>MAPW01000207.1:0-42841 GCA_001689995.1 Tilletia indica
GTTGATCCCAGTCGAAGCTCGCCCTGTGCCCGTGATCGCCCTTCCCTGCCGCTTCCAGACTTCCAGTCCAGTCATGCCGGGGCTGTGCATACATACACACACAGATGGAAGGGAAGTGGGCGCAAGCGGCAAGACATGCATGGGAAATCCTGCTGCGGAATGCGGGGAACGTCCATCCAGTCAGCTTCCCATGCACAGACTTTCCGCGAGTACATATGTAGTCGAAGCTGAACAACGCGGAGTCGGGTTTCCTCGGAGGTGCAGAAAGGCTGTGCTCATCGCCTCATCGTCGCTGTTGTGGGAACAGGGACCTTGGGTTACACATGCAGGCAGGACGACGACGAAGAGATACCGGGTAGCCGATGGAAGCCATCAGCATCAGGATGTGGATCGCTGAAAGCTATGGTTGTAAACGGCATGCTCAAGTTGCAGTCTGTCCTCCTCGCCTCTGACCATAAATAACCAGTTCCCAGATTCATACCCAGATGAGCATGAGCATGAGCATGAGCATGAAGAAGGCGTCTTCCTCAGCATGAGCACGACTTCCACACAAGAGATCATTGCGATCGAGACTTCCACCATGTCCGGAGGAATCTTTCATTTGTAAACTTCCTCCCCTACCTCCACAACCTCGCACCCCAGGCTCTGGACTGGTGCGCAGAAAGAAACTTCAATGGCGACCTCAATCTTAAGTCCCTCCTCCTTCTCCTCCTCCGACAAAGCCCAACGAACACTCATCTCAACATTCATCAACAAGATCGTCCTCATCCACATCTCCGACGGCCGAGCCTTCCGCGGTCGCTTCCTATGCGTCGACGACACCATGAACGCCATCCTCTCCGACGCGGACGAGTTGCGTCTCGTCGAAGCCAGGAAGGATTCTTCCAAGCCAGAGACGGAAGCGGAAGCGGATGGGAAGGGGAAGGGGGATTCGCCTGATTACTCATTTCGATGGGTCGGAATGATCATGGTCCCTGGTGACACATACGCGCGGTCGAGGTCGAAAGCAAAGCAAAGGACGATCAGAAGCCTGCTCCAACGCACCATCCTGAACTCTCTAAAGAGTCACCAACACACTTCAACGAACAGATGTTCTTTTGAATTACTCGTCTCTATCACGGAAACGAACGCGTCAAGGGCAGGGCAAAAGGGAAAGAAGACGTCTGGAATTCGCTCGCTGGGATGCTTGGAAAATGGGAAGACACAAAGCGTCCGTCAGGGAACGAATAGACGTCAATTTTGACAGAGAAAGGGACAAGAGAGGGAGACAGACTTCAAGCCATATATGACGCATTCTGTCCCGCTATTCCCCCGCTCCAATTACGAGGCCGCACCCGGGCCACGCCGCCGACTCCTGCGGCACAAAGACATGATGTCAAGAATCAACACATCAGTCGTCGCCGAGGAAGAAGTACGTCCCTGCCGACTTTTGCTCCTTGTCCTTGACCGAGTTGAGCTTGTTGACACGTGGACGCTGGACGAGGGCAATCATTATGTGAGTACATGTCCTTCCTCAACTTCAAACACTCCACAGTTCTCAATCATTACTCACGAAGTTCGTAGGGTCTCTCCGCATACTGACTTCCAGCGATTGCAAGAAGGAATTCATTCCCGTCACTGTAACCTCGATCGAACGACGCGTCAGACTGGGAGCTATCAGACCAGCAAGCAGAACGAACCGCCGACTACTCACACAACGACTCCGGCTTCTCTGCCTTGGCCTTGACACTCGGTGTACCAACGTATCGCACGACGCGGTCGGCGAGATATGTGCCCATGATGATGTCTGTCGTTCCAAAGGTTGTAATGATGTCAATAATCTCCCTTCGATGAACGGACGTACAACCCGTAAACGCGTAAATCAACTTACCGTGCTCGATGACCATTGCGGTCTTCTTGGAGTGCAGAATGAATCGCTTGATAACTCTGGACGCAACAATACGTTGCTCAGAGCTGGTGAAAGAAAAAAGCGTCAGCGGATTGGCTCAGCGACCAATCAAGAGAAAGGGATAAACTCACTCCAAGTATGCACTCGGCTCGTCAATCAGGTACAGATCCGCGGGCTTGCCGAGCGCCATGACGATAGCCACACGCTGCAGCTCTCCACCACTGAGCGTCTGCACGTCTGGTCGATAATCGCCTCAATCTTCATCGGCTTGATGACATCCGTCTGGAACTGCGGGTGCATGAAGCTCGTCTTGATCTGCTTCAACAGCAACATCCGTACCGTTCCCTGGAACTTGGGCGCTATCGTCTGAGGCTTCAGCGACACATTCAACTGCGGCGGCTTCTCCGTCCCGTCATCAGCTCCATCTTGCCCGCCAACATCTTCACAAACGTCGTCTTCCCCGTCCCGTTCTCGCCCAAGAAGACGAGAATCTCCGAATCGGCAAATTGGCCAGCCTCGATCTCGAGCTGGAAGTTGCCCAGCGTCTTGCGCATCTTCGGTAGCTGTACTTGCGCGTATGCTCCGAGATGAACTCTTCGGCTGTCTCGGCGATCTTGAAGGTCAGCGATTCTTCGCGGAATCGCATGTTCTCGGAGGGAATGAAACCGTCGAGGAAAATGTTGATGCCATCACGAACCGGTGAGGGGACCGTGACGACACCGTAAATCGAGGGAACGCCATACAGACAGCAGATGAAGTCGCTGAGGTAGTCGAGGACCGACAAGTCGTGCTCGACGGCGATGACATAGGTATCTGCGTCGAGAAGGGATCGGATCTGTCGCGCGGCCTTGAGACGCTGCTTGACATCGAGATATGAAGAGGGCTCATCGAACATGTACCTAAAAATCATGTTGGGAGTTTGAGCGTCGTGTTGTGTGGGGCTCATCAAAGGAAAGAGCAAACACTCACACGTTGGCATCTTGAATGCACGACATAGCAATCGCAAACCGCTGCAACTCTCCACCACTCAAGTTCTTCACATCTCGATCAAGACCTCCTTCAAGTCGAGACTGGCGACAACCTCATCCTTGTTGTTCCTCTCCAGCTTGCCGTCGAGCATCTCAGTGACTGTTGCGGTTCCTTTGATGGCGCGCGGGATGTGGTCGACATACTGGGGCTTGATGAGAGCCTTGATGTTGTCTTCGAGCACCTTGGTGAAGTAGTTTTGCAACTCGGAGCCGCGGAAGTACTTGAGGATCTCTTGCCAGTCAGGCGGGTCCTGAAGGGAGAGGGAAACACGGGTCAGGAATTGTTCAAACCACGCGCTGCGCGCTTGAAGCAGAGGCGAGAACTAACATCGAATCGCCCCAAGTTTGGCTTTTGCTTGCCTGCGAGGATCTTGAGTGCTGTTGACTTTCCGATACCGTTTGTTCCGACCAGACCGAGGACCTGGCCTGCGCGTGGTGTTGGCAGTCGGTGAAGCTTGAAGCTGTTTGCGCTGTATCGGTGTGTCGTTTGAGATTCGAGGTTGGTGGGCACTGCAGAACACGGGGGGGGTCAGCACCTAATCTCATCTGTGCGCAATACCAAGCTTGTGACTTACGCTTGATGATGGTGATAGCTTCGAATGGGCACTTCTTGGTGCCTGTTGGTTCGATACAGAATGGAAGAAGATAGGTCAGGACGAACTGCGCAGCGCTGGGCGGGAATCAGAACGGGGACACGTACGATACCACAACCGATGCAGAGCGTTTCACTGATGACAGCAATCTTGTTGGTGGAGTGACCTCAATGCAGAGCGGCCTGAGGCAAAAACAGGAGAGGAGAGAGATCAGCGCACTGCATTCCGATACGCGCTACCTGTCAAGGAGCACTCACCCATGCGAACGACGGACATGACTTCTTGCATTCTTGTCTGCATTTCTTGGGCTTGCACTTGTCCGTGCTCACTGCGCGACGACATACCGGCCAAAGAGAAGACAGAAGAAGAAGTCAGCAACTTGAGCGCAATCACACGCGCTAAGAAGAAACAGCAGAATGCGCACCAATAGCGATACGGGTCTCCCTGTTGTCTTCCTTCTCGGCTTTGGGTGGCATGGCTGCGAATGTATGCTGCGGCGATCCGTCGTTTCTGGTGTTTCGCTCTGATTGAACTTTCCTGCGCGCGCGTCGTCTGTGTCCCAAGTCTGTCGCTGTTCTCTCCTCAGGGTTGTCTGAGAAAGAAGTGCGCCGATGTCGAGTTGCTGTGCGTCGACGTCGAGGGCATCAAAATCTCGCGCGACCCAGGTTACAAATGCAGAATTATTGGTGATTGCGAACGAAACCACGTGATGCAAATTTCTTTCGGCCGAGTGGGAGATGAGATCGGGCAGCCCATCAACAAACATCGATTACATTGACTGGCTACTTCAAATGCTGCCTCTGCCGCTTCTTGAAACGCTCCATGACCATCTCATCCGTTGCCATGGCCCTCCGATCCTGGTTGTGGGACTGATTGCTTCCCTGCGGTCGAGTGGATGATGAGCTACTGCCGTGAGGCTGGTCTCGGTGTGTGATCTCGGCGGTTGGGTCAAGACCTCCCTTGCCATCTTGAGTGCGTCGACATCGGATTGCGTTGAGAACTTAGGTCGATAGACTGATGAGGAGACAGCATTTGATGTCAGTCAGGGCGAGAACTACTTGTGACGTAGGGAAGACGCGAGGAGGGATGGGGTACTCACATCGTGCTGCCGCGAATTGATCGTCAGCCTTGTCCTTTTGAGTCCTTCCTTCCGCCTTGCGTTGCTCAGCTAGAAGCCGCTTCGCTTTCTCTGTCTCTTCGATGTTCTTCAATCGCACACTGTAAGAGCGGAGTTGAAATGGAGATAAGTTGAAGTCAGCTTTGATCTGGAACACGGCACCTTTCTCAGTGTTACTCGATACTCACTCCATTCCCAAATCAACCTCAGGGATGCTGGTCAACATCGTCGTGCTCAGTGTGACGTTTCCTTCTTCATCTTCGACTGTCGTCTTCGTCTGCAGATCCCGGTACTTCTCTGCTACGCGGTAGAGCTCATCCTCTGGGTTCTGAAGCGCCGCGCGGACTTGGTCGGCAGATGGACCTGCCTCCCCGCTACGACCGGACCGCTTCCGCATCTCTTCCTCAATGTATGCCAGCCTGTTCATGTGCACAAGTGTCAGCATGTTGCCCTTCTTTGTCTGTTTGGATGGGAAGTTGAGCGACTCACATGTGCTTATCCACATCGACAATGTTGGTCTCCCCTTGGAAATTGTTCCGCACTATGCGCTTGGAGCTTGCCTTTTCTTGCTCATCACTACGGAAGAAGAGCAGAAGGACAGTCAACCAAACATAATCGAGGAAACCTCTTGCGCAGTTTTGAGCTACTCACTCATCATCTTCATCTCCACCTGCGCCCGCAGCCGCTCCACCGCTTCCGTTCATCAGCCCACCACGCGACATCTGGTCCGCCCAGCGCTCTTCCGCCGTTTTATCCTTGCCGTCGGACGCATCCTTCTTGACCTTCTTCTTGACTTTGCGCTCGCCTGCGTTGAGTTTGTTGAGTTCGATGCCAGTGGGCCGTTTTGAGAGCTGGCGAAGGAGGAGCAAGTCTTGTACCGATTGTCTGTGATATCCAGGAGACAAGACTGTCAGCGCAATGTACTTCCAAGGATCATCTCAGCGACGTGACTTACTCCTCTCCGTCTCCATCTGCTCCATCACCACCTCCGCTGCTGGGCCCACCACCACCACCGCTGTTGTCGTCGCCCTGACTGGAGCTGAGAAGCTGTCTGAGAGTATCCTCTGAGCTTGAAGCACCGGCAGCAGGACCACGTCGCCGCTTCTTGAAGACAGGTTCGTCACTCATCTTCCGTGTGAAGCGACATCGAGGTCCTCAGCATCAAGCTGTGGAAGAAGCAGTGGTGGTCCCGCTCAAGGTGTGTCGGTGTTTCTTCGGTATCAAATCCGGTGCTGTTCTCTCGGCCGAGTAAAGGAGAGATCGGGCTCATCGGCTTCCGCGATATCCGACGATCTTCGCAACCTTCACTTCGACCCAAGAAATTTCTGTATGAGGACGACGACAACGACCTTCAAGAAACAATGGCAGCAGCAGCGAGACAAGTGGCGCGCGCAGGTCTGGGATTCTTCTCGGCCGGTGCGCAAACAGCGGGACGGTCGGCTGCGTCGTCACAAGTCGCTGGTCCGAGTCGGTTCCCACTCCAGCCCCCAACATGCGCTGCGAGCTTCCGCCAGCTCAGCACGCGATCCAAAGCGTCTGCAAGCGGAAAGGGGAGGGAGACGAAGGAGATCTTGCTGACGACAAACCCAAGCGGAGAGGCAGACCGCCCAAGGTGGTGGTGGAAGAACCCGTGAAGAAAGAAGGCAGACCTCGTAAGGTCGTCACGGAAGCTGTGGAAGAAGCGGTGGAAGAAAGGGAGCCACAGCCCCGGCAAAGGAGCGCTCGCACTGAAGACTCTGCGACCCGGAAATCAAGTGGAGGTAGACCGCGGAGATCAACCCTAGTAGGCGAAGCACCAGCGCCCCGAGGCAGACCGCGCATGGTCGTCACAGAAGCCGAAAAACCAGTCAGCAAGAGGGGCAGGCCACGAAAAATACCTCCTACCCTACTCCCTCCGAAACCGAGCCGACCTTCGTACGACCAAGAAGAAGTTCGCAACAAATGGCCACAGCCAACGCCCTCGAAAGCGATCTCATCGCCGATACGTTCTCCCACCCACATCTGCCAGACTTCACACAGTGGGCAACATCCTTCTCGCCCGCACGCGCCTTCAGCGGAAGTCGATACATCGTCGCCAACAAGAACACCGCCAAAGACCTCGTCGCTTCCCTTGGCCTTGACAGACTTGCCAAGAAGGGCATCAAGACGACCGTTATCGAGGCGTATCCAGGTGGGTGACCCGTTCGTGCACTCCTCTGGTTTCCAGGCTCCACAGCTCACATCTCTGAACTACTCCTCAACTCACAGGTCCAGGCATTCTTACAAGAGTGCTTTTGAACCACCCTGCGGTCGAAAAGGTGATAGCCATGGAGGACAACAAGCAACATTTAGCATATCTCGATGTGAGTCTCGCTGAGCCGGCCTCGCTTTCTTCTCGAGGAAATCCCGTCTTACCACTCCCTCTCCCATGCAGATCCTCAAAGCTGATCCTACATTCGGACACAAGCTAGCCATCATCCGCAGCTCTGGCTACCTCTGGCCATCCTATGACCATGTCCTCAATGATGGTCACCTCGATCATCTCAAGGACCGCATTCGCACAAGTACAGGCGAACCCGCAGAGTTCTCTACCGAAGTCTATAAGCATCCTGCCGACGTGAATGACCCAAATTGGAAGTGTGAGTGTTTTCCTGCGTCTGAGTAAACGAACATGGAGTCCGAAGCACCTCTACTAACGCTCCTTTCGATTATCTTTGCCAGCCGAGTCGCCGATTCTCTTCCTGGCACAATTGCCGAGCAGTGTCTACGGTGATCAGCTGTTTGCGCAGATCATCTTTGCGATCGCCACGAGAAGATGGCTTTTCCGCTTCTCACGCGTGCGACTAGCATTCACCATGAACAAGAACATGCTTGCGGTCAGTCCCCATCGGCTTGCTAATCCATACCATGGCACTTTCGGAGGAAGCTGATATATTCATTTCTTCGACGATCACAGCGCGTCGCTGCTCCACCAGGCGACTATAAGTATACCCGAACCAGTGCAGTCACCAACACTCTCACAAATATCATCCCTACCGACTTCTCGTCCGAAGATTCACTCGAGCCCTACTCAAACCACTTCTACCCTTTCCGCCAACCGGTCGGTGCCCGCTTACTCAAGAGCTACAGAGTCATCCCCAATGCCAACATACCTGCAGCAGCAACTAAGCTGGGTATCGGATGGCTACGGCTGGAGCCGAAGGAGTCGCTGGCTATCACGCCGGACACCTTTGAAGTCTTTGAGTATCTGACTCGGATGATGTTTGTCCTCAGGAGTCAGAGTGTAGAGGCGGCCATGAAGTGAGTCTTTGCATGCGCAAAGTTGGACGCTTCCGTTGCTGATGTCTCTTTCCTTCTCTCCCCTTCCAGACGTATCGGGCCAGGCGCTGAGAATGTCATCAAGATGCTCAACACGCGAGGAACCCCAGAGGAGCGCGTCGATCCTGCCCAGACTGTTACTTCGCTCACGGGGGAGCAGTGGGCAGGTCTTAGCCGGATGTTCAAGCTTTGGCCATTCAAGCCGGACGTGAGTTCCTTCAGATGCTTATCTCGTTGTCCTTGTTGAAAGAATTGACGTTGTTCCAAACTCCTTCTCAATGCAGATTCTGATCGAGTGTGGTCGGGCATCCACAAGGCAAGTTACAATGAACGAAGGATAGGGTCTAGATGTATCTTCCACTCTATCACTCTCTTTTTCGCAAGCTAGCTGCTAGACCTGCTGCAGCGCAGTCGCAACTCAATTCAATTTTCATCTGCATCTGCTTTGCACATCGAATAGATTTCCGACATCGCTCGACCCCTTTCTGCTCCGCTTCATCCTCCTTCAGATGCGTACGTCCTGACCTCTTCTTCTGGCTCGGACGCACGTTCATCGATAATTTCCTCCCCGCCGTGGATCTACACCATCTTGCCACATACGTGCGAGGATCGCCGTACTGCTTGACAGGCTCATCATGATCGACCTTTCCCTCTGGTGGAGGAAGAGGCTGCCCTAATCTCTGCAACATTAAATCATGGTCGTTGAAGAAGACCGTCAGTCACTGTCTACGCCCCCATCCAGTCGAGCATCAAATCTGAACGTACCTGCTTCCCGGGCCTTGATCGCCTCCAGTGATTCAGCAAAACTGCCCGTGGCCATCTGAGGGTTGATGCCCACCCACTTGGCAGTCGTCGACTGCTGCTCCTGCGCCAGCCATCGCGTCCCCTTCATCTTCCTCAGCTCCGCATCCCCTTCGTTGCTGCCGCTTTGCAAGAAATCACCAATCGCTGAGGTAGCCGCGTACAGACCAGGTGAGCTGCCCGTAAGCCGCTTCGTAATTCTCCGGTTGTGTCGCCCTTCCGGTGTTCCGTCCTTCTTTGGCGCACTTTCACGGAACATCTCGCGCGTCCGCCGTGCGAGCTCCGTAATTTTCTCGTCCTGCTCACCATTGTTCTGCGCCATCTCCATCGACTGCTCCGCATGCGCTGCATAGCGTAAGATGACCAGTGGCAGCGCAACGAACCGAACATCTTCACCTTGCGGCTTAATGGGAAAGTCCCAGTCCATGCCGAGCCTTGCAAGTCCCATCCTTCGAGAGTTTGCGATCACGGCCGCATACACCAGCTTGAGCACGCGGAAGCACCGCAGATGCATGGAGATGAAATCGAAGTTGATGGAGATGTCTTCCTTCGCCAGGCCTGTCTCGAGCTCCTTCATCAGCCTCACCATCGAATACTTGCTCTTGCTCTTGCCAGCCGGAGGTCGATTCTTCTTATCACCTCCTTTTTTCGTCACGCTACGATCCGCCTCCGCTGCTCGTTCCGCAAGATATTCCTCGATTGAAGCAAGCCCAACGCTTGCCGTCCCCACCTGATGCGCGGTGATCAGCCGCATGAGTGGCGCAGGATTCCGCCGGGCCGCTACCTCCTCCGTGAAATGTCCAGCCCGCGATGGCCCAAAGTCGCGATGGTTTGCCATCGCATCCTTTTGTCGAATGTGTTGCAATGCGCGGCCAGACACGCCCATCATGTGCTGGATGTTGATATGCGCGTCTTGGATCGATTCCGGCTTTTTACCACCGTACTCTGCCTCCTCGCCCATATATGTGTAGTAGGCATTGAGGTCGGGCCACTTGGGATACTCCTCCGGCTCCCAGGTTGCGAAGTCTCGGCAGGCGCGGTAGAAGATTCCCGTGGCGGTTATAGAGCGGGTGGTGGAGATGAGCGTGTAGCCAACGTTTTGATACTGCGTCCGCAGCGCAAAGAGCAGCATACCACACTGCACCGGACTTCTCTTCATCAGCGCGTGATAGGATCCATGCTCCTGCTTCGGACACGTGAGAATGTGGTGTTTGTTCTCCACGTTCTCGAACAGTTGAGCTGCCATGTTTTCGCCCCGCTCACCCCACAGCTGCTCGGGGAACGTGAGTGCGGCGCGTTTTCGTTCGAGGAGGGTCTCCTTCATTTGCGTGGCGCCTTCTCGCAGTTCCTCGAAAGCCCGTTTCGTACCCGCACCGAGAGCGGCGTTGATGTCGAGGAAAATTTGAGCACAGAGCGCTGCATAGAGAGTGCAGTCCTCCTCGTCGATTTTCTCGCACATCGACTCTTGCAGCTGGTCGTACTGAAGTCCTTGCGTCGTCATCTCCCTATCTGCCTCAATAAGAAGAGCTTCGCGCACATTTTCGGAATACGACCCGCACATGAGCAAGAACTCTTGCTCGTGCCGCTTCCGGACAGAGAGCGTCTTGAGGTCCAGGGAATCATCGTATAATTCAGGAAACAGAGAGTCGGGATGTTCTTTGACGACTGACTTGAGGTCCGTGATGAGCTTCAAGGGTGAGGCAAGAAGCTGCCTGTAAATGTACAGTTCCTTCTTGCTGAGCTCCGAGTCGTTCTCGTTCATGCTGGCACGAACGAGAGCGTGGCGGCCTCCGTCTCCTGTCGAGCGGTCAGAGAGAAATTCCAGGAGATGTCCAAGAAGGTACTCGATTGAGTTGTTGAACTTGGGAAGGAGAACGCCGATAACCTCGTTGTACGGACGCCGGAGTAGTTCAAGGGCTGTGTTGGTTGTGAGAGCTGCGGTGATGAGATCGCATTTCCCCTCTGAATATCTGGCCCACAAAGAAGAAATCGACTCTCGAACGCTGTGGAAGTCATCCAAGACGGCGAGTAGCGCCATGATTGCGGTCTCCGTCGTCTGGACCGCGGTGAAGCGCGCTTTGTTCCCGGAACCGTTTGCTGCGCTGCTGCTGGTGGAACGAGGGGGCTCACTGAGCTCGATGGCCGGCGCATCCTCGATGTCATCTCCATCTGCCTCTTCCAGATCTTGGACCAAGTCAGCAAGAGAGGCGAAACGATTGGATGTTGTCTCTGACTTCTGTGCTGAGCGCGAATTGTTGCCGCTGGAGCTGCTGTGCTGTCTCGCGTTATCCACGAATGCTTGCTCCCTAGCTTCGTGGAGGATGAAGCCGACGGATCGAAGTGTGTCTATAAAGAAGGCGTGGGTATAGGTCGAGAGATCTGCTTTGGGCAAGAAGCACTTGAGGGTGTCGAGGCGCAATCTGATACAGCGGCGAATGATCTGAAGCAATTCGAGCGGGATGGGCACCTTCTTTTCTGCAAGGAAGTTGGCGAGCTCGACGTACTGTTCGGTCGTGATTACGTAGTCGCCAGTCATCTCCGGCTGACGCTGTTGCTGTCCGGTGTTCGGAATAGAAGGTGTCGGGCTGTCAGTCTGGCTGGCGGGAGGTTCAATGTCATCTTCATGTTCGCCGTCCTCCGGTTGCTCTCCGTCTTTGGTTCTGGCATCGCCGCTCGCCTGTTGCTTCTTCTTGAGCTTCTTCTTGGCGTTCTTCTTCTTGT
This sequence comes from Tilletia indica, assembly GCA_001689995.1. Classification (NCBI taxonomy): domain Eukaryota; kingdom Fungi; phylum Basidiomycota; class Exobasidiomycetes; order Tilletiales; family Tilletiaceae; genus Tilletia; species Tilletia indica. Next base: position 11,446 of record MAPW01000207.1, read on the forward strand.
TCTTGACCTGCTGCTTCGTTAGAGTTGGAGTGTTATAATCATCGTCGTCGAGGAGCAGTGCTTGAACCGACTTTTGGAACTTGTTGCGATCGAAGCCGTATTCGATGGCCCGCCGTGCCAGCCAAGTGGAGATCTTGTAGGTGTAGTCCTTCGACTGGGCATAGGTGGTCCGCAGGCGCATAGTATTTGCAAGCCGAGCGCTGCTGAAAAGACATAGAACGTCAGAAAGAGGTACCAGTCACGCGCATAGAACGACTACACTCACATATGCACCACAGAATTGCGTTTGCGAGCGGGTGTATGAAAGTCAAGGCAGCGTATGAAGCTATCTAGTCGGAAAGGCCCTGCTTGGTCAAGATGGAAGAGAACAGTCAGCATACAATCGAGCTTTCGCTCCCTTTCCTTCAGCGCAGCGTCAGACTTACTTCCACCGCATTCAGCGAATGCTGGCGTTTGAGGTCGTCGTCGTCGTCGAGATGGCTCATGAGTCCGTGCGCTACTTGATCGAGAACAACACTTTGTCGGGTCCTTGTCGATCCAACACCTCCTTCTCGCGCTCTCTGGCCATTCGAGATCCACAACAACACTCACCACAGAGAGGAGAAGAACGAGAGAGGTGCAGATGCTGTCCACTGACTCCTTCTCAGCCCCGTTTGCTTTTCCTTATCCCCTCTCCTTTGCAGAAACCGCGGCATGTCATCCAGCTCTCCGCCTCGACGTCAAGGAAGACGACTCTGTAACGATGGACATGCACTGGGTGGAACTCAGGGAGAGAAGAGAGATATCCGATATACGGCATTAATTGCTTTGTACAACGCTTTCAGCGTGAGCGCACTTCGAAGAAGAAGCACAATAGATAAATGATCCACACTTTGTCCTGCGCCTTACTGTTCCAGCTCCGCTCTCTCCTTGATGATCTTGTCCTTGTCGAGCTTGTTACGAAGTTCAAGGAGGTCCCTGAAGGACCGAGTCTGTATCCCAACCCGCTCATCTACTAGTGTATTCAGCTCTACACGGCCTTGATCCTGGTCGCGCAGAAATTGGGTAAGGGCAGCTGCCGCGCGGACCATGACTGGATCACGCCCGTGCAACTGCCTTGCTGCCGCGCCTCCCAGCTCCAATCGTCGTTCGTTGGACTGCTCCAGACCCGCCGCCGCCTTGATCAAGAAACCGACAATGCCAGCGTAGAACGCTACCGGCGCCAAAAAGGTAGGCGGCGCAAACGCATTCATCTCTCGTTCGATGACCGCATGTACCGAATCCAAGGCACGGAAAGAGGTTAGATGCAGTCGCAGGAAATCGAACCGAATGGAGGCGGATTCGTTCTCGAGACTGTTCTCGAGGACAGCCAGGAGTTGCGGGATTGAGAACTTCGGCGTCCGATGAGATCGCTCGCGTCGAAGCTTGCTGATCTTCTGAGACTCTTTCACAGCCGTCTCCTCTATCAGCGCCTCAATCGAGCTCAGGTCAATGTACGTAACCTCGTCCGATCCGACGAATCGACTCCTGTAGATCTCCATGATCTGCGCCTTGGGCTTGAGGTGTTGCCTGTCCCTTCCCTTTCGCTTCGGTCGGTACCTGTTAGCGCCTGGCTCCACACGTGTTCCAGTACGCACTGCGTGCAGCGTAGCGGCATTGGCGTTCATCGCCTGCAGTAAGTTGACGCGGCTATCCTGGGCTGTTTCAGGGATTCTGCCCCCGAAGAAGTTCTCTTTGCCGACCAAGTCGAAAAGCAAGTCCACATCTCTCCATTCGGGTCGAAGGTCGGGGTCGTTACCGTAAAGAAGTTGGCATAGGTGATAGAGGTGGCCGCTGAAGTACAGGGTGTCCCAGTTGTTTGCTACAGCCAGCGAAAAGTCTCGGTAGATGAACTGGAGTCGAAAGAGCACCACCCCACACAATACGGGCGAGCGCAACATGAGCGTTCGCTTCTCGTCGGTGTGGCCGTCTTTGTCCAAGTACAAGTTCGTCGTCTTCCTTACGTGCCGGTAGTAGACGTTGATGACATCGTCTTCGGTCGCACGGTGGGTTAGATCACGCAGAAAAAGCCTGGCCTTTTCTTCTTGATCAGCGGCATCCACGCCCCAATTGGTCGGACCCGGCTCAATTTGCGCCCGTGCCTCCATGCTGGCCTTCATCCGCGCCGCCACGACTCTGAGATCTGCAGCGCAACGTTGAACCGTGTTGCGCAGAGTGAAGTTGATGTCGACAAAGATTTGAGCGCAGAAGACGGAGGCCAGACTGGTGTGTTCATTCAGGGCGTCTGAAGCCCACGTTTTGGCGAGTTCGTCGTACTCCATCGTCATGTCGGCGCCCTCGTAACCGTCGTAGGATCCCATGTTGATCAACATGTACTGGATGTAAACATCGTTGATGAGGTTTCTGGTCAATTCCCATCGTTGTTGGACTGGAAGCTGATATGGATCTACAGGCGAGTCGATGTCTTCGAGCCGAGAATCGTACATTTCGGCGGGGATGTGGCGAGATTTCGGATCGGGATCAGTCCTCAGCATTTCAAAGGCCGGAACGAAGAAGTGGTCGTACAAGGCATGCCGAGCCGTGTCAGAGTCGGAAACCTTGGCAGAGTACGAAGTGGTCTCGGCGTGAGTATCGGTGCACTGGCCGGAGTGTACCATGTCAATGATCGCTGGCCAGAGGTACTCGAATTTGTAGCGAAAGTGAGGAAGCACGCGCAACATTAGTTTGTGCTCGGGTTTCCTGATGAGCTCGAGAGCAGTGTTTGTCGTGACGCTGGCGGTGATAAGATCGACCTTGCCATTGTTGTAATCCATCCAGAGTTCGAGAATATACTTGCGAATATCGTGCAAGTCGGCGAGGAAGAAGAGAACGGCCATGAGTAACTCTTCTTTTGTTTCCGAGGGTGCAAAACGCGCCTTTGCTGCCGAAACGGATGCGCCTGGTTCGCGGCGAGCTTGTTCGAGCGGAATGTCGGACAGCTCTTCTCCTGAACGATCGTCTTCAAGTTCAACCTCGAGATCAGCGAGAGAGCCAAAGCGGTTCTGGGAGGGCATGTCTTGTTTGTCGGTGCCCGCCTTCCGGGTCTTGTTGATCTTGCTAAGCTTCTTGGCAAGAGCCTCTTCGCGCGCATCGTGGAGAATGTTTCCGACCTCCCTGAGTACGTTGATGAAGTGCTTGTGGGTGAAAGTCGAGTAGTCAGGCGCGGAAAGGAAGCGCTTGAGGGTGTGGAGACGCAGACCAATACAGCGGCGGAGCAGTTGCAGCAGCTCGAGCGGGATGTTGACCTTTTTCTCCGCAAGAAACTTGGCGATTTCGATGAACTGATGCGCCTGGACGACATAATCACCGGTGGGAATGTCGCTCGTAGCCGATGTGGGCACAGACAGCTTGGGGGGGTCAAGTGTGGTGGTCCTTTGTTGTGTACTCCCGCTGCCATTCTCCTCGTCAACGTCCTCCTGTTCGCCCTCCTTAGCTGGTGCCTGCCTCTTCGCCCTTTGTTTCTTCTTCTTCGCTGCGTTCTTCAGCTGCTGCTTGGTACGCTCCCGGCCCGGGTCGTCCTGGCCGAGCAAAAGGTGCTGGACTGAGGGTGAGAAATTGCTGATGGGAAAGCCGTGTTCGACCGCGGCGCGTGCCAGCCAATTCGCCAGAGCGCTTGTGTCGTGCTTTGACTGCGCGTACTTGGTACGGAGGAACTTCATCTCTGAAACCATCGTCGAAGCGCTGATTCGGGAAAGCTGAAGGGGATCTGCGAAGCTATCGATGTCGAACAAGAGAACAACACTCCGCCCTTGGAGCAAGACGCGTCGAGACGCGCTTCGACGCGCTCCTGCACGATTACGTGCCAGGTTTCCTGAATTTCGTGGAACCGGCCGATTACCGATGACCCATCAAGGGGAGCGCTCAGGCGTCCAGAATTCAGCAGAGCTACAGACGCTGGCCGTGGAAGACGCCTCCCACGCTTCGTAAAAGAGCGTCCGGTGCAGGAACGCACTCGGAGATGCCTTTTCGTGAAATGCAGTTGGATCATTGAGAAAAATTATACGCCAGTTGCGCAGTGCGGGTACATAAAACGGTTTCGCCTGTCTTACGTGCCTAGCATCCGTGGCATCTTCGATGTCTTGAAGGCCAGGTCCGCTCTGCTCCTGATGCTGTACCTTTGGCTGCTCGGAGAAGCTTGAGAAGAGGCTGATATTGCTCTATGAAGGGAAAGCATCAAACGAAATAGAGGATGATAGCGGTGTCAGCAGGAGCCGTACGCAGGAGAGCTAGCCTTGCCGTCAGGCGACCGAACGCAGTCTTATTACCTTTCATTGCCTATGAAATTTGATTGAAGTGTCACTTGTTAGCGTTTGTAAACCCTCCTCCATCTCAGGCGTTCTTGATACTCACCGCGTCGTGCCATTGCGGCATTGTCCTGATGGTCCCTGTGTCGTCAACTAGAGTACCCAGCACACCGCTACGCGGAGGCAACCGGCCGGCAAGCGAGCAATTAAGATGGATGAGGGCACGTTTCCGTTGCGCAGCCACTTCCGAGCGTGCGACAGAATCTGTCGCAGGCAAGCCTTTTTCGAAAGCGAGAAGGCAGAGAAGTACATCTCTCCACAGGTGACAGATTGCGGTAGGGACGTCGACGCCTTCTCCGTCGTCCTCATCATTGTACGCTTGTACGAGCGAGACGGGCCAGGGCTCTTGTTTTGGCCACTCGATGAAGTAGCTTTGGTGTGCGAGTGTTACAAAAGGGCGGTTGAAGCTCAGCTCAGCGCGGAAAATGCGAAAGGCAGATGCATTACTGAACTTACCCTGTGCAGTCTCCCTCTAGAGCCTCGGTCCAAATATCGCGGATGTGGAGCAGGCCGTCGAAGACGGTTGCGCATGTCTCCACAGTCCGAGGGAACGTTGTCCTAAGCTGCGACACGAGATGCTGATGCCAGTCCAAGATCACGCTCTGAAGATCTTGGCTAGCGTCTCCCTGTTGGGATTCGGATCACACAAGTCATAGAGAAAGCTTCGTGAGAATCTGCGCGACTCAGCAGGAAATGCCTGACGACCGCAGATGATACTCACCGCGACTTCGTGATCTAAATCAGCAACATCGTCCTCGTCGACCGATTCGTGCTCACCGCAGCGCACCTGCCGGTTGTAGTTCCGAAGGCAGTAATCGCATTCCTCAAACTCCTTCAGCTTGATGTAGCGTTCCGATGCCACCGCCAGCTTTTCGGTCAGCTCCTCCGCCACTCGTTTGTGGGTTCCTGGTGCTGGCATGGGGGCGACCATTATCTGGATTTGCGGCATCGGTTGCTGCGGCACCGTCTTCTGTTCGCCTGGAGTTGCTTGCAGTGCGGTCCTCTGTTCGCCTGTCATTGCTTGCAGCGAGGTCTTCTGTTCGCCTAGCATTGCTTGCAGCGAAGCCTTCCACTCGGCCTGTTCGGTCGCTGGCAACTTGTCCAAGGTAGCGCCTACACAAGCCATAAAGGCGCTCGTGCTGAGTTTGGCTGGCGTGCGCTGGAAAACTTGCTGAAGAAGCTGTCCAGGCGAGGTTTGCCCTGAGGGACCGGCAGCAGTAGGCGCCGCTATGCTGAGACGAGGCTGCTTGTTGTTGGAATGCATCAGGTATTCCAGCCCGTGTCGCTTGTTTGAATTGGAGGATGCCATCTATGTATGCGTTTCCTTTCGTATTAGGGAGGAAGGGATCAGCATGGATTACCCTTCAGCTTGAGAGATGCATGGCCCCCACCTTCTACAGAACAGCTATCCGTTTGAGTCTTCCTGGCTCGTCCTCGTCGTTGATGTCGTCGATGTCGTCATTGTCGGGGTCGAGCTCAACCTCGGCAGCATCGCGCATTCGATTTTTTTTGAGGACCACCACAGCTTGGTCGTACAGACACTGAACTCTCGCGCTACTCAGCAAAATAAAGATGGAAGCCTCGGTCGGGCCTGTGCGCATCGGCAGCCGTCACAAGATTCTCTCGCGCGGTGCTGCGTGCCAACTGTGCCGGAAGCGCAAGCTCAAGTGTTCGGGCGAGCATCCGTGTGCTTCGTGCGACCGCCTCGGCTTCGCATGCGTATTCGACAAGAAGAAGCATTCGCAGCAGGGAAGATCCAGTGCAGCGGGCGGGGGAGTCTTGCACGGAACTAGCGGCAGCCGCGGCGACCCTCTTATGCGCCAGCAATCCGAGATGCTCGAGAGGAGCTCAAGCAGTCGCCGCCCGAGCGCAACTATGCTGGACACCCACACGAACCCGATCCGGGCGTCCGACGTCTCGAGCAGCGGTACTTCCCTGGCCCCGAGTTCGACCAGCATCAGTGGATCCACTCCTTATGTGGGATCCAACGCAGCAGGCCCAATGTCATTGCCCCTTTGGACTTCTTCAGCTCCCACTTCTGGCGGTCCAACACCCGGATCTGCACGCCCAGGTATGCCGCCTACTGCATCGCAGAATCCCTTCATCGGCACACCTCTCGACTGGCTGCTCCAAACGGACGCTCTAGACGGAGCAGACTTCTCCAACTTGCTTCCACCAAACGTCTACGTGCCCGGCTCTGCTCCTCAGAACGCGCATCTACATCAATATCAGCCATCGCAGCAGCAGAACCTCAACATCGATCCTTCCATGGCGCCACCTTCTTCCTTCAGCCAAAGTGCCGCCAGCATGCCAGCTGGGACACAGAGGAACTGGTCCGACATGGCCTGGGTGCCGTCCGCGAACCAGACTGCGCCTGGCCTCCCTACAGGCTCGATGCCTCACTCCTTGATGCCCTCTTCCGGCACTCTGCTGAGCCTGGATCGGTCTGATCACCAAAATGACCTTCCAATGAATGCGTCCGCGACGGCCGCTCCAAATCACTCCCAGTCTAGCATACACCAGTCAAATGCGGCGTTCACCAGTCTGCAACCAGGTTTTGGCGCAAGCGATGCAGTATCTGGAATGCCATTTCTGCCTGGCTTCCACCCTGGACTTTCCAACACCGACATCAATCAGTTGCTCCAAAGCCTCTCCGCCGTAGGGGCTATGACTCCCCAGCTTCTCCTGGACGATGCCGGACAACGCAGCTCTTCGACGCAAGGTCCGCCAATGGCGAATGAGAGCTCCAACCCGGTCCCGCAGCAACCCAGCCAGATAGCAGCAATGGACGTCGAGAGCCCAGTCTACCCCTCCACTGCCAGCACGGCTTCAGCCTCCACTCCATCCCAGGCAGGAGCTTCCAGTACATCCAGCCTCTTTAGGGATCCAAACATGTGAGTCCACTCAGTATCTTCCAGCTTTCCATTTGTCAAAAGCAAAAACGTACTGACTCGGCTTTGCATGTTGCAAACACAGAGTGGATGCCTTCTTCGAACACATACATCCTATCCTGCCATTCTTGCACAAGCGACGCTTCCGACGTGCTATTGCAAAGGGGACATTGGAACCCCCTCTAGAATGTATAGTGCTTCAACTCGGAAGAGACGCTCTGCGAGGTCAGCACAGCGCTGCCCGGCGTCCGAGCACGACACAGCCTGCAGCCGGCTCTACGAGCCTGTCGGTTGACACCGATGCTACCTTGACAGCGTCGACATATCAGCAGACTGTCCGCCTCGTGCGGGAGGCCGCCGACGCGGGCTCGTTCACTCTGCAACTTGTGCAGGCGTGCATGCTTCTTTGCCTCTATCAGTACGGGAACAACATGATGTCGCAGTGCTGGCTATCTCTTGGACTGGCATCTCGCATTGCCTTCCCGCTTGGCCTTCACCAGCTGGATTCTGGAAGGGTCACCGGCTTCGCACCGGCGTGGCGCTCCCGATCCGAAAAGGAGGAGGCACGCAGGACGATGTGGCAACTCATTGTGTTAGATCGTATCCTCACCATCGGCGTCGGCTGGCCACTCTCTATTCGGGAGAGTGACTTATATCTCGATTACCCGGTCAGCGAGGAAATGTTCCAGGAGTCGGATCTTAAGAATGCGCCACTAAACGAGTCGCCCCAGTACGGTCTCTTTGGAGAGTACAGAATTCTGCCTCGCGCTGTTGCGCCGCCGACGATGCCGATGAAAGCGTCACACGCAAGCGGAGGCGGACTCTCCGGTGCAGAAGCGTCTCACTTGCTCGACGCTCCAGTCTCGATGCGCGATACCAACTTCTATGTTCTGCTAACTGTTCAAATTCTGGCCGCATTGTCCAGCTCCACAACCAGCCGTCCAAGTATCAGCGCGAAGAACCGGCCACTGCCGCAGCCCACGAGACAGAATTTGAAAGTCTCTCAACAGCGCTCACGACGGTCATGCTATCCCTTCCGCCTGAGCTCCGCTACATCGGTAGCGAAGTGGGGGGTGGCGCAGGAGAACTTGGTGCCGGGCGAGTTTTGATCCTGCTAAGCATGGGTCAAATTCTACTCTATCACCCAACAGTCCAGCATCCGACTGAAAATTCGGCAGCGTCCAAACTGCGTCAACGCTCCAAGACTCTGCATCAGCCAGATAGTCGTCGACAGAGCCGGTCGGGTCGTACCCAACAACGTGCCGATGGAGCGCCGGTAGACCCATCACCTCATAAGGCTCCACATGGAGCTGTGCGGGCAGCTTGGGATGATGGCCAAGGAGGACCACCAACCTCGCCTACTTTGTCGCCTAGTCCACCACTGTCCACATTCGAGGGCGAGTCTCCGTCTGGAAGCAACTGCAGCACCCTTCCTTCTACTATTCCATCGTGCTCCCTTCCCGGCCTTGGCGATGGCGGGGGCTTCCAGCGGTGTCTTAATGCTGCCAAGCAGATCGTCTCTGTCGTTCGGGATATGCGAGGATCGCCTTTGCCTGCTGATGACGCGGCTTTGCGGGACCCGATGATCGGCATCGCTCTCTTCCTTGCTGTGCGGATCCTGATATCTGACTGGGTGGAGTCGCAGCATCGACAAGTGGCGGCTGTGGAGCAACGACGAAATCCACGATCGGACGCTGAGGGCGTGACAATCTCTGCTGTGTCCTCGTCAAGCTCCTCACCCATTGCTGCTGCATCATCCTCGTCGGCATCACGTACGCTCGGCAGCTGGTCTGGCGGCGGCAGTAGCGGTCCTGGGTCTGGGAGTGCAGCAAGTGGCTCGCGACGAGTCAGTCTTCCTTACCAACAAACTGCGCACCTGCGAGCCCATATCGATCTGATCTGCCGGGCACTAGAGCGAATGGCTGAGGCTTGGCCTTTGGGGAACAAGTACTTGGCGCTTGTGGCCAGTGACTTGACGACGAAGGTGGAAGACGTGGCCAGGATAAAGGTAGGACGAGGCAACTACATCGACAACAGCTGCAAGACTTCCTACGTTTCGGACGGTAAGAGTTAAAAGTGGTTACTTCTTTATGTATTTCTTTTGTGCTTCTGGATACGCAAACGTATAGAATGGAATAGGCTCCTTGTCTTTAGCAGATCTGATGCTCGTGGCCACCGTGACAACCCGGAGCGGCATAGGGGAATAAAGGTATCGCAATAATCATCATCCTCAGTACGAAGTGATTAAGTGTATCGATTTCGTTGCCATCAGGATGTGACTACAGATTAGTCTGACCAGCAACCGTAACATTATTGGAGGCTGCCTATAGATTCTCGGCACTATCGAGAGCCTTGCGACCCTCGGTCCCGGGCCCGTAGTTCTTCTGCAGGAACTCCGCAAGGGTCATCGGCTTCCAGCCGGGCACAAGCTCGCGCGCGTTCTCGTCTTGAATTTCGGCCTCTCCCTTGGCGTAGAGACAGTTCACGTGCTTCATGAAGCTTCCCATACTGTTGTCGCCTCGGTCGCAGTCGGCCTCGAGCTCTGCTAGACTGACATGTTTGACGGAGAATGTGCGCTGGACGAGAGTCTGGACGTCGTTGACCATTTTGTTCCAAGTTGTTGTGGTTGCCTGCCCGCGGACGACAGGAGGCAGAGACTCGGCACGGAGCAGGAGACGTCTGACAAGATCGGCGACGTCCTCCATGCGCGTCATGCTCACTTGCTCGTCGCCTGTCCCAGGGATCTTGGCAGTGAGACCGCCGATGTTCACGGGCATGAATTTACCCTCGCCTGCACTGAAGTAGTCCATGAAAAGCCCGTCGAACACTACGCTTGGCTGCTCAATGCTGCTCTTGCTTAGATAGTCGGTGTAGAAATTGACCTTGTCGTCGTAGTGCGGGACCGTCCTGCTCCTCGTCGTGTCCACGCCCCACTCCGAACCGATGAAGCGCCGGACAGAGCCAGCTTGTTCGGCCGCTCGCAAAAGTGTGCGCTGCGACTCAAGCATTCCTTCGGTGGACCAGATCAGAGATATGACTGTATCGCATCCTTGAAGTGCGGATGCCAGCGAGTTGATGTCGGAATAGTCGACGACATGTTGTGCGTAGGCGCGTCCTTGTAGCTCTGGGATTTCCTGAGGATTTGCGACACGCAATGTCAGGTCCACTACTCAACACAGAGATGATGCGCAGCGTACGGCACGAGTCTTTAAACAACCCACCTTGCGGCTGATGCTGACGACGCGAAGTGCCTGTTCCCCCAAGAGGGCCTCGTGCACCTTGCGACCGAACCTGGAGCTGAAGCCTCCGCACAAAGCAACCTGACGACTGGCCATTGCGAAAGCGTGAAGTGTTGGGTAGGGTAGAGCGCGCGAGAAGAGAGATGAAGAGAGGGCTGGACGGTGAAATCGTGCCAAAAAGCTGCTCAGGATGAGAACGCAGAGGAGTGAGCAGAATATGTTCTGATGCTCGCCAGGAGCTTGGATGAGATATGAGAACGTTCTTCTACCTTCTTTTTGAGGTTCGCTCTTGCCACACGCCGACGTCAGAGCACAGGAGACGGAGGAAGTCCTTTCTCGTCGATCCATCTGCTTCTTCGTCTGCAACGTGTAAGCCCGACGGCGTTGCCTGAGGCCTCGCCTCGCCAGCCAGCCAGCATAGCAAGGGCCATTCGCGGATGGACACTATTGGTTATTGAATACCGATGAAGACAACTAGCGCGGAGCAGCCCGGGCAGCACGCACAGGGCCTCCCTTCTTCTCCAAGTACATACGCGGAGCGTTGAGCGACGGAGCCGAAGCGAAGCGACCCATCAAACGTTTGATGGTGGTAATGTGCAGACAGTAGTGTGCAGCCTCGGAGCTCGGAGAGGTGGTCGGGCACTATAATACCACCTGCTTGCCGAAGGCACTCCAAAATGCAGGACACCTTGGCGCGCGCCGTAGCGCTTATCCCCATTATTCGGGTCCGGCGACGAGACGGAGTACGTAGTACATGCACATATGTATACTGCAGAGGTGCGGTGGGGTGGTGAGCGGAGGTAGTGATGTAGTGATGCGTGATGAGCGATGAGGCATGAGGTTGTCAAAACTTTGGTACACGTCCGACGGAGTTTATCAGGGTGCTGATGCTTTAGCCAGCCGGTCCACCGCTGTGCCCTAAATCCAGCTCAGATATCGTTCACGGGCCTGAGTTTGCCGTGTCCAGGGAGGACGGGAACCACATCGATGAACCTCATGCACCCGACGAACAAGGCGAAGTGAACGTCGTCGTCAAATCGCTGGCCGTGTTGAATGCGCAATTCGTACTCGCCGTCCTCGAGATAGTCGTCAAAGCGGTTGACAGCCGTACGGAGGCCCAGCTGGAACTTGGCACGTTCAGGATCCCAGTTTGCGACCTCAAGCCTCGGTTCGTTGCCGTGCCTGTGATAGTGCGACCAGACCATTGTCGAAAATTCGTCGAGCTCTTGTTCTTGATCTCCGCCACCGTTGTGATCCTTGACTATGTACTTGACCTTGAGCGTGTCGTCGTCGCCGGTGGCCACCGTTCTGGTGGACCTGAGTGCACCAACAACAGCAACGACCTTGTCGTACGCTGAGCTGAGTTGTTGCCCGGACACGCCAGATTCATCCGCATCAGCTGCATAGACCTTTTCCACCACAGATCGAATCTTGAAGAGTTGGAGCAAATCGGGCTCAAATGTGCCGTCCGGCCCACGGAGCGCCTCCATCTCGTCGTCCATTTGTCCGCGTTTGCCTTCTTCGTACCGGTAGTTGTCCAGGGTATCTACACCGCCGGGTCGATCGGTGATGTACTTGTCGCCGAGCTCTGACTTCATCCGATCGAAAGCTGCAACTCGGGCAGCGTGGGAGTGAAGCATCAGCTTCTCCTGCGCAACCCAGAATTCGATGTCTTCCTGAGAGGGCGGATTGTTCATCTTGAGGAATGCTGTGAATAGTCGGATGGAAGAGCTGGTAGAGAATTTGAGAAGAACAAGGAGATGAGGCTGGAAGAAGGAAAGTAAGATGGGAGGCTGGAGAGGAGCAGAAAAAGCAGACGGTCGAAGAAAGAAGTCAGCAGTCAGTACGTTTTTATAGGGTACGAGTGTTCTCAGTCCTGGCGGCGTTGTGCGGTGTGGCTCCGTTTCCAAAGCCTTCGAGGCAACAGCGCCCTTATGCCGAGCAGTACATATGCTGACTTGTTGTTCGACGGAGCTGGGACGTGCTGTGATGGTGGCTGCTGGTGGGAGCGGGGAGAGTAGGGAGAAGGATGAAGGGGAGGCGGATAAATGGATCTGAGACCGGTTCCTGCATTTGGGATTAGACGCCACACAAATCTGATTCCCAAACTTTATCCGCCCGTCTGCAGTCCGTTTCTTTTCCCGCCTTTGTTGAACGTTGAACACATTCTGCCGTTCCTCGCGTCTCAGCTCGTTTGACGGCAATGCAAACCGTTGTCTCCGCTTCGGGGTCGGCCACAACGAACGAGGTCAGCAAAAAGATCCGCATGTTAGAGCCGTTGAGGCAACCTGGCAGCTGGGACTAGCGACAAGGATGTGCTGCTGCTTCTGTCGTCGTCTTCACTCTTGACCACGACGTCTGACCAGCTACAGTATCACTTCAGCATGACAACTCTCGGTCCCCCGCCCTCCTACGCTGAGGCCGTGTCCTCCGCCGTCGATGTGAAGCGCAAGGAGACCAAGGCCGTATCCCCCGCAGCCACATCAGCGCCCGCGGAGAAGCGCATCTGGCAACAACAGATCGTCGAACCAAAGCAGCTCGTCGGCAACATGAAGAGCACCTGGTGGCGCACACCCGCCAACACGTTCGCCGAGGAGCTGCTCACCCGCCTTCAGCCTCACACCTTGCCCCAAGTCGGGCCTCGCAAGGGCAAGCTACCGGTCTTCACTCCCGCCCAGCAGCTCCGATGGATGGCCCCTCAGTTCATCGCTCCCATCCTCATTCCCTGGCTCAGCAGGCGGTATGGTCTGCGTTGGCCCAAGTGGGCTATGGTTGCCTTCTCAACAACCCACTGGCTCAGGTTCGCCGGTAACGTCGTACACCTCTTTGTCAAGCTCGGCCACAAGTGGGGCTACTTCGACGGCACCAAGCCTCGTGACAAAGTCCCAGATAGTGCAGTACAGCACCTTGCAGTGAGAGCCAGTTGCATCGCTCATTCTACGTGAACCGCCGACTATTTGCGGATCGTTTTTCCTCATTCTTCAATTCTCTTCCGTCTCAGTTCGTGTATCCTTCGGTCGCCGTTGCTCGGATGCTCATCGTGAGTAATGATATCAATGTTTGGCATCGTGCTCTTCCAGCAAGGGGGCTGACTCTCAAGAGCTCTTCTTCAATAGGGAGTATTGCTCATCTACAAACCTCGAGACCCCGTGCGTCTCACGGCGCTTCTCCCCGTCAAGGCTTTCCTGTACTCGATCGTCCTCGACCTGTTCTTCTACGTGAGTCATCGAGGTGCGCTGATTGCTGTGCCATTTTCTGAAGTGCATCCCGCCTGACCCTGCTCTTTCTTCTGCCCTTCCTTCACATCAGACCTACCACAGATCATGCCACGAGGTTGAGTGGCTGTGGAAGATTCACTCGACCCATCATCTCACAAAACGTCCTTCCCCGATACTTGCCCTTCTTGCCGACGAAGGTCAGGAAATCATCGAGGTTCTTCTTTGTCCCCTTGGCGCCACCTTCATCATGCAGAAGTTGCTTCCAATGACATATCAAGAGTGGTACCTCACTCAGCTCATGGTCGTTTTCAATGAGATCGCCGGACACTCAGGATTGCGCGCCTATGTCGAGGCTTCAGTCACATCCATTCCCTTGAAGCCTTTCGGAGCTGCGCTCGCCCTCGAAGGTGAGTTCACTTGATGCTCCCCGATTGCGATGATTGAGATAAAGGAGAACGTGGCATATTCCGGACATTTTTTCTGACCAGTCTCTGAACTCCGCACCCTTCAACTTTTCTTACAGACCACGACATGTAGGTCCTTTTAACAACCTGCCCTATAGTGAAGATCGCAGACTGACCCTTCTCGCTTCCTCTCAGGCACCATCGCCGCGGCTGGAAGAAGGCCACCAATTACGGAAAGCAGAGTCTGCTGTGGGACAGAATTTTCGGCACCAAGGGTGTTCGGCTCGAATCTCAGCCTGAGAATGTTGACTTCAACCTGTACGTTTTGCAACCTCCCTCGAGCGTTCGCATCCGTGACTCATCTCAGGTTTTGCTCACCAAATTGTTTTTCGCGGTACAGCTCGGTGTGGGATGAAGTTCCACCAGAACTGGACCTGTAAAACCGCAGTCACACTCAAATCTGCATACGAGGAGCGCCGGCAGGTTGGCTTTTCTTCTCCCTTCCTCATTGTCTCTGGACCTCAGCGCCCCATCGTCTCGACAACAGTGCCGAATCCGTTCGACAAATGCCATATTTATCAGTCCTCTCCAGGGTTTCGCCCAATCAAATACCAATCTGCTGCACATCTCACGTCCGCCTTGGTATCCTCTACCCATCGACGAACATCTACCTTCCTTTGTATACCGTGCCAAACACCTAGAAACTCCTGAACATATTCACGTGCGTTCACTAGGCTTCTCACCGATTCAGTACTGAATATTGCGATGGGAACCATGTCAGCTCCTGTAAGACTTTCTTGTATGCATATTTGGCGAGCGATGAGTATGGTACAAGTGACTATAGTGAGAGTCAAAGATATTCAATGGAGACTGTGTAATGTTGGATGCTGTGTACTTTTGTATACGTAACCCGCACCACAAATCAATCCCAAAGAACGCAACAAACAAACAAACAAACAAACAAACAAACAAACAAACAAACAAACAAACAAACAAACAAACAAACAAACAAACAAACAAACAAACAAACAAACAAACAAACAAACAAACAAACAAACAAACAAACAAACAAACAAACAAACAAACAAACAAACAAACAAACAAAAGACAACGCAACAAACAATACACAAAATAACAAACAAAATGATGGTGAACACCACCACGGACGTACGTGCTCTTTCTGCTTAATATGACGGTCAAGAAGATTCGTAGCAGGCGAACGAGCGTTGCCACGACGAGGAAACTGCGTATTGTATCTGCTAACCGAATGCAGATAGATCTTCCATCATGGCTTCTGGATCCTGATTCCTGATCGCCTCCATACGCTTCCCTGTAACCGAGAACCGTATTGCTTTCAGAATAGAGTCTTCTCCTTCCAACTTCGTGCATGAGAACATCGCGAGTACGCCAAGATTGGCGCTCTGCTCTTTGCATGTAAGTTGGAGCGTGCAGACTGCACAGACATCGGCTCTAGTCTATGAGCTCCTAGCACAACACTCTGAACAGAACGGTAAGAAAAGCGGACAAGAAGTCAAGGAGGAGCAAAAACGTTCGCATGAATCTTTAGTCGAGCGGGTGACATGGACCGGCCCTAAGCAAGAGACTGGCCAAGTGCCTGTCAAGTGTCAGCCAATCTGACGACGTATATATGGCTCGAGTCAGAAGAAACTTCCATGGCTCCCCCTTCCTCAAAGATAGCTCGAAGGTCGCATACCATTGAGGAAAGCTCAAAAGGGCTACAACGAAAGTTGGGCTTTATCTTTTCCCGTTTGAGTTCTCTACGTGCCGACCACCACACAGTATTATTCACCTGTGATCGCGCAGATAACCAGTCAGGATCTCTTGCTCGATCCATGCCCTCGCTCAATTGACATGTGTCCGATTTGGGACTGTACTATGGATACGAGCCAATGCTCAAGTGAGAGTTGGGAAAGACCTTCTAGAATGTTGCCTCATCACTAACTTGTGTTATCGGTGTCTGAACGTCGGTGTCTGAACGTACACGACAAAAGATGGAGATGATGAGATCCCAGCGCAGAAAAGTGGCCGAGGGGGCGCGGCAGAACCGATCTCCCGTGAGAAAAATCCTTATCTGCACCCTGAATCAGAAACTCATCAGCTTTTCCATCTCCTTATCCCTCTTTTCTCTTCCCCTCCCTGCAGTGTTCTCGCTCAAGCTCCCAGAACTCCATCACAGCTCGCCTCTTGCACCACGTATCGATTCACCTTCGACCTTCATTACAGTCCTCAGGAGTGATGGACGAGTTCGCAGATGCGCATAAGGAGCTGGGCGCTGCGGTACGGAGGTACGCTACTGCGACCGCTGCGATCAACGTACGTCCCGACTGGCCAGCTCTCGTTGAGGATTTCTGTGCGCAGCGCTCGCACACTACAAGCGCGGCAGCTACAGGAGACGTTTCGCACCTGAATGGTCCAACACCCGCTTCAGAAGCGCCACCAGGTGGTTCCAATAGCCCACCGCGCTCGAGCTCATCCCCACAATTCGAATGCGTTCTGCTGCCTGAGACATCCCGTCTGCACAGTACGACTTCCAGCCCAACCACAGTCGTATCAAGCCGAGATATGCAAGTGCGCCTCGCCTCAACTCAGCCTTCCCCGCCCAAGTCCACACTGTCACGCGCACCTTCACGGGCCCCAGCTCACGGAAAGAAGAGGCATACACCCAAGCATGTGCCTACGGACTCTGCGTACTCACCCGGCAACGGGAACAAGAAAGGGCAGTGCACGGTGTGCAACCGAGGATGGACGAGCCGCTACTGGCATTACACAGTGGCAGGCGTGCCCGTTCCAAAGATGTGCACAGCCTGCTATCAGCGAGCAGTACACCAGACGCAGACGGCCAAGGTGAGTGTCCTTCCTTCGCAACTGTCATGAAACAAGGGTTCTCAGTCTGAGGCCTGAGCATTATCTAAGATTCCGCAGAAAAAGGAAAAGGCAGGAGACGGGATTCACTGAGGGACTGCTATGATCGCACACTGGCACCCGTAAGTCCCCTCTGTTGCTCCCAGAAACACATCGCACACATGATGCATGATTGAGTGTAAATTTCGCTTCTTCTCCATCTTCGCCGCTTTTCATGAGTGTGGCAGCCTAGAATCTGGAAAGCCGCCCATGCTTTGAGTGGACGAAATCATGGCATCGTCCAGTCCAACTGAGTCTTGACAAAAAAAGGTTTCTTAAGGCTTTTCTGGTCGACTCCGTGGCGGACGACCCCTTGGAAGGAGGCAAATTCAGGAATTCCTGCATGAATAAGAAAGAAACGGGCGCAGATACATACAGCTCGTTTATTGATGAAATGTAGGAGTTGGCTCAGCAGATCACTGTCTTGTATTCTTCAAAAGAAAGTTGGACATTAAGATGTTTCGATTACTGCAGAGGCAGGAAGACACCGAATGGCATCCTTGGAAGGGTGGAGTGCCCATAAAGCGGAGATGATGAAGAACGAGGAAAGATGAGGAAGGAAATATGGTCGAACGACGAACGGGTGCCTTCCTCCCTTAGGGATAATACTGGGATAGTGACACAACATCAACCGGCGTGAAGAAGTCGGGTCATCACCGAAAGGTGACCCCGCCATGAATCTTCGGCCGCGTTGTTCGATGTCTGGGGGAAGGGGCAAGCGCAGGTGACAAAACGTGTCAATGATGTCTGAAGGACGGTGCAGATCATCCTGACACTCACATTGAAGGAATAAGTGGTGAGGAGAGGGTCCAGACTTGCGGAATAGCAGCCTTTGCATTCATGATCCGGGCGGTATACCAAAGTCGAACAGGGGGATGATGAAGCCCATGTGAGGATCAACCTTCAGGTGAAGGAGTAGTGAATGAAATACATGTCAGCATGAGGAGATACTGAGCTGCAAGTACATCATTGCTGATCTCACCAGTGATTGTGACTGCAAGAGCGTAAGTGGGAAGAGGGGAGGAGGAGGTGAAGGCGGTAGCAGGGGTGCGACTCGCTGTAAAGAGCTAATGAGTATTGGATAGCAAAGGAAGGGCCATGGAATGGGTCAGCAATAAATGCTTGGTCATCAAAGGTACCACCAACTTACGGTGAGATGTGCGCGTGTTAGCGCGGCTACAGAATCGAAGATGGAAATGAAGAGGATTGAAGAGAGAAGTGAGCGTGTCAGATTAGTGAAGGGATGGATTGGGGAAAGGAATGGAGCAAGTGGTGGAGAAGAGGGGAATCGTGTACCTTTGACACTGAGGAAATACGCTGCTTACATATTATCAAGGAAGGTCTTATTCCCGAAGGGAAAGCGGGAAAAAATCGGCCAAGAACAGTCTGCTGTAGTATGCCATGTATCCTGCCTCCTCGCTCATCTCGCTTCTGGTACAACGAAGCGTTTAGGTCTAAGCACGAGAGCGTATTTGCGCGGAACAGACAAAAAAATCCAAAGCACCTTGCAGTCATTCGGTCCGTCGTTCTTGGGCGGTCATGATGATAAGCTATGTACATCGTCCCTAAATGGGATCCCTTCTTTCCCCAGCGTGAGTGTGCTATTGGGCGACGGCTCCTTTTTATGGGCGAAGGTGTCGCTTGAGCTCAAAAATGATGTCGTTCAAGGACGGACGCTCGCGAGGGTCGAAGGCACAACATCGTTGCGCGATCCCATGTACACTTGGGGGCAAGAGAGCCTCCCATGTATCTGCTGAATACGAGGAGTCGCTCCAAAGCTTCCCTTGGGATCGAGCTCCTCCCTAAGTCAGCCAGGATAGTACGATTCCGCGACGGCGTACCCTGGAGACGCACGTAACGCAGCACATTATCACCTGCCTCCTGATCAAAAATCCAGTGCCCAGCTGCCTCTGGCGCAATAGGTCCATCCTTGTTGTTGTAGCAGGGAAGTGGTTCCAAATCCATGAGGAGCAGACAGCCGTCGTGATCAAGGGTGTTGTCCAGACTGAGGTCAGGATGGTAGACGCCGTTCTCCCACAAAAAGCGGGCTCCGCAGCAAAGGTCCAATGCATACCTCATTCGTCGATGTACTGCAGTGCGAGTGTACCTCTCACTGACTGCATCCTCGACGACGAGGCCGGCGTATTGTTTTTGTAACCAACCGACAAGCTTGCCATCTCCGACTGTGACGATAGCGAGCGGAGCGGGAATCACATTCGGATGCGGTGGCAAAGAGGTAAGTATGTCGAGCTCACCCGTGAGCATCGCAGAGTTGGTCCAGACGGGTGAATGTGACGAGTCTTGAAAATCGTGCTTGGACTGATACGATATTGAGGGCGGTGTCGAGACATATATCGCCTTGAGTACAACTTGCGTCATTGCGACTCCTCCTGCGACGCCTGGGTTGTTCGCATGAACCACAAAAACGTTGTCCTTCCACGGTCCATCATCGCCTGAAGGGGGACCAAGGTAGCAAGTGATCGCACTGAGATCGATCCGCGGTGTTTCCATGTACTGATCCTCAGACAGATAAGGAAGAAGATCGGAGGCAATGGTGCGAAAAAGGTCACCGACTAACTTGACGCGAGGCCGGTTCGACGTAGGGTGCGCAGTGATCTCTGCGCAAAGCTGAGACCCCGTGATGAGTCCTTCCGCAGTATGTCGAGCCTCTTGGAGAAGGCTAGGAAGTGCGTCCCGTACGACCTTGATGAGCTCCATTTCTTGCCTTGCTACTGAAGGGTTGTGGTCGCTCTGCTTGCGTGGCACCCAGTACCCCTCGAAATCGCTGTCATCGTCTATCTTGGCATGTGCTGGCCATGAAGTTTCCACAACGTCAAAACATGCTTGTGCAAAGCTTTCGCCCTGGGCGAGCTGAGATGACTCGCGGAAGCTCCAGCTGCGATAAAGGACGACATGGAGCAGAATACCCTGATGCGACAAGGTCAGGCGTAAACCTTTGCAGACCCAATTGAGCGCCCAGCACAGGATTACAACATCGTGTTGCTATATGAACACCAATCTCACGTCAGTAACGAGGGACAATGTCATTCAAGAGTTGAATTTGAGTTGGGAGTTGGGACGTACCGATGCGATGTGTTGTGGATGCGGCAAGTCGCCAAAGGGAGTTCGGGAGAAGGTCTGTATGTTGGGCATGGTGAGCAGACTGGCGGGGGGTGGGTAAAATACTTGCGCAGCGATATTCTCTTGATGACTCGAGTATCGACTGCGGTGGTCGTGAACTTGGGGGGCTGAAGAGAAGAAGGGAAATTGAAGGCCATCAAGGATCAGACTTCCCTTTGCTTCTTGAAGAACAAAGAACGCAACAGAACACAAAGGGAATCAATTGGTAGTGGGGGCTTCCGGACTTGCAAGATCGCTTTTACGATTTGTGGCTGTGAGGAGGGCATGTCGGGGCGTAATTGCCTTGTGCGGTTCTCAGCAAAAACGTCTATAAAGGTCAGCATTTCCCTTCAGTACATCATTTCTTGTCCCCAGCCCGTCACCCAGTACTCACAGTTCGTTCCTTTTCCGGCTGAAGTCACTTTACAGGATGCCTGTGATCGATCTGGACAAATACTCTCCTCTGCTGTTTTCCGGCCTGCCGTCAATCGAGGATGCTGCGACTCAATTCGAGGCATTCGGCGGACTTGCCAGAATCGAGGCTGCACTCGGGACCGTGGCTAGAAAGCACCCCGCTGCTGCCTTTGGCTGCGGTCTACAGCTGCTCCACCGTCATTCCGATCTCGACCCAGACGAGATCATGGTGGGATTTGGATCAACCACGATGCCGGTAAAGCGATCCGAGCTTGCGCAATCTAGCCTCTGCAAGCTACGCCCTACGATTTGGGGCCTACGTCCTGGCAGCCAAATCGACTTCGTGCCACTCGAGTTTGCAATGTTCGACGACGCAAGCACGACAAAGGTCGAACTTGACCCCGAGTTCGCGAGAGACGTTGCGAAGGTTCTGGTCGACTTCGAGCTTGAGCAAACCCTCGGCCTCGCCATCCTTCCCGACGCTGGCGAAGCGTTCGTCGCGAATCTTGAGGCGACATACGGCCGCGCAAACGTCGTCGTCCCGGCCAACCTTTTTGCGGAGCAGCAAGACTCTATCGAAGTCCTGTGGGATCTTGTAGCCCTGGGCCATGCCGATCGACTGCGCGCCACCTGCAGGGTAAAATGCATGCGAGACCCTCAAGATTGAAAGCACTACTGCTTGGGCCATCGCCAGAGTGAGTTGCAGAACGTATTGGTGCAGCTGTGCGTGTAGCGCATGAGACTGATCAGTACTCTCCTCAAAGTATTCTAACCGGAACGCTGGCTCCTACCGAAAATGAAAACATACCTTGAGACGAAGGTCACGCAGGTAGGCTGGGGGCCTGCTCCGAATTGCGATCAAGCCATCCGCCTTGGGACGATAACTCATCAAGGACTGGCCTGGTATATCTCCCTTCTGATGTGCTGCCCGCCAGTGCTTCAAATCGAACTGAGGTGTTCTTGAGGGCGTTACACATGCTTGTGGGTACCTGTAAAGACAAGAGGGGATGAGATGATGAGGAAATCAAGGAGCAGCAGAGCATGCGAAAAGGTAAAGATATCGTCAGCGAGTATTGCCTGATCTTCGGCCGGCATCTCTTCAGAGAAAGGGCCCGACCAGTCATTCGAACTGTAGGTTGAAGAGCTGCACACTTACTTACACATGCTCGCCTTACCGTGAAGCTCGTGAAGGAACTAAACGATCGGAGGCACATGCGCAGGTCGTGATAAAAGTAGAGATGTTCGGAGAATGATAAGGATAAGAGGCTCGATATTCATTCGAAGAGTCGATGCGGGTCATAGGAATGTTTAAAGATGGTGTTCCCGTCCCTGCTCGGCCTCGGTTGTTCCCACACTCCCCTCTCATCCACCCGACTCCGAAATGATGCCGGTAATTTCTGCAATCTGAGCTTCCCGCCCTGCCCTTCGTCCATGTATCACGAGTGCTAGAACTGGGATTGGACGGAAGGATGAGAACGCGGTAGTGTTGCGGATGGCTCGCCGCCGAGCAGCAGGTGAGATACTCGAGTCGAGGGGGTATCGCGCTGTCGTCCTCCAGATCAAGCAAGATCTCTGATGTTTCCGAAAGCGCTCGTGAGCACTCTATCCGCAAGGCCCGCAACGAATGATGGTGCTTGGTAGCCGCGAGGAGTGCGCTAATTAGCTCCATCCAAGTCCTACTCTCCTCCGAATCTTTGATGACACATAATGCCAACTCGGTGAGATTAGGAAAGGCGGCCGCTGGAAGCATTTGCTCGAGTTTCGTGATAGCTTGTTCCATTGACTGCCGATCAACCCGGATATCAAAGCAGGTTGCCGCTTCCGCCGCTACTTGCAGAGGTATCAGCCAGTCGCACAATTCTAGTTCCTCAATCATTTGCGTGGTTTCGAATTCGTAATGCCGTATTTTCCCACCCCGAGCCACGAACTCCGCAGCTATCTTTGGCGAAGCCCTCAGAGCATCGAGGTTTGGGATGGTGCTCGGATCGGGTACCAGATCCCTCGGATCGTCAATGAGGTCGAGAACCGGCACTTTGAGGTCGACAAGAGTCACGAAGTGTCTCGAGAGAAAGGAACCTAGATGAGCGATATTAGTCTTGTCTATCGAACAACGCTTCAAGGCAGGGAAGTTTTGGTAGAGCGGAAACCGGGGCAAAGAAGTTGGGGCCGAGATCCGAATGTCTTCCAGATGCGGGTGGCGATCGAGGAATGCGTCAATGGCGCCATGGATCCTGTCCCAGTCCATGAGACCCGTCTCCGTCGCTGCGAGACGGAACGAGCGGAGGTGCGGCCAGTTCATCCCGAGCAGAGTGCAAGCCCGGTCCTGGTCTTCCTCGTCCATGCTCAGACGCAAGGCCAGGTCCTCCACCATCGCAGGGAGAACGTCTCCGAGAGTCTCCCACGTTTCACGACCGATCCACCAGTGCGACGTATCCTCTGTTGCAGTGTCCTCCATATGAAAAAGGCGAAGCGCGGGTCTCGTCGTTGGCTTGCAAATATCCGCCATTGTCAACGCGAGCTGACACCACCGAGCCGTATAAAGATCCACGTAGCGCTGCCAGGCGATAGGATCCTCGTCCACCTCAGGCTCTACTGTGTCGCTGACCACAACCCGGAGCGCGGCGATTCGTTCAGCGATGAGAACGTGTTGGAGCGCCTTGCTGAAGTCCATTATGCTTGATATACAAATCGTGAAGTCGAATAAAGGCAGTGATTCCCTCGCCCGATTGGTGATAATAAGTTTGATGAGGGCAGTGGCTTCCGACCACCAGTTGTCTGATTTCTGCTCGGAATCATCCCCAATTCCTTGCCAGATCCTCAAGAACTTGACGAAGGTGGCCAACTCAGGATTTGATCGAAAAATCGAGATGAACAATGGAGCGCGAGGGAGGGGAATGTCGAGACTGTGAACGAGGAGCGGAAGCGCGAGAGCTCGAAAGAGTTTGCATACTGTCGAAAACGTAAGTAAGTCGATCTGCTCGCGGGCCATGTACGAAAAGATCTTGATGGCCAGCTCGGGAGTGTGCCATACCTGCCGTACTGCGTCCTGCCGGCACGTCCCAGATGTCCGAGTCGAGAGAGTTTCTTCCATAATCTTGCTCTGGCGGGCGGGACCTGTTTCTGATCCTCCTCATGCATTTATGGTGTTTCCTCTGAAATCTGAAGTACATACAAAGGCGTGGACCGTGGTTGGCACCGACTAAAAGTTTGTCTCGGACTAAAGTCTAAAAGTCACCACTTTCTCCTGAAAAGTCAAGTCAAAGTCTGTCAGTCTAAGCCCTAAGGACTAAGGCATATTTTACCAAATTTTAGAAAGTCTCAGAATTCAGCACAAGTCTAACTTTTACTCCATACTTAAGTACTAAGTCGCTACGTCAGACTTAACATTTTTCCTTTCGGACCAGAATCCAGAGCCAATGTTTTTCCGACTGGGAGTCAGAAACTCAGAATTATGCTCTTGATGGAATTTGAAAATAAGATCTGAATTGTGATCTGGATTCTGGCGCGTACAGGCACAAGTACAACTGTACAAGTTAAGGATGAGCACGGAAGAGCCCCGAAATGAGCTCCCCGAAATTTCGGGGCCTTCCGCGAAAAATTCCGGGGAGCCCGGAAGCCGGAATGTAAAATTTGGTGTTTTGACACTTTCAGGGTACTCACCCGGAACCCGGAATATTTCGTGCACGTTGATGCGGAAGCCGGAATCGACATCGGCGGCTCACGTCCAAAAGTACGGAACCCGGAATGTGTGGCCGAACTGGCTCATTTCCCCGAAATTTCGCGGAATTCCGGGAGATTCCGGGGGTCACGTGATAAAGAGTCTCATTTGGGGTTTCATCGAATGCTGAGACTCCATGACCAAGTTTCATATATGACGAGACCCAGTCACGTGGTCTCATGACTATTTATGAGGCCCAGAGAGAAGCACATACACAGGGCTCAGCTGTCAAATGACCGAATGAGAGTACGACAGGGCCTCTTTACACACTGCGGACGACTACAAGGTGAACTGACGAAGGGGTGGGCCCACATTTGGATCATCTTTTGATCAAAGAGGGGAGGTCCGGAACCTCCCGGAATTTCGCGGAATTTCGCATTCCGGGGCCCCGAAATGCGGAATGAATTTTTTTGGCAGCCTTGATTTTGACGGAAGCCGAAACTCCAGAACGGTGCACACGGTGTTTTCCCCGGAACCCGAAATACTGTGCAAGATAGGGCACTGAATCTCCGGGAACACGGAATGTGTAATTATGTCTCGAAAAGCCCCGGAATAGCTGCGGAACCCCTCCCGGAACCCGGAAAATTCCGGGGCCTTCCGTGCTCATCGTTAGTACAAGTGTACAACGTACAAGCAAGAAGTTTCCCTCGAAAGCATGAGTTTTCGTCTTTCGACCCGAAGTCTCAAAAATTATTTTTAACACCAATGGCAGATTGGCAGTGGTCGGCAAACTTTTAGACTTTCTTATTAGACTTTCGAAAAGTCTAAAGTCTAATAGTCCAGACGTTTTCGGGCTTAGACTTTCACACTCTTGGGCTTAGACTTGGACTTGGACTTGGACTTTTTCGCGGGGAGGGCAGACTAAAAGTTTAAAAAGTCTAAAAGTCCAACACTTCTTTGAAATGTCAGACTATTGGACTATCAGTAATCAGTCAGACTTATTGTCCAATAGTCACAAAAATGCTTAGACTTCTTTGGACTTTTAGTTCAATACTCACACGGCTGAGCGACTATGTGACCAAAAGTCTGTTCTATCGTGACTTAAAGTCGAAATTGAGGCTGATGATTTCAAAAACGATGTTTTGAAAATGGCCAAAAAATTGGCGTTTCCGACTTTAAGTCTTAACAGATGGACTTTCAGCCATAAAAGTCCCAGTAAAGTCACTATTTGCGCCAAAATTTTGTATCAGACTTTTAGTCTGACTTTTTGACTAAAGTGTAGACTTGGACTTGGACTTTTGAACTTTTGGGAACATTAGACTTGGACTTGGACTTTTGAAATCGAAAAATGTTAGACTTTCAGTCCATGCCGACCACTGACCAATGGGCATTCCGCATTTGAGCAATCAGTAATGATTTAACCATCTTTCAAGTTTGCACCGACTTGAGCGGTGAGGGAGAGGCGGGCCGCGGGAGGCCCAGTGTTTCGGCATACTATATACTATTGTGGTTATGGTATACCGCAAATTGTAATACCACCATACTATTCAGAAAACAGTATATAGTATGTTTTGTTTTGAGGAACATTTTCAAAAAGGTAATACGTACTATTTGAGAATCCGACCAGTACTATAGTGTTCACGTTATTCTGCTGAAAGTGTGGGGACTGCCTGTGTGTGCATTTATTGTATTTATCCAGATAAAGGTCTCTTTGCGCCATAGCCGACCGGGTCAATTAGTAGACCTGCGATCATAAGGTCCTGAACGCCTTTCTAGATCGCGTGCAGTCCCGCACTGCACGGGATTGCGGCCTTACCTTGCTGGAAGTGCGGGGACAGCCTGGTCGGCATATATATATAATTTTGCCAGGTAAAAGTCTCTTTGCGCCATAGCCGACCGGGTCAATTAGTAGACCTGCGATCATAAGGTCTTGATCGCCTTTCTAGATCGTGTGCAGTCTCGCACTGCACGGGATTGCGGCCTTACCTTGCTGGAAGTGCGGGGACAGCCTGGTCGGCATATATATATAATTTTGCCAGGTAAAAGTCTCTTTGCGCCATAGCCGACCGGGTCAATTAGTAGACCTGCGATCAGAAGGTCTTGATCGCCTTTCTAGATCGCGTGCAGTCTCGCACTGCACGGGATTGCGGCCTTACCTTGCTGGAAGTGCGGGGACAGCCTGGTCGGCATATATATATAATTTTGCCAGGTAAAAGTCTCTTTGCGCCATAGCCGACCGGGTCAATTAGTAGACCTGCGATTATAAGGTCTTGATCGCCTTTCTAGATTGTGTGCAGGCTCGCACTGCACGGGATTGCGGCCTTACCTTGCTGGAAGTGCGGGGACAGCCTGGTCGGCATATATATATACTTTTGCCAGGTAAAAGTCTCTTTGCGCCATAGCCGACCGGGTCAATTAGTAGACCTGCGATCATAAGGTCTTGATCGCCTTTCTAGATCGTGTGCAGTCTCGCACTGCACGGGATTGCGGCCTTACCTTGCTGGAAGTGCGGGGACAGCCTGGTCGGCATATATATATAATTTTGCCAGGTAAAGTCTCTTTGCGCCATAGCCGACCGGGTCAATTAGTAGACCTGCGATCATAAGGTCTTGATCGCCTTTCTAGATCTGTGCAGTCTCGCACTGCACGGGATTGCGGCCTTACCTTGCTGGAAGTGCGGGGACAGCCTGGTCGGCATATATATATAATTTTGCCAGGTAAAAGTCTCTTTGCGCCATAGCCGACCGGGTCAATTAGTAGACCTGCGATCATAAGGTCTTGATCGCCTTTCTAGATCGTGTGCAGTCTCGCACTGCACGGGATTGCGGCCTTACCTTGCTGGAAGTGCGGGGACAGCCTGGTCGGCATATATATATAATTTTGCCAGGTAAAAGTCTCTTTGCGCCATAGCCGACCGGGTCAATTAGTAGACCTGCGATCATAAGGTCTTGATCGCCTTTCTAGATCGCGTGTGCAGTCTCGCACTGCACGGGATTGCGGCCTTACCTTGCTGGAAGTGCGGGGACAGCCTGGTCGGCATATATATATATTTTGCCAGGTAAAAGTCTCTTTGCGCCATAGCCGACCGGGTCAATTAGTAGACCTGCGATCATAAGGTCTTGATCGCCTTTCTAGATCGTGTGCAGTCTCGCACTGCACGGGATTGCGGCCTTACCTTGCTGGAAGTGCGGGGACAGCCTGGTCGGCATATATATATAATTTTGCCAGGTAAAGTCTCTTTGCGCCATAGCCGACCGGGTCAATTAGTAGACCTGCGATCATAAGGTCTTGATCGCCTTTCTAGATCGTGTGCAGTCTCGCACTGCACGGATTGGGGCCTTACCTTGCTGGAAGTGCGGGGACAGCCTGGTCGGCATATATATATAATTTTGCCAGGTAAAAGTCTCTTTGGCCATAGCCGACCGGGTCAATTAGTAGACCTGCGATCATAAGGTCTTGATCGCCTTTCTAGATCGTGTACAGTCTCACTGCACGGGATTGCGGCCTCACCTTGCTGGAAGTGCGGGGACAGCCTGGTCGGCATATATATATAATTTTGCCAGGTAAAAGTCTCTTTGGCCATAGCCGACCGGGTCAATTAGTAGACCTGCGATCATAAGGTCTTGATCGCCTTTCTAGATCGTGTGCAGTCTCGCACTGCACGGGATTGCGGCCTTACCTTGCTGGAAGTGCGGGGACAGCCTGGTCGGCATATATATATAATTTTGCCAGGTAAAAGTCTCTTTGGGCCATAGCCGACCGGGTCAATTAGTAGACCTGCGATCATAAGGTCTTGATCGCCTTTCTAGATCGTGTGCAGTCTTGCACTGCACGGGATTGCGGCCTTACCTTGCTGGAAGTGCGGGGACAGCCTGGTCGGCATATATATATAATTTTGCCAGGTAAAAGTCTCTTTGGGCCATAGCCGACCGGGTCAATTAGTAGACCTGCGATCATAAGGTCTTGATCGCCTTTCTAGATCGTGTGCAGTCTTGCACTGCACGGGATTGCGGCCTTACCTTGCTGGAAGTGCGGGGACAGCCTGGTCGGCATATATATATAATTTTGCCAGGTAAAAGTCTCTTTGGGCCATAGCCGACCGGGTCAATTAGTAGACCTGCGATCATAAGGTCTTGATCGCCTTTCTAGATCGTGTGCAGTCTCCTACTGCACGGGATTCGGCCTTACCTTGCTGGAAGTGCGGGGACAGCCTGGTCGGCATATATATATAATTTGCCAGGTAAAAGTCTCTTTGCCCATAGCCGACCGGGTCAATTAGTAGACCTGCGATCATAAGGTCTTGATCGCCTTTCTAGATCGTGTGCAGTCTCGCAGTGCACGGGATTGCGGCCTTACCTTGCTGGAAGTGCGGGGACAGCCTGGTCGGCATATATATATAATTTTGCCAGGTAAAAGTCTCTTTGGCCATAGCCGACCGGGTCAATTAGTAGACCTGCGATCATAAGGTCTTGATCGCCTTTCTAGATCATGTGCAGTCTTACACTGCACGGGATTGCGGCCTTACCTTGCTGGAAGTGCGGGGACAGCCTGGTCGGCATATATATATAATTTTGCCAGGTAAAAGTCTCTTTGCGCCATAGCCGACCGGGTCATTAGTAGACCTGCGATCATAAGGTCTTGATCGCCTTTCTAGATCGTGTGCAGTCTGCACTGCACGGGATTGCGGCCTTACCTTGCTGGAAGTGCGGGGACAGCCTGGTCGGCATATATATATAATTTTGCCAGGTAAAAGTCTCTTTGGCCATAGCCGACCGGGTCAATTAGTAGACCTGCGATCATAAGGTCTTGATCGCCTTTCTAGATCGTGTGCAGTCTCGCACTGCACGGGATTGCGGCCTTACCTTGCTGGAAGTGCGGGGACAGCCTGGTCGGCATATATATATAATTTTGCCAGGTAAAAGTCTCTTTGCGCCATAGCCGACCGGGTCAATTAGTAGACCTGCGATCATAAGGTCTTGATCGCCTTTCTAGATCGTGTGCAGTCTCGCACTGCACGGGATTGCGGCCTTACCTTGCTGGAAGTGCGGGGACAGCCTGGTCGGCATATATATATAATTTTGCCAGGTAAAAGTCTCTTTGCGCCATAGCCGACCGGGTCAATTAGTAGACCTGCGATCATAAGGTCTTGATCGCCTTTCTAGATGTGTGCAGTCTCGCACTGCACGGGATTGCGGCCTTACCTTGCTGGAAGTGCGGGGACAGCCTGGTCGGCATATATATATAATTTTGCCAGGTAAAAGTCTCTTTGCGCCATAGCCGACCGGGTCAATTAGTAGACCTGCGATCATAAGGTCTTGATCGCCTTTCTAGATCGTGTGCAGTCTCGCACTGCACGGGATTGCGGCCTTACCTTGCTGGAAGTGCGGGGACAGCCTGGTCGGCATATATATATAATTTTGCCAGGTAAAGTCTCTTTGCGCCATAGCCGACCGGGTCAATTAGTAGACCTGCGATCATAAGGTCTTGATCGCCTTTCTAGATCGTGTGCAGTCTCGCACTGCACGGGATTGCGGCCTTACCTTGCTGGAAGTGCGGGGACAGCCTGGTCGGCATATATATATAATTTTGCCAGGTAAAAGTCTCTTTGCGCCATAGCCGACCGGGTCAATTAGTAGACCTGCGATCATAAGGTCTTGATCGCCTTTCTAGATCGTGCAGTCTCGCACTGCACGGGATTGCGGCCTTACCTTGCTGGAAGTGCGGGGACAGCCTGGTCGGCATATATATATAATTTTGCCAGGTAAAAGTCTCTTTGCGCCATAGCCGACCGGGTCAATTAGTAGACCTGCGATCATAAGGTCTTGATCGCCTTTCTAGATCGTGTGCAGTCTCGCACTGCACGGGATTGCGGCCTTACCTTGCTGGAAGTGCGGGGACAGCCTGGTCGGCATATATATATAATTTTGCCAGGTAAAAGTCTCTTTGCGCCATAGCCGACCGGGTCAATTAGTAGACCTGCGATCATAAGGTCTTGATCGCCTTTCTAGATCGTGTGCAGTCTCGCACTGCACGGGATTGCGGCCTTACCTTGCTGGAAGTGCGGGGACAGCCTGGTCGGCATATATATATAATTTTGCCAGGTAAAAGTCTCTTTGCGCCATAGCCGACCGGGTCAATTAGTAGACCTGCGATCATAAGGTCTTGATCGCCTTTCTAGATCGTGTGCAGTCTCGCACTGCACGGGATTGCGGCCTTACCTTGCTGGAAGTGCGGGACAGCCTGGTCGGCATATATATATAATTTTGCCAGGTAAAAGTCTCTTTGGGCCATAGCCGACCGGGTCAATTAGTAGACCTGCGATCATAAGGTCTTGATCGCCTTTCTAGATCGTGTAGTCTCCACTGCACGGGATTGCGGCCTTACCTTGCTGGAAGTGCGGGGACAGCCTGGTCGGCATATATATATAATTTTGCCAGGTAAAAGTCTCTTTGGCCATAGCCGACCGGGTCAATTAGTAGACCTGCGATCATAAGGTCTTGATCGCCTTTCTAGATCGTGTGCAGTCTCGCACTGCACGGGATTGCGGCCTTACCTTGCTGGAAGTGCGGGGACAGCCTGGTCGGCATATATATATAATTTTGCCAGGTAAAAGTCTCTTTGGGCCATAGCCGACCGGGTCAATTAGTAGACCTGCGATCATAAGGTCTTGATCGCCTTTCTAGATCGTGTGCAGTCTCGCACTGCACGGGATTGCGGCCTTACCTTGCTGGAAGTGCGGGGACAGCCTGGTCGGCATATATATATAATTTTGCCAGGTAAAAGTCTCTTTGGGCCATAGCCGACCGGGTCAATTAGTAGACCTGCGATCATAAGGTCTTGATCGCCTTTCTAGATCGTGTGCAGTCTCGCACTGCACGGGATTGCGGCCTTACCTTGCTGGAAGTGCGGGGACAGCCTGGTCGGCATATATATATAATTTTGCCAGGTAAAAGTCTCTTTGGGCCATAGCCGACCGGGTCAATTTAGACCCTGCGATCATAAGGTCTTGATCGCCTTTCTAGATCGTGTGCAGTCTCGCACTGCGTGCGGCCTTACCTTGCTGGAAGTGCGGGGACAGCCTGGTCGGCATATATATATATCTTGCCAGGTAAAAGTCTCTTTGCGGCCATAGCCGACCGGGTCAATTAGTAGACCTGCGATCATAAGGTCTTGATCGCCTTTCTAGATCGTGTGCAGTCTCGCACTGC
>MAPW01000208.1:0-42595 GCA_001689995.1 Tilletia indica
GTGTGTGTGGTCTCGACTCTTGTGTGTAGGGATCTTGTGCATGTACCGTTGTCGACATGGATATGGTCTTGATGCGAGAAAGGTCTCGGGGAGTGTCATCTAGAATGAGAGGAGGAAGAAAAGTGTTGGAAGTCAGTAAGAGCGAGGGTGAGGGTGATGACGATGACGATGAGCCGGATACTTACTTCTTCATCTTGAGATGCGACCGTGGGTGTTGGTGATGGAGGTTGTCTGCAAAGGGACGGGATGGAGACGAGCACATAGTTAGAGAAGAGTGGTGGTGAGGGTGAGGAGGTAGAAGAGGATGAGCATGAGCGGGTACTCACCTCGACGACATGATTATGGATGGAAGAACAAGGTTCTTCTAAGCCCTAGAAGGATGATAATGGGAGGAGAAAGAGAGTCAGAGGCAGCCGGATGATGACGAGGACCATCGACGAGGCGGATGGTGAGGGTGAGGAGTGAAGCAGATGGTAGGCAAAGGTGAGGAATGAGGATGATGTTAGGAGGGAAGGCCAACTCACCTGAGGCGAAAGAGAGTTGCTGAGTAACCACAGCAAAGAGAAAAGCGTATGAAGCGCATGGGCAACCACTGGAGAGAAGGCGATGAGAGTCAATGAAGGTAGAGTCAGTGGATGGTGGATGAGGGGATGAGATGGGGGATGAGATGAAGGAGTATATCGAGAAGGAATGAAATGATGCATGACATGACGCATGATGCACGATGATAGAAGAGGAGGGCAGAGACGAAGGTATAACCTGACCAAGGTTCAGAGCCTAGAGAAATGGCCCGCACAGTGCCATACAGTAGTGCAAGCACCGAGAGCGTAGATGCGAGGGATGAAGTTGGCAGACGGAGAAAAGGAGGGGCAGAAAACGAAAAGAGGGCAGGAATAGGGAGCAGGGACTTACCAGTGAGGGCTGAGGAGCTTTGAGATGGTAGAGGATGTAGAGTGCTTGAGGGATTGATGGGAGGTATATCAAAAGAGGTGGTGTGAGAAGTGGAAGTTGAGTGTGGGTGAGAGAGTGAAGGGGAGACGTGGAAGGGGGGAAGATTTTTTTTTTCGGGGGGCCTTTCTTATAGCCTTCGTTTCCCTCCGATCTTTTTGAAGCTTCCGCAGGAAGACTGCTGGGAGAGGAAGGGGAGGCAAGGCAGGAAACCAGTGTAAGAGGACAGCGCACAGACCAGACTATGAGCGAGGATACTGACCTCATGCCGCTTATCTTCTAAAAAAGATTCTGGTGCATCGAGTGATCGAAGTTTCGCACATCGCCATCCCAATGGCAGCAACGGGTCCAGAACTCTTGCCTTGCGCCGAAAAAGCTTGTGCTGCTCTTTCCGATAGAAGATAAGGCCATTCGCGGCGCTGGAAGGAGGAATAGCCCTGACGTAAAGGCACAAGTGACAAGAGTGAAGAGCTGTCCAAATGAGGGTCGCATGACCAATTAAAGAAGTGTCAGTTACATGCGCCGTGCGTGTGGAGGGAGCCAAGAGGCCGGGCAGTGCAAGGAGGGGGGCTGTCGTGGTGTGTGCAAGAGGTGTTGCATTATCGTTTCCATCCCGCTCGCTGTTGCCATTGCTGTTGCCATCGTCCTAGCTGTCCGGCCATGCGATGTTTCAAAACTGCAGAGCAACAAGAATGAAGCTGAGAAAGCGCCACGATCCCGCAAACGAAGACTGGAGGAACGATGAAGCCATAAGGCGACGAATGTATCGAGATCTTCTTCGGCTTGCCTAAGGGTTGACAAGAAGGTCAGCGCAGAATCAACTATGAGAGGGGGGAAGGAAAATGAGCAGCGATGCCCAGCAAGGTTTCCCTGTATTCCTGCGTTCCCTAATATTCGCACGCGTGCACAATCCCGGTATCAGCGCGGATAAGGGGGGTGGCGCCTAGCGGTTTGCTTAGTTGCTGCCAGAAACAATCGCGACCTTGACGCCAACAAACAAATCCTGAAAAGTCTGGAATAACCCGACGAAGGGCAAACTTAGTCGCCGGCCTGGCCGGTGTACGTTTGCAGCAGGCCCGGCTGTAATTCCCATGTCCCTGTGTTCCTATCTTCCCAGCAGGCGAAGAAGACGCGAGGATGTAAGTTGTCTCTATAAAAGCTGTCCGTAGACCTGTTTTCTATGAATTGGGGCAGGGAGGAATAAACCAAGTGAATGGCCGGAGTGGAGTGAGTGTCAAAGTCCGTAGGAGTCCGCCCATTGCTCAAACTTGTTGTACAAGAGGCTGAAGGAGATGAGAGAGAGGAGAGAAGAGGTCAGTCAACAGAAGGGTGAATTCGCGTTGAGGTGTGTTGCACTTACAAGATGAGTGCTTCAAGGAGCAAGTAGGATCAGAGGATCAGGTGAGGTAGGATATAGGCATCAGCATAAGGGACGCATCTAGGCAAGGCAGAAAGGAAGCATACTCACCACTGCTCGGCGCGCTCCGCAGACAAGTCAACCCACAACCCGCATACAACCCTCTAACGCCCCTACTCCGATAGATATTCCTCGCCGTCTGCACGAACCCTGTCGCCTTATTGTTCGGATTCGAATCCCCACCTCTCAACTCGTACTCCGTCTGCATAGTCGACTTGACACAGTCCGCAGGGAAGAGGATCACGTTGTATGCTACACCGGCCGCTGCGCCTGATGCGATGAGCTGGAGGGAGTTGAGGTCCTTCTTCGTGATTTGTGGCTGTGACGAGGTAGAGGATGCGCGTCGGGTGTTCTCGGCTGCGACGAAGAGTCGAGAACATTGTTCGAATGTGAGGAACCAGGCGATTCCGCCGCCTGTTTCTCGGAGGAGAGTTCCTGTTTGGCCTAGCCAGAGACCGAGAGGGCCGTGTTGGCGGACAATAGAGAGGATTATTGGGATGGGACCAGGGTATTTGACTGGTGGTGGTACTGCCGGGCGTACAGTCGCAGCGGACGCGCTGCTGTTTGATGCGTTGCTGAATTGCCGTGCTGATGTCGAAAAGGCGCGCGACGATGATGCTGTTGCTTGCTGAGCTGGCGCTGATGCAGCTGCGGTGGCAGAAGAAGCCGCAGCGAGCTCACGTCCCATAGCCTGCACCTGCATCCTGCACTTGACCAATTCCACAGGAGTCAGGACCACACTTGCCGCGGCGCCTGCAGCGGCAGCCGCAAGCGCCAATGACGGCATGCCCAAATCCTCCAGATTTGCCACGCCGGACGTGCTCGCGATTGCCGACTTGACTGAATTGTAGGTGAAGAAGAGAGACGCGTTCTCCAAGGTTGCGCCGAGGACAGGCATGGAGATGCCACGGTAGAGACCCGCGACACCTTCGCGAGCTATGGTCTGTTTGAAGCAGTCGACTGCTCCCTTGTAGATGGGCGGACGATCGTGTGGTTGGGATTGGAGACGGACTTTGACGAGGTCAAAGGGGTGTTCGAAGTATTTTGCTGACATTCCTGCGACCTGAAATTTCGCAAACATAGCTGGGTCAGTGACTAGCTTCAGGGAGATGGATATGGGCAGCGGGATCGACTCACCGAGCCAAACATGATGTCCTTTGTTGCGCGACTGAGCTTGGGTGCGTCTGCTGATGCTGGCTGTGGTTGCAGCTTGCCATCGTCTGCGCTGAATCGGACGACGTCGGCAGAGCTTGTAGGCGATGATTGGCTCATGGTTGTTGCTGTGATTTGGACGGGGGAGGTCCTAGCATGAACTTCTTTTTCTTGGCGGTGTTGCGTGTCTTGACGAAGTAGTATCCTAGACCTGTGAGAACTGTGAGACTAGCCCAGCTGTGAATAGAGAAGATGATTAAGGCGTCAGGGGTTGATGAGGAGGAGAAGGGAGTGGTTGAATGCTCACCCGATGAAGACGGTGCGAGGTCGATTCCAGATGGACAGGGGTTTCTTATAGGATGACTGCTGCTGCTGTTGATGCAGTGCTGATGATCGCATGAGCGCGTGTAAATTTGCTGCTACTGCTGGTCGATGGGCAAAGGAGTGATATGAATTGCATGCGACGGTGGTGGAGGGCGAAAGGTTCAGGGTGAGGTCAGTGAGTCAAGTGAATGCGGCATTTGCAATTGTCCCACGTGGAAAGAATCGGCCCGAGCTCTCCCAGAAGACACCGAGCCGGCGGTTGAGCTCTCGGCCGACAGAGTTTATCCGCTACCCCTCACTTTTTGAGCTCGCTTCGGTTGCCCCTGTTCGGGGTGTTGGCTTGGCAGTCAGTCGAGTCCGCAACCTCCTTCCCAAACCTGAACCTCATCTTCTTCTCTTTCCATCGTCTCATCTTCTGCTTGACGCGCATCTTGTTGTTGACACGCGCGCGCCTCGTTCCGCAACAATATGGCTTCCTCCAACAACAACACCGTGCCGCCCTCTCCACTCGGCACGTCTTCCTCACTCGAAGATCCACCTGGCTCACAACAGTAAGTAATAGCATAGCATACATCGCAGACAGCATCCATCTGATTCTCTGCCTCCATCACACAGCGGATCAGTCCGCCGTCGCTTGCTGGACGCCTCCACTCGCTCCCTCTCCTCCGCAGTGGACATGATGCGACCAGGCTACAACAACAAACGCGACCCAGCTAACATCACCCGCAAACCATACGACGACCCACGCGTCCTCCAGGATGACCCCAACCAGGAGTCAGCAAACAACGGCCTGCGCACATACTACTCCAGCTTCCAGACCGTCGACTGGATTCACGACGCCATCAAGGAGAACTCGCGACTCCGTCGATTGAGGGCCATTCGCGGCTTCCGCGGCACTGTCATCAATACCTGGGATCGATTCCAGGTTGGCTCATCGCTACACTCACAGGATTTATCATTGCAGTCATAGCAGGAGGCGTCATCATGTTCGAAGCTGTCCTCTTCGATCTCAAGGAAGGATACTGCTCTCCCAATTGGCGTCTGGCGAAACGCTTCTGCTGTCCACCCGCAGCTGAACCCTCAGCTGCTGCAGTCTCCCAGATCTCCAACGCATCTTTGCTCCTCAGCCCAGCTCGAGTGTCTGCATGGACCTACTCCCCCCTCGCAGGAAGCGCAACCATGGCCTCTCTCTCCTCAACAGCACGCTCCGTCTTCGGCTTCGGCAGCGGACGCATGCTCAGCGGTTGGGCAGGTCCCGTCGCAGGTTCTCCTTACTGGTCCGCCGCGCAGCGCGTTCACTCAAACCGTCCGTCGGCTTTCGGTCCTGGGGGTGTCGGTGAGAAGGAGGAAGAAATGTGCCCAGATTGGGTCACCTGGGCTGAGCGTTTTAGCGGCGATGGCAGCGACAACTGGCTTGCGGACTATGGGATGTACATCGTCATCGCTGTAAGTACTTGTCCGCTTCCTCGTCGCGCTTTCATTTTGCTGAGCCTGACCATGATCCTTCTCCGTTCGCGCATTCCAGCTACTTTGGGCCAGCATCGCGTCCCTCCTCACCATATACCTCACCTCCTCAGACCTCTATACCTCGCGCAAGAACTCGTCCCCCATCGCCTCCGAACTGACCCACGACGAGCCTCTACCCGACCACTCCAAGCCTCAAAGCGTTCACGGCGACAACGACGAGCACGAGAGTGACGAAGAGCCCCGACGCGACTCCCTCGACGAGCAGGAACAAGTCTCAACGCCCTTTCCAAAGTCGACCTACAAGCGCAATCGACGAACGGACCTCCCTTCTCTCAGCTCATCAAAGACCTCCGCTCTCTCACCGCTCCACAATGACGTACGACTCCGTTGCATCTGCTTCCGCAGCTGGTCCGGCGCTGCCCACGAAGGTAGTGAGCACCCTCGCGGCGGAGAGTCGGAAGGTTGCTGCGCTCGCTCCCAGGAAAACACTCTACTTCGGGTCGGGAAGCGGTATCTCGGAGGTCAAGTGCATCTTGTCCGGTTTTGTCATCCACGGGTTTTTGGGAGCTTGGACATGTGAGTTCAGACGCGTCGTGACCTAAAGCCGTTGTCTAATCCATGCTTACTTTCTTTTGAGATAACTTCAATAGTATTTGCCAAGTGTGTCGGGTTAGCCTTCTCCGTCGCTTCGGGTCTTCAAGCGGGTAAAGAAGGACCTTTCGTACACGCCGGTTCAGCAGTCGCGAACATCGTCTGCCGCATCTTCCCCAAGTACGAAATGAACGAAGGCAAGCGACGCGAGATGCTCAGTTGCGGCTGTGCTGCTGGTGTAGCCGTCGCGTTCGGGGCACCTGTGGGCGGGGTGCTGTTCAGCTTGGAGGAGGTCAGCTACTATTTCCCTTCGAAGGTGCTTTTCAGGGCGTTCTTCTGCGCAATGATTGCGGCTGCTACGCTGAGGGCCATTGATCCCTTTGGAACGGGGAAGATCGTTCTCTTCCAGGTCACATATGACAAGGAGTGGGCGTGGAGCGAGGTGAGTTTTGTCTCCCATGGGAGAGGAGACATGGTTACGGGTTGTCGGACTGACTTTTACTCTTTTGTCCCACACAGCTTCCATTCTTCGTCTTGATCGGAGTCTTTGGCGGTATTTACGGTGCCTACTTCACAAAGCTCAACATGTTCTGGGCTCGTAACGTCCGCGCCAAGACATGGATGGCCAAATACGTGAGTTCTACTGTCCGCATGTATCACTCATCGTAGCTTGTGCGAAAAACTGACAGCCGAATTCATTACCGCACTCAGCCCGTTGCCGAGGTCCTCATGATCACCTTCATCTCCGTCGTCGTCTCCTTCTTCAACTCCTACACCCGCATGGGCGGCGTCGAGTTCATTGCCTCCCTCTTCTCCGAGTGCCACGCCCACGAATCCCTCGATGGCCTCTGTGTCTCCTCCGCCTCCCAGATCTGGCCCCTTATCTCGAGCGTGGCATGGGCGATGATCACAAAAGGAGCGCTGACGATCATTACGTTCGGTATCAAATTGCCTGCGGGAATCTTCATCCCTACGCTTGCTGTGGGTGCGTGCTTTGGGAGGATTGTGGGGCTGTTGGTACAATATCTTCAGTGGACGAATGCGGATCATCCGTTCTTCGGGTTCTGTGAGGCTTCGGATAAGGCTTGCATTGTACCTGGTAGTGAGTTTCAATTCCCTTTCCGCGTGCTTTCGACCACTTGCTCATCTTCGATCATTACTGTCGAACCCAGTCTACGCAATGGTCGGTGCAGCCGCTACCCTGTCCGGCGTCACCCGCACAACAGTCTCCCTCGCCGTCATCATGTTCGAACTCACCGGAACGCTGACGTACACCGTCCCCGTGATGCTCGCCATCCTCGTCGCCAAAACACTCGCCGACGCCCTCGAGCACAAGGGAATCTACGATCTCGTGATCGAGTTCAGCGGCTTACCGTACCTCGATAACCGGATCACCTACGTCTGGGACAAAGTGCATGTTCCTGATGCGATGGACACGAGCGTCGAGTGTATCTGGTTGGAGGACGAGAACACGGTCGCTAGCTTGAGGAAGAAGCTCGTCAGACTTGCTTTGGGCCAAGGGTATGCGGATGGAGGGTTCCCGATTCTTGTGAGGGCTGATTCAACCGCGGCGAATGTGTCCGATGGAGATGCGAAGGACGCGGGACAATCTTCAGATGCGCCTGGTACACCCAGCACGATCCGGGAACTTTCTAAGGCACTTGCGGATGGTGGCATGGGAAGTAGCGAGAATGGGAACAACGAATCCTTCCGACGATCTACCGCGGCCGGTCGATCATCATCCGAAGCTAAGATGGTCGGCTACATCGCAGCCGGCGAACTCGAGCACGCGCTCAACTTGCTCATTCGCGTCCATCCGACCTGGGACGCGCATTCGACCAGGTGCTTCTTCCGATACATGCCATATGTCCGTGCTACAGAGCGAGCTGCGGCTTCGGGAGGCGCAGGTGCAGGAGCGGGAGCTCAAGGTGTTCGGACGTCGGGGGTGGGTGGGAAGAAGGCGAATGGGAATGGTGGGGGAGTGGACTTGTCGATGTCTGTTGGGTCCGTGGGGATGAGGGGCAGCTCGTTCTTGTACAGCCCTGATTTGGATCCTCAGGACTTGTCGGTGAGTTTACTATTGTGTTTGAAGCTTTTGAGACCGTTCAAATACTGACAGTGAGAATCGTACTTTGGCGGCCCTTGCCTTAATCTCAGCTCTACGTGGACAAGGCGTGAGTAGTCCTCAGCTCTGTACTGCGTGAAAAAGTGGATTTCTCATTATTCTACATGCCTGCTTCCCCTTTTCTAGGCCAATCACTGTACAGACGCATTCTCCGCTTGAGGTGAGCACCCGTCTTGCTGCTCAAATATGTCCGCTCATCCTAACGAAGCTCGTTCTTCCCTTTGCTTTCTGACAGCTCGTTCATCAATACTTCACTCGTCTTGGTGTTCGGTACCTCATTGTCGTCGATGAGCGAGGCTTGTACCGCGGTGTTATCTTCAAGAAGCGGTAGGTATCAGCGCGATACTCGTAGCTTCTCCTTTTTCCTTTGCGAGAATACTGATCGGATGCCTTGCCCCCCGATGCGTCCTGAACAGGTATCTCAAGTTCCTTGAGGACTGTGAGCGTGGACATGTCTGAAGGTCTCGATCTGCCGGCTGCGGTTCGACATCTTCCATCATCAAAAGCCAGACGTTCGGCAACAATCAAGGTTCTCACGACCAGGACCTACATACAACTATACGGACTAAAAACACAAAAGATATCATCAGTCTCAAAGCACCTTTTCCCAGCAAATTTTTGACGCCCTTACCAACAACGGTCACCATTCCATACCTCTCAAAGACGGATCAAGGTCTTCCTCAACACCAATGTTCACCCAGTCTTCCATATCTGAGCGGTTGCTCGTTTTTTCACGTCCAGATTCCTTGGTTGTTTCACGTACAGACTGTAAACTTCTCTTGCTCCGGCAGTTTCTCTGCTCTCTCTCCGTCATGAACGTTTCTTTGTGTCTTTGTCATCCTACACTTTGGACCAGTGCTGCAGATTACGCATCGCTTTCACTTGGATAGGACAGCTGGAGTCTCAACTCTCAAAGCTGCACATGCTCGGTGAATAAGGTAGCATAGGTGTGTTTTCGTAGAGCATGCGGATGGCGGTCCTATCCCGTCCAATGCGTGACAACCTGTATCGCGTGCCAGCAGCGCTTTGCCGGAGTGAAACGGGTACAGCGTCTCAAGCTTCCTTAATATCGTCGTATGTGAACTTTCCCTCACGCAGAAGCTTGACATCAGCTGCGGACCGTCCATGCATGGGGGAATCGAACTTCGAGTCAGCCGAGGAGTGCAATGAGCCTGTGCCCGCAGAAACAGTGAGGGGAGACTTACCTTGGGTCAGAGCCTCCGCACGTTTGACAAGCTCGTCCATGTCGAGGTTCATTGTCTCTGCTGACGCTCCAACTGAAGACCCAGCGCCTCCACTGGCGAGAATCGTGGCCTCCGCGGTGGCGAAGTTGTCCTGCGAGTGGGAGATTCCGATAAATGGTCGAGCACATGCTCATGCTTAAATACCCGGAGACACACCTGGATCATCTCCAGGCAGTCCAGGAGACGTTCAAGCTCGGTCGCGAGGTTATCCTTCAGAGACTGCATCGTCTGAAGGTGAGTGGACCGCATATCATGCCTGAACGGGGAGTGAGGAAGGAACATAATCAGATGATGCATTTACACATGAAAGCTTCGAGTCAGCACTTACGCTTTCTGCTTCGCTTCCTGGCAGAGTGCATCGGTCTCCGTCTTCAACTTGGCCGAGAGCTGGGTGCAGGTCGATGGTTTAGAACAATAGATCGCTTCGTCGGTACGGGCCAGACCTGCATGTATGCATGTATGCAGTTCAGGCGTCACTCACTGCCTCAACCTGACCTGAAATCTCCTTCCGCTTGACGACCTGCTTCTTGAGGACGACATCTGCGAAACGCAGAAGATGCAGCTTCTAAGCGATGCGCAGGTATAAGAATTCGAGAGTGGATGGGGAGACGGACTCACCGCCCAAGCGTCGGACAAGGTCGAACGAATCCTGCGCTCGCGTGTTCTGGCTTCCGCTGTCGGATGCTTGCGTGAAGCTCATGCTGCTGTGCTGAGAATGTCGTGATGGTGGATGAGACGTTCTCGGAGGAGGAAGGAGAAGGTGTCCGCCCCGTACCCGTTCAACGGTTCCAAACGGCATGTGCCATTTCACATATATGTACGTAGCGTGGGAAATTCATAACTCTTCTGTTGTCTCACATGCTCTCACGAAGGGGAGTTCACGGGAAGAAGGTGAGCAACGAGAGCATCTCATATTGCTCAGTCATGGTCTGGGTTGAGGCTTCAGCGCTCAGGGGGGGTACAGAGCCAGAGGGTGCCACTGTCACAGGCGGCGCTGAAGCGGGGGAGATGTGTGATCGAAGACACACTTGTCGTTTCGCAGATTCTACTCGTCAACGACCAAAAGTCATCCTGGCTGACTGCTGACCGCTGAACCGAAGGTGGGGTACGAATTCGAATACGTATTCTGAACGCTCGCTGCTAGCATGGGGCTCACGCTTCTTTCTGCAGGCGCAACTCGATAGCAGCATGCGCAAGCAAATGTTGTCGTCTGGCTCGACCGGTGACGCTCTCTCTGCGGCTGCTCAGCGTTCAGGAGGACTCAAGGACTAGCACAGGTAAGCACTAACACTCAGTCCGAATTATACAGAAAGACGTACATCTAACGTCTAACATGCTTGCTACATAGGTCGGTGCTGAATCAGTCTCTGGCGAACCAACCACGAGCGACGAATGACAATTTCATGTCAACCATTCTGCGGCACAATCCCATGGTCCTGCACAGGGAACACATCCACCGAGCATGAACAAGACAGAGATCAGGGGATGAATGCGCAGGCGACTGGGGGCCGAGGATTTCGGTCTCAATAACAGCTCCAGCGCCCGGGGAGGAGAAGGCGGGGAACTTTGCTTCGCCGATGGCAGCTTCGACCTGGGTCCAGGTACGTCAGGACTCCTGTTCACGCTGGCACAACAAACAAACTCGCTCATAGCACACATCGTTTGACTTTACAGCCCCGGCGATCTCTCAGAACCTCATCAAACCGATTTCTACGGATGGAGTTCGATTGTCCTCAACGTCCGAAGGCTTCGTGAATCAACAACAGGGCATGTCAGCTTCTTCTCGTGCTCACATATCAGGCTCTGGATCGACTGATCCGCTTCAGACGCCCCAAGGTCCATCGTCGGTGGGCAACTTCTTGCGTTCTGCGGGAGTACGGTCTGGTGAGTCGATGAGTGGTCAGACGGCGTATCGAGCAAGATGGATGGGACTGATTTTGCTTTCTGTTTTCGATGAGCGATAGGAAGAGGCGGACATCAGCAAGGCGGGACTCCGTATCGACCTATCCGCTGATCAGTGATTGAAGGAAGAAGACATGTCAAGTCCGGGCCGAAAGAGTGACGATCAGCAGGCAGCCGGACCACTCATTCTGGAGCGGGCCCATCGGATTCTCCCTCCAGCCAGTCCAGCTCATGCTGTACCACTCATCTCAATCGGTACTTTGCCTTTGCCAGTCTTTCCGAGGTCATCTTCGTACGCATGGACCCAAAGGAAAGGGGAGAAGCATGGAAAGGAACGAGTCAAACGAGTGTTCATGAGAGAGGAGAAGGAGAGAACCTGGAAAGTAACATGAGAAGGAAGATAGGAAGTACAACAGGTCGAGGTTATGATTGCGGATGCTATAGAAGTACAACAAGGTTCCAAGGTGCCCCTGCGAACCTACTCCCCTGGTCGAGTAGGAGGCGGATCATCGCAGGCTCGGGGGACACCGTCTGAACACACACATACATCTTCCGCATGTATGGTGCTTTGTCGAGTCGCACTCCCTATCCCTCCCCATCCCTGACTATCCTGTCCAACCATGGCAATCCCTCCCGATCCATCCATGTCTCTCCCATCCTCAGGGAACGGGGAGGACAGCGAGCAAGACGAAACGAAGAGGGCGAGTAAGGCGAGGCGAGGACAGGTGAAGAAGGCGAGGAAGGCCAGTCGAGGACGGCGAAGCGAGGAAGGCCAATCGAGGACGGCGAAGCGAGGAAGGCGAGGTGAGGAAGACCAGTACTTGAGCGGGCGAGACCGCATACCAAGACGAGTGAGGAGGTCGAATGGGACTTGAGGGAGGACGAGAAGGTGAGGTGCCCGGTCTTGAGGGGGGCACCGAATCCAACCTGCTGCCGCGCCAGCCAACCCTGCTAATTGATCTCACGAACACGCCCTCAGCTTGCTCACCCTTCTAGCCGCCAGCTTTTACTCATCTCAAGCGGCTGCTTAATCTTGCACGATCTTCAGGTCGTCTCACTGTCCCCTTCTCATGTGTAGATAGACCTTCTGCTCTTCCCACTGTGAATGTTTTCTTTGTGTCTCCGTCATCTTAGCTGATAGCCCTAAGACTGATTGGTACATATGAAGACTGAGCTGATTTCCGAAACCGAATTATGTAGGTCGACGGGAGCAGTCGGTAGCAGGGTCTAGATCGTGCCGACGGAACTCGTGTTGACGTATGTCATGCCTGAACGGGAAGTGAGGAAGGAACACAATAAAATCATGCGTTTATGTATGAGCGCCTCTAAGTCAGAACTTACGCTTTCTGGCAGAGTGCATCGATCTCCGTCGTCAAGTCAGCTGAGAGCTGCGCGTAGGACGAGAGTGTGGAAAAACAGATCGCTTCAACAGTATGGACGAGAACTGTATGTCTTCAGTTCACAAAGCACTCACTGTCTCAACGCCAGAATCTCCTTCAGCTCGACGGCCTTCTTCTCGAGAACGACATCTGCATACCACGGAAGATTGGTGGATTCTAAGCAATGAGCCGCTATGAGAGTGCCAGAGTGAGTGGGAGACAGGCTCACCACCTGCGCGTTGGACAAGGTCGAAAAAGTCTTGCGCTCGCGTGGTCTGTCTTGCACTACCATATGCTTGAGTGAAGCTCATGATGTTACAATGATGATCGGTGGGAATCGAACTGTGGTTGAGCGAAGGAAGTGACCGCAAAGCGTGGAGGGCCGCATTCACACCGTTCCATCTGATCCGTTCCAAACGGTATTTGCGGTTTTGCTTTTGGCCACTACTACTGCAAAACCATGGCTCGCT
This sequence comes from Tilletia indica, assembly GCA_001689995.1. NCBI lineage: Eukaryota > Fungi > Basidiomycota > Exobasidiomycetes > Tilletiales > Tilletiaceae > Tilletia > Tilletia indica. The sequence goes on from MAPW01000208.1 coordinate 13,020, forward strand.
ACGCCTGTCGAACACAAACAAGACGTGAGGCAGGTACGAAGACAGATAGAGGATGTTTCTCGTGCCAATCCGAAAGTCTGCTCGGCCAATCTGTCCCTCCAGAACGTTTGGCATCCATCATCTCGCAGATTCTCTCTGCATTCTGCTTCAAACTTGAGGCTCGGCTCATGGACAGGTCGCATCATCCGTATTTTTTAGGGGGCCCAGGCACTGTACACTACCCAGCGCAGAAGAGTAGTGGATTATCGCATGGAGCGTTTTCATTTCTGATTTGAAGGGTGGAAGCCAGGTTTGCATCATTCCATGTAAAGGTGACCTCTTGTAGCTTGAAGGAAGCTGTTCGTTGAACGACGTATTTCCACATCTTAGACGATGAGAGGTGTATCGATACTTCTGGTAGTGGTGAAGAGCTCACCGACAGCTACATATCAGGTAGAACGAGCAAAGGAGAATGACCCAGATCCCATCTCCTTGACGATCTCGCGGAACATGGGCCGTTCCAGAGGGTGGTACGAGCAGCACCGACTCAGCAGGGCTCGAACATCTTCAGGTACCAGCTCTCCTTCCTCATCGTCGGACTCCTCCTCTTCTTCTTCTTCAACACTGCGCAGGCCAGGCTGCTCCTTCTGCTCCTCCCATGGATGAGTCAGGTCGAACCCCAGGATCTCGGCGGCCGTCAATCCAAATGCGAAGACCTCGATGCGCTCCAAAGCTTCGGGAATGGCAGCCAAGTCCTTCAAGATGAAATCTTGTCGGTCCACACGTCGGCCAGCTGGAACCTCCTCGTAGATCAGTGTACCTTCTTCCAACGCGATGTCCCAGTGTCCCTGGACTTCCGGTGGGTTGGTCGTGTACTTCCGGGTGAATGAATGTAGCCGTTCGAAGTCGATCAGAACAGCTCGGCAGTTGGGAGGCTCCTCGTCAAGAAGGACATTATCCACGGAGACGTCTCCATGATAGATTCCGGAATGGTGGCAGTGCCTGAGCGCCTCCGCGAGGTCTTGGACGAAGGGAACTCCCCATCTGAGATGAAAGTGGTGCCGGAAATCGGCGCGGTGACCTGGGTATTCTGGCATAATCCATCCCAACAATTTACAGCTGCCCTCGTCACTGTCGCTTGTTTCATCTTGATGCAGGACCACAAGGGCGAGTGGCTGTACGATGCGCGGATGCGGCGAGATGCTGAGGAGAGTCATAATTTCTCCTTCCATTTTGGCCACGGCTTCCAGACCAAAGGGTTCCAGCTTATAAACGTCGTGCGCCATTCCGAAGCTTTTGAAAACTACACGCCTCGGTGCTGGTTGGTTGCCTTGTCGAGATGGCCATTCGATGTCGACTTGCCAGACACCGTTGTAGTATGTGCGCATGTAGGTCAAGCCTTCGAGTTCGAGCCGAGGGACGGAGCTGTACTCGTCTGACTTGACAGATGGAAGGTGATGAAGCAGCAGGTCTCGGATTAGGTCACCATCGATGATGCCCTCCACCTCTCCACTCTCCGGATTCGTTTGAAGTCGAGCCCAAACCTGGGCGCCGTCCAAGGGCTTTGAACCAGCGAGGATCTGTTTGATGACGAGCTCGTAGATCAGTCGATGTGCCTCCTGCTCCATCTCGAAGAACTCCACCGGACGTTCCATCTCATCCACCTCCAACCGCTCGACCTGGACACCCTTACCCCACCACTTATCCATGGTATTGAAGAGCATCGTTTCGAAGCAGGGACTGGTGTCCGAACTGGCGAGATTCTTTATCGTGGATGCTGATCCTCCTTCGTTGGGTACTTCACGGGGGCCTCCCATCGACAGCCGGGGGACGACTACCTGGACAACACATCGCCGCATCGCGACCGTGAAGGTGTTCACCCTGTCTATTCTGTTCAGGACATGGGACAGAAGTCTGTACTCCGGTTTGCCGGAGATCAGCTCACGCTGAGAATGAGGCCATCATTCGTCAGCGATGTGATCCTTCTTCAGCTCAGCCTGGTGAGAACTCACTCTTTCGTTGAACTGTGAAGCCATTGAGTACCGGATTTGTTGTGCAAATTTATGCTGAATACGTTGCGACACAGTAACGATCTGAATTGGCTTTCAACACACTGTCGAAGTGTTGAAGGTGATCAACCGGAGAACAAGCTTGGAGGGAAGCTTCGGCTGGCGATAAGTACGACGCTGCTGGGGACTTTCGTAGTCGTGGTTGAGGCTGACAAATATCTAGCTTCTGGGATCACCAAAGAATATTCGCAGCGGAACAAAAGGAAGCAGAACAGGACAATGGGAAGATGTGGAAAGTGGCAAGCCATAAAGGGAAGGCCGGAGTAGGTGGTGACGCACGATATGAAGCCGGACGGTACGACTGAAGGGCTATGAGCATTCAGCGTTGCCGGAAGCCTTACACGACCCTAAAGGTGTATCACGGACTGACGGTCAGCTATTCCAGTATTAGAAGCTTCCTTGTTCTTTTCCATTAGAGCGTCGTTGCCTCTTCCCGATGATTTCGCTTCTGGGGCGAGCCTGCGATAGCTTGTATCAGGGCCTGGTCTAGGGAACCACTTCTGTCCAGATACATGTGAGAAGGTCAGAGCGTTCTTCGGAGCAGTATCACACTCCGCTCGGGTGAAGCTTCTGACCTGGAAAATAGTAGAGATAGAGAAATCGTACATGACTGAACACTGCGGGCTTGGTCTATACTGTCCCATGTCACCAGTCACCGCCGTGCACAACAGAAATGGAAAAGGAACTCGCTCCGAAAAGGGTGATGGGCCGGAAGAGGGAGTTTCAGATCGCGTTGATAGGGATCGGGTTTGTAACGGCCGCTTCAACTGGTCGAGCGAACGTAAAAGATCCAGATCCCATCTCCTTGACGATCTCGCGGAACGAGGGCCGGTCCAGAGGGTGGTACGAGCAGCACCGACGCAAGAGGGCTTGCATATCTTTAGGAACCGGCTCGTCCTCTTCGTCATCAGAGTCAGAATCCTCCTCATCAGGGTGATCGCCCGCCTCATGCTCGGCAGCACACTCCGAAGACGCAGATTCCTCCATCTGTTGTTCCCAAGGATGTTCCAGGTCCAAACGGAGGATTTCTGCAGCTGTGAGCCCGAAGGTGAAGACTTCGATGCGCTCCAAAGCTTCCGGCATGGCGGCCAAGTCCTTCACGATAGAGGCTTGCCGGTCCGCACGTCGTCCAGCCGGAACCTCCTCGTAGACCAGTGAATTTTCTACGTATGCGATGTTCCAATATCCTTGTACTTCCGGTGGATTGGTCGTGTGCTTCATCGTGAATTGATTCAGCCGTTCGAAATCGATCAGAACGGCACGGCAGTTGGGAGGCTCCTCGTTAAGGAGGACATTGTCCACGGAGACGTCTCCATGGTATACTCCGGAATGATGACAGTGCCTGAGCGCCTCCGCGAGGTCTTGGACGAAGGGTACTCCCCATTTGAGATCGAACTGGTGCCGGAAGTCGTCGCGGTGACCTGGGTATTTGGGCATGATCCATCCCAACAATTTACAGCTGTCGTCATCACTGTCGCTTGTCTCGTCTTGCTGCAGAACCACAAGGGCAAGTGGCTGTAAAACGTGCGGATGCGGCGGGATGTTGAGGAGAGTAATAGCCTCTCCTTCCATCTTGGCCACGGCTTCCAGACCAAAAGGCTCCAGCTTGTAAACGTCGTATATGCCCACGCTCTTGAAAATAGCACGCTTTGGCGTGGGAAGGTCGTCCGATCCACGAGATGGCCAATCAATATCAACTTGCCAGAGACCAGTCCAGCGTATTCCCTTGTAGGTCAGATTCTCGAGTCCCAGGCGCGGGACGGAGCTGTATTCGCCCGGCTTAAGCGAGGGCAAGTGGGGGAGCAGATAATCCCGGAAGAGGTCTCCATCGATGATGCCCTCCACCTCTCCACTCTCCGGATTCGTTTGAAGTCGAGCCCAAACCTGGGCGCCGTCCAAGGGCTTTGAACCAGCGAGGATCTGTTTGATGACGAGCTCGTAGATCAGTCGATGTGCCTCCTGCTCCATCTCGAAGAACTCCACCGGACGCTCCATCTGATCCACGTCCAGTCGTTCGACCTGGACGCCCGAGCCCCACCATTTGTCCAAAGTGTCATACAAGGTCGTCTCAAAACAAGGTTTGCTGTCCGTCGTCTCGGGGTCGCTCTTCTCCGTCGTACCTGGGCCTACTTTTACCGCGACCAGATCCAAATCACTCTCTGGAATTCGGGGAATGACTATCTGGACGATGCACCGCTGCATCGCGACAGTGAAGGAGTTGACCTTCGCGAGTCTGTTGAGGGTATGGGACAACAGTCTGCAATCCGACTGACCGGAGATCAGCTCACGCTGAGGTTGAGACAATGATCTTCAGCAAGAAGATCCTACTTCAGCTGTTCCCGATGGTCATCACTCACCATCTCGTTGCATTGCGAAGTCATTAGGCGCTTGTGTTGGTGGGAAAATGGATGGATGGCGACGCGGTGAAGGGCTCAATTGAGATTCGTCAGACTATCGAAGGCAATAGACCCGGAGCCGGGAGAACGCAGATTGGATGAGCGGTGAAGTAGCCGCTGCTAGTGATCTGTTGTGGTGTTCGTGATTGACGATGTGTGTTCTGGGCGAGAAACAAAGGTGGCCAGCCGACATGACAAAGGGAAGGTGCAAACAAAGGGAAAGCGGTGGCAGCAGTCAGAGGTAGACGCTGGCGCACCCTGATGCCGGAGGGAGGGGATGAGAAGCTGATCGAGACTGCTCAGCGCTTATCACACCATTGTTGGGACTAGAGGCTAGACCGTCCCATTCGCCGCAATTTCGAGTGACACACGTTTTTCACTTTGAGGTTGTTCACGTACATCAAGCCTGAAGGCCGAACGCTACATTCTGTGAATCGTCTAGAGTATATTCGACAAAAACGTAAGTACGTTCACAAGTCCGCATGTTGCTTGTGTGCTTATACTGCATAGTGCCACGGCAGCTACATATCATTCTTCGACGCTCCGAGCCTCCGATAACGGATTCTTGTGTATACCCTCTCTACACCTTCGCAGATCTCAGATCTCGAGAGTGATTTCGTCCTAATCATCACAGTGAGTAAAAGCTAGTCCAGGATAACGTACGATCTTATGTATCTGAGCTCCACTCACTTCATCGGGCCTCAGGCCTCAATGCGTCAGTGCGTCAGTACCCAGTATGTAGCGAAATTCCTTGTCCGGTAGTCGAGGCGTCGTGACGCTCTTGGAAGTATGTTCTTCTGATCCAAAAGAGACAAAGAGTAGTTGGCGAAGACTGAAAAGGTGCAGCAGTACATGGTGTGCCCTAACCTTTGTCCGCGATTGGCTCGGCGCTATGAGTCTCGCTCAACCACGTACATGGATTCCCTTTGAACATAACAGCCGGATGTAGCCAATGAGAGTGCAGCAGTGCCTCACAATATGTGCAATCTGCTCAAAGCAAATCTTCTGAGCCTTGTCGGAGTCCTTCCTGTCAGCTGTCCATCGCACATCGCTCAACGCCTACGATTAGACTGTCCCTCTCTTGCGACCTTTTGTTCCACCAGCCGCTTTGTCTACGTTTTGTACGCACAGTCTGAGTCCGCTTCTGATAACGCATGGGTATAAAGCGGCCCCTTTCATCAGTCGATTTCAGCAGTCTATGTCCCAGCAGCATTCCTTTCCTAGGTACCTCAGTGACCCCCTTTCACTGTCATCTCTGCGAAGTGCGAAACAGGTACGTTTTCATTGTAGAATGCGATCTTTACATCCTCAGGCCTACATCGTCGGACTCTTTACCCACCCACTTGACCTTCCAGTCCACGTTCTCTACCAATTTCTATCATGCCCGGCACCCTAGTCGCCTACCAACCCGAGATCTTCTCCGCCCTTCCGTCGGCAGATGAGGTCGCCAAGGACTTCGACGCCTTCGGAGGCATCACCAGTGTCCGTCCCATGCTCTACCCCAGTGTTGGAGCACACAACCAGGCAAATCTCTTTGGTCTTCAGCTTCTTCACCGCCACTTCGATCTGTCCGAGGATCAACGCCTCGTCGCTTTCGGTCGCGTCAGTGTGGCGCTCGAGCTTAACGTCCTGGATGCAAAGTCCGCAACCAAGGTCAAGCCGACGTCGTGGATGTGTCTACCGGACAGACCGGGCATGATGCCCTACGAGTTCGAATTCGACGAGCACAACGATCTGCCTGAACCCACTTCTGCCTTCCTCAATGACATGGAGATCGCACTCAGGACGATTGGAATCCAGGACTTGGTCGGCCTTTCGCTGCTCCCTAAAGAGACGGGCGCCGAGATTAATGGCTCCAATGCCAACATCGTCCTTTCCTTCGGCGACCTTCCTTCCTCTCCCGATCTTCTCGAGGTCCTGTGGGCCTTGAAGGGCAACCCTGAAGATCCAGCGGAGAAGAGGTGCCATCGTATTTGTGGTCGTACACTGGTTCGCGGGCACGTCTGGGAACACAGTAACAAGTGAGGGCCTCAATACTTGCGAGCCGTCACCAACCCCCAGCTTTTGGGCAACCGTAGCTGTGCCTACGCAGCCTGTCCAGACCGTTCCCTAGTCCCCATAGCCGGAATTCGGCATGACTCACCTCTCGTGTTATGTAGAACTGGGTGTTATGGCAATGTTTCGATAACTTTTGTTGCCTTGTAAACTGCCGCATGTTCAATGGCACAACCGCACGTACGTTCCAAGAGCCGCAATGAATTTTGTATGTACTTAAAGCTTAAGTAAACGTTGAACAACCGCACGTACGTTCCAAGAGCCGCAATGAATTTTGTATGTACTTAAAGCTTAAGTAAACGTTGAACACGTTGAACAGATTCCCGATTTATTCTCCACACAGCTGAAAAACTGCTGGGTCCTTGATGTCCAAGACCTCATACGGTTCTCCAAGTCGTAGCATCGTTTTCATTTCGCATTTCCTCGATTCTCTTGCTGCTTCGTCTTTGTCTATCGTCGTCCCTAATTCTCCTCAAGAGAAAAGGTAGAGGACATCAGATCTCATCTGCTTTACCATCTCAGATAGCAGGGTTCAATCAAGGGAGCAGTCTGTAGTATGAGCAGCATCGGAACAGCTTGAACATCTTCAGGTAAGTACCGGCTCGTCTTCTTCGTCATCCGAGGACCCCTCTTCTTCGGAAATGCGGTGCCCAAGTTGCTAATTTTGTTCCTCGTTCACTTCCTAATGGTCCGTAGCAGTAATCAGAAGGTCAACCGAGATCAGCGTATTCATTAATACGCATGTCTGTTAAGACCTGACCAAGGTCTGACCGGCCGGGAAGTCTGCCCCTGATAGCTGAGACCCTAAGGCACATCGCGCGTTAAGGGGAGGTGGGTACGGGACAGACTATCCGCAGCCAGCACCGACTGACCGCAACTCAGTATCCACTAATCACGACAAATCGAAAGGGAGGGAAAGGGTGGGTGAAAGAAGAAATACGACTGTGCTGTCCTGTACCGATGAGAACTTGAGGCAAGGTCGAGGAAGCTGATGGTAGAGAGAGAGATGAGGTTCCTCGACCTTGACGCGTTTCAACTTCGCGACGCGATCAGTTATGATCATACAGAAAGTTCTCATCGGTCCAAGACTCCGATCACGAGGCTCTTTCCGCCGCTTCGCCACTCCATGTAACCTCGTTCACTTCCTAATGGTCCGTAGCAGTAATCAGAAGGTCAACCGAGATCAGCGTATTCATTAATACGCATGTCTGTTAAGACCTGACCAAGGTCTGACCGGCCGGGAAGTCTGCCCCTGATAGCTGAGACCCTAAGGCACATCGCGCGTTCCCGCCAGCCCATTGCGCCCGTAGGGAGTCCCAACCGTAGGTAGGGGCGACCAAGGCGGAACGCCGATGGGCCCTTTCCCACGGAGGGCGCATGACTTCCTCTGTACTGAACTTGGCCAGGCTCACAGACATCGAAGATCAGTACACCGCCGAAGAAACAAGGGAGGAATCGAAGCCGTTGCATTTTCAGAGCCGAAGTCAGAGTGGTGAAAAGCAGGGACCTAAGTCGCTGCAGGGAAGAGAACAAGGACCGCCGAGAGCCAAGAGAGAGAGTCGGGAAAGACAACCGAGTACCAAGGACCGCACCATCACTAACCAGAACCACCAAGCCGTTGTTGAAGAGGAGCCAGACCTCTCACTTCGTCCCGCAAATACACCCTGAAGGCGTCCGACCTCCAACCGCCCAGGAGCTTGATCTCCTCCACCGTCGCACCCTGGTGCCAATAGTGCGTCGCCGCCCCGATCCGAAAGGAGTGTCCCGTAAAGGACGGTCTCCCTGCCTTTCGCAATGCATCCGCAAAGGTTGACAGGAAAGTATCCTTCGAAAGCACTGTCAACCGCCACCCGCGACCTGCCCGAACCTTGTAACTGAAAAGGGCCGTCTGTGCCGGAACGAGAGAAGGAACCGAATTCAAATCGAGATGCCAAAGAAGAGAGTGAATGGGGTCGAGAAGATCGCTTTGTGAAGAAAGGACTTTGGTCATGCCGTCCATCTTTGTCATCTTCGTCCATGGCAGATGAATGCCCACCGCTTGGACATCATCAGGAAGAGATTGGATCGAACCGACAGCCGCCCGAGATATGTGTCGAGAAGGATTGAAGAATGAGGCCGAAGGACACGTCGTCTCGCCGAGCCTGCAGACCGACCAGAAGGACATTAGGGCACAAGCCCACACTGCCGCATGAAGAGGAGAATTGGTGACGTCCAGAGTCATCCGGGCTGCAAGTAGGTCCGAGAGTTGCACCGGAGGACGGAGTTCTTGTTTTGCTGGTGCCAACTTTGCCACGCCTTGAAGTGCCCGGCCGACCAGATCATACCGAACCCAAGGTTGACCCCACGACTCGTGCCAGGCGGCAAGAGCTGCCAAGTAGTTTGAAACAGTCTTCCGTGCCTTCCCCCCCGCTTGAGTACCGACGAAAGCCAGCAGGAGACCTTCTGAGATTGGGAAGATTTGAGTTACCGAAAGCCCGAGATCGAAACAGAATCGAAGGAAGATGCCAATGCCGGAGCCGTAGTTGTCTCGAGTTGAGGGTTCCAAGGCTGCGCTAAGGGTACGAGCCACCGCGTTGCTGAGATGAACCGATTTTGGAAGGGGATCACCGGACGAGAGAGTGAGTGTAGCCGAGACGTTGATACCAGGTCTCCATTTGAGAAGCCTGTCGCTGATGGGAACATTGGGGAAGAGAACCGAGCGCAAGTGAGACTCATCGGCTGGGAAGGCCGACGAGCCTAAGGGTGGAGGGAAAGCCGATGGGATTCCGAAGTCGACCTCACTGCTCCCCCCGAAGCAATCGACCGCGGGTACCCGATTCGAACTGTTCAGCCTCCGGTGCTCCTTGAGGAGCCAGTCAAGACCGCCGTACCTCCTTGACATAAACCGACACAAGTGGGGGGATTGGGAAGACCCTTAGGTTGGGTCCCTTCGGGAAGATTCCTCTGGACGGACCGTCCGCTGGGTTGTTCGCGCTCTCCACGTAGGAGATATCCAAGCGCATTCTCTTGTCTCGCTCGAGGGCTACAACCCTCTTCATCACCGTGTTGATTTGCGTGCCTTTGCTGTGCCCCAGCTTGTAGCTGTAAAGGACTCCTTGGTTGTCCGACCGGAAATCGATAAGGCAGTTCTCCGCACCGTAGGCCAAAGCAGCCAACATACCGAACTCCAGGGCAACCGCTTCAGCCCAACCGATACCACGACTGTCCGCGTCCCAGCCCGGCATCCACTTCCAAGCACTCCACTTCTCACCAATCATCACACCAATACCCCACTCCGAAGAGGCATCGACCCATACCGTCTCCGGGAAACGCTTGGCTGGAGGTGCAAACGACCGAACAAAGGGAATGTGCGACAGCTCATTCACCCATTTGGTGGCCTCCGCCCGCACATCTGGCTTGACGTAGCGATTTTGGTAAGGGTTACTCTGCTCCCAACCCGCCACGAAAGCCGACAAAGCTGAAAGGTGTGGCCGAAGGTCTCGGGCCACATATGCCACATGCTGGAGGGATCCGAGAAGCTGCATCGAATCCGTGAGTGAGCGCCGTTCGTCGAGCATGAAAGGTCTTGCGCGCTCTGTGTACTTCTCCGCCTTGTCCCGTGGCAGAATCGCCTTCCGATCCCGGATATTGAAGATCCAGCCGATGTATTTGGGAGATGCGCTGAAGTCTACCGTCTTGGCGTGATTCCAAGGGAAACCTGTTTCCGACATTTCTCGCACCACATCGTCGATCGTTACCGTGGGATCCAGACGCAGGATGAGAAAGTCGTCCACCCACTTCAGTACCCTGACTCTGCGACGAAGCTTGGCTTCGATAATCGCTTTTGCGCAGTCCCCTACCATCCCCCACACTCCCGTAGCCGACGCTAAGCCAAAACCGAGGAAGAAGTCCAGGTAAAATACCCCTTCTTCAATCATCACCACGATGCCTGGTAGCTGGGACTTGTGAGCTGGACAAGCTCTAAATGCTTCCTCCGCATCCATCGTGGCTCCGTCGACCTCCACTGGTAGGTCGTTGATTAACCCAAAAGCAGCCGACACTCCGTCCCAGCCAGTGATAAACTCGTCAGACTCGATGTAGGCATTGATACTGTGATAGTCGCCGTTTCTTGGAAAAGAGAAGTCTTGTACCGGTCGAAACTTCCCGTTGGGTTTGGGGATGACTCCCATCGGTGAGGACTGGAAGGGACCGATGAGATTCTCCACCTCTTCTCTTGTGAAAGGACCCACCCAACGACCCTTCTTCACCTCAGTCTTCGCAATCTCCTTCAACACCTCCATGTTCGCCAGAGCAGATTTGTGGTTGGGTGGCGTCCGAGTCTCGTAGATTGGTGGGATACCGAAGTCGAACCCCGACCGTAGACCATGAACCACCGGACCGAATGCATCCCACAAGTCCAACTCTTTCAGCACTCGCTCCAGCCCGTCAGGATTGAGCGGGCGGACCACCTGCGCCAGCTCCGGCCGAAGGTGATGAAGCATACTTCTGGCACTGGAAGGCTCCGTGACCGCTGGCTCCACACAGGGAGCACTCGTGAATCCAGCAGTCGTTGGCAGGCTTGACACAGTCTCCTTTGTTGTAGCGCATACAGAGAGAGGCGTTGTCACTGGAGCGGAGGAGGTATCCTCGCTCGTTGCGATAGGCGTGAGGGGATGTTCGACCGGGCGGAGGTGCTCGGCAGGTGCCGAAATCATGACTCCATTGGGCACGTGTGCGACCGCAGATGATGCATGATGCTCCCGAGGCGCTGCGGGGCGCACCTTGGGAGCCGGACTGAAAGGGAGCCTGAGCTTTTCCACCACCGTAACCTCCATGACCGTAAGACTGGTCATAGCCACCTCCTCGCGGAGGTCGGTAAGATGAACCGCCTCTGAAACCTCCGTGTCTACCTTGACCGCCACCATAAGAGGATCCTTGTCCTTGTTGGTGGTAAGAGCCCGATTGCTGACTGTATCCTCCCTGACCCGACTGAGGACCGAATCGAGGTTGCACTGGAGGAGGAGGTGGCGGTGGGAGCGGCATATCCAGTCTCGTTGGAAGCAATCCTCCCTTTCGCAGCTCCAGGCATTTATTCCACGCCGAGTCCTGCCACAACGCCGGATTGATCCGACCTGGACCCGCTTGTGTCGTGTAGAAGAAATGCCGAGTATCCGCAATGTACCGTATGACCATTGGCCAGTCATCCGATACCTTCTTCGCCGTTGCGTAACAGGTCTCCCAAGCTGTTGCCTCGTTGAGGAGCATCTCCTTCTTGTACGGATTGACCTCCGCCTCCGCAATGTGTCGCATAACTTGCAGCTGTGCCTCCGACGCCCTATGGAACATTTCGAAAGGCATGAGGTTGTCTGGAATGCGTGGATTCGCCATGGGAGCCTCTGCGCCGATATGACTGAGGAGATTCCGACCTTGTTCCGAAAACGAAGCCGCCTTCTCGTGACCTGCCGCCATGCCTTCCTTTGTGAAGTGCCACAAGGGAACAAGTTGAGACGAGGCGATCTTCGTGATGACGGCCGAGGAGGGCAGCTGAAGGAAGGAACCCATCACACCTGTCGGGTTGAAACTGAGGCAAGGATCTCCGACCGTCTTCGACTGCACCATCGCAGTTGAACCTCCATAGCCATGAGGGCCAGGACCGACTAAGCCAGACGGAACCCGAGGAGACTGGTTAAATGCAGGATTGCCGAAAGAAGCCGAAGCCGCGTCCGCTGACCTATGACCAGCTTGGGTACTCTCCGCGCTTGGAGTATACTGCTGACCACCCTGAGTGGGACCTCGAGGATGGAAGGACGGTGCCGCCGCTGGGATTACTTGATCCGTTGCTGGAACCTGACTCATTCTCGCCAGCGTGTCCAGAAGCTCTTGCTTGCTTGCAGGAGAGTACTGCGCGAACAGCTGGATTACCCCTTCCTTCGGTGGGGAGTTCGTGGGCGCTGGTAGTGTATGTCAGGAGGCACATGTGCACCTCCAGCAGCTGATGGCTGTGTCGAAGTCGATGTTGAGCTTGTTGGAACTTGAGGATCTTGTCGAGGACGAGGTTGGCTTCGACCACCACTTTCACTGGTACCCGTCTGAGTCCGCTGTCTCTTCTGTGCCGCCAGTGCCGTCTGTACCGCCGCCAACGTTGTGGCACTCTGAATATCACAAGGATTCAACCGATACCGAGTAGAACAGATGTCAGAAACCGACTGTACCGAGTCAAGCACTGCTCCGAGGCCAAGCAACCGCTGTACCGAGAAACACTGACCTGAGGAACTGGAGGAGGCTGCATAGAGCCCGTGACCGCCGAAGGGCGAGGAGAAGCAGGAGGAACCAAAGGTGCTGACTGCTGCTGCTGTTGAACCACTGGACTCGTAGAAGGAGCTGCTTGTTGAGGGGTTGCTTGTTGGACTGGAGTCCGAGTGGTGGAAGTTGCAGCTGGAGTTGTCGAAGGTTGCGTTACCGTCGAGGCAGCTGCTGTGTGCGAGAGACCTTGCTCACGGGCCGCTAAGTACGGGTTGAGTTGACCCTGTTGTTGGAGTTGTTGAAGTTGCTGCGCAGCGCGATCCGCTTTTGCTTGGTTGTCAGCGACCGAGCTACGAGCCGGAGACTCAGAGCCTTGACCTTGCGACATTGTGAAAGAAGAAATACGACTGTGCTGTCCTGTACCGATGAGAACTTGAGGCAAGGTCGAGGAAGCTGATGGTAGAGAGAGAGATGAGGTTCCTCGACCTTGACGCGTTTCAACTTCGCGACGCGATCAGTTATGATCATACAGAAAGTTCTCATCGGTCCAAGACTCCGATCACGAGGCTCTTTCCGCCGCTTCGCCACTCCATGTAACCTTCCCAGTATGTATGTTGCAAGTCGAGCCTGAGGATTCTAGCGGCTGCGAAACCCAATGGTGAAGAAGCCCTCGATACGTTCCAAAGCTCTTCGGATATGAGAGCACTTGATGAGCATTCAGCGTTGCCCGAAGCCTTACACGACCCTAAAGGTGTATCACGGACTGACGGTCAGCTATTCCAGTATTAGAAGCTTCTTTGTTCTTTTCCATTAGAGCGTCGTTGCTTCTTCCCGATGATTTCGCTTCTGGGGCGAGCCTGCGATAGCTTGTATCAGGGCCTGGTCTAGGGAACCACTTCTGTCCAGATTCATGTGAGAAGGTCAGAGCGTTCTTCGGAGCAGTATCACACTCCGCTCGGGTGAAGCTTCTGACCTGGATAATAGTAGAGATAGAGAAATCGTACATGACTGAACACTGCGGGCTTGGTCTATACTGTCCCATGTCACCAGTCACCGCCGTGCACAACAGAAATGGAAAGGGAACTCGCTCCGAAAAGGGTAATAGGCCGGAAGAGAGAGTTTCAGATCGCGTTGATAGGGGTCGTGTTTGTAACGGCCGCTTCAAATGGTCGAGCGAACGTAAAAGATCCAGATCCCATCTCCTTGACAATCTCGCGGAACAGGGGCCGTTCCAGAGGGTGGTACGAGCAACACCGACGCAAGAGGGCTTGCACTTCTTCAGGTACCGGCTCGTCCTCCTCGTCATCAGAGTCAGAATCCTCTTCATCAGGGTTGTCGCCCGCCTCATGCTCGTCAGCACACTCCGAAGACGCAGATTCCTCCATCTGTTCTTCCCAAGGATGGTCAAGGTCCAAGCGAAGGATCTCAGCGGCCGTCAATCCAAAGGCAAAGACCTCGATGCGCTCCAAAGCTTCGGGAATGGCAGCCAAGTCCTTCAAGATGAAATCTTGTCGGTCCACACGTCGGCCAGCTGGAACCTCCTCGTAGACCAGTGCACCTTCTTCCAACGCGATGTCCCAGTGCCCCTGGACTTCCGGTGGATTGGTCGTGTACTTCCGGGTGAATTGATTCAGCCGTTCGAAGTCGATCAGAACGGCGCGGCAGTTGGGAGGCTCCTCGTTAAGGAGGACATTGTCCTCGGAGACGTCTCCGTGGTACACTCCGTAATGGTGACAGTGCCTGAGCGCCTCCGCGAGGTCTTGTACGTAGGGAACTGCCCACCTGAGATCGAACTGGTGCCGGAAGTCGCAGGAATCCCCTGGGTATTCTGGCATGATCCATCCCAACAATTTACAGCTGCCGTCGTCACTGTCGCTTGTCTCGTCTTGATGCAGGACCACAAGGGCGAGTGGCTGTACAATGTGCGGATGCGGCGGGATGTTGAGGAGAGTAATAGCCTCTCCTTCCATCTTGGCCACGGCGTCCAGACCAAAAGGCTCCAGCTTGTAAACGTCGTATATGACCATGCTCTTGAAAATGGCACGCTTGGGCGTGGGAAGGTCGTCCGGTCCACGAGATGGCCAATCAATATCAACATGCCAGACACCAGTCTTGTGCATTCCCTTGTAGGTCAAATCCTTGAGTCCTAGGCGCGGGACGGAGCTGTAATCGCCCGGTTTAAGCGAGGGCAAGTGAGGGAGCAGAAGGTCCCGGAAAAGGTCTCCATCGATAATCCCCTCCACCTCTCCGCTCTCTGGGTTGGTCTGAAGTCGAGCCCAGATCTGACCGCCGTCCAAGGGCTTTGGGCCGGCGAGGATCTGCTTGATGACGAGCTCGTAGATGAGTCGATGAGCTTCCTGCTCCATATCGAAGAACTCCGCCGGACGCTCCATCTCATCCACGTCCCTTCGTTTCATCTGGACACCCCAGCCCCACCATTTGTCCAAAGTGTCGTACAAGGTCGTCTCAAAGCAGGGTTTGCTGTCCGTCGTCTCGAGCTCGCTCTTCTCCGTCGTACCTGGGCCTACTTCCACCGCGACCAGATCCAAATCACTCTCTGGAAGTCGGGGAATGACTATCTGGACGATGTATCGCTGCATCGCGACAGTGAAAGAATTGACCTTCGCATATCGGTTGAGGATATGGCACATCAGTCTGCAGTCCGGCTGACCGGAGATCAGCTCCTGCTGAGGAGTTGAGACAATGATCTTCAGCGACAGGATCTTACTTCAGCTCTTCTGGATCATCACTCACCATCTCGTTGCAGTGCAAAGCCATTAAGCGCTAGTGTCGGCGGGAAAATAGATGGCGACGCGGTGAAGGGCTGAGTTGAAATTTGTCAGACTCCTGGAGGTGATAGACCCGGGTACAGGAAAATGTAGGTTGGAAGGGAACCTCGGCTAGCAGTGAAGGGACGCTGCTGGTAACCTTTCTATCGACGTTGTGGTGGTCGTGATTGACGCTGTGTGTAGCATTTGCGAACAAAGGATGTTTGTCTGGGGCGACAAAACAAAGGGAGGCCTGCCGACACAAGAACGAGAAGGTGTCAACAAAGGGAAACCGGTGACAGCAAAACCGGTGACAGCAAGAGGGACTATGGATCGTCTTCGCAAAGCGCAAGGATCTAGGCACATATACCTGAGATCCTGTCCGGCAGCTAAAAATCAGAAGCTATCAGAAGGTCGACGGAGTGCAACTGCCTTTTTCCACCTTGAGCTGATGTCCTGGAGATTTGACGACCAACAAATACGTTCACCATGATGATCTTTGCAACGTGTTCTTCTGGGAACCCCGCTGTAGAGGCCCAAGCTTCCTTAATATCGTCGTATGTGAACTTTCTTTCACGTAGAAGCTTGACATCAGCTGCGGACCGTCCATGCATGGGGGAATCGAACTTCGAGTCAGCCGAGGAGTGCAATGAGCCTGTGCCCGCAGAAACAGTGAGGGGAGACTTACCTTGGGTCAGAGCCTCCGCACGTTTGACAAGCTCGTCCATGTCGAGGTTCATTGTCTCTGCTGACGCTCCGACTGAAGACCCAGCGCCTCCACTGGCGAGAATTGTGGCCTCCGCGGTGGCGAAGTTGTCCTGCGAGTGGGAGATTCCGATCAGTGGTCGAGCACATGCCTCTCTTTTGCATGCCTAGAGAAACACCTGGATCATCTCCAGGTAGTCCAAGAGACGTTCAAGCTCGGTCGCGAGGTTATCCTTCAGAGACTGCATCGTCTGAAGGTGAGTGGACCGCATGTCGTGCCTGAACGGGGAGTTAGGAAGGAACATAATCAGATGATGCATTTACACATGAAAGCTTCGAGTCAGCACTTACGCTTTCTGCTTCGCTTCCTGGCAGAGTGCATCGGTCTCCGTCTCCAACTTGGCCGAGAGCTGGGTGCAGGTCGATGGTTTAGAACAATATATAGATCGCTTCGTCGGTACGGGCCAGACCTGCATGTATGCATGTATGCGGTTCAGGCGTCACTCACTGCCTCAACCTGACCTGAAATCTCCTTCCGCTTGACGACCTGCTTCTTGAGGACGACATCTGCAAAACGCAGAAGATGCAGCTTCTAAGCGATGCGCAGGTATAAGAATTCGAGAGTGGATGGGGAGACGGACTTACCGCCCAAGCGTCGGACAAGGTCGAACGAATCCTGCGCTCGCGTGTTCTGGCTTCCGCTGTCGGATGCTTGCGTGAAGCTCATGCTGCTGTGCTGAGAATGTCGTGATGGTGGATGAGACGTTCTCGGAGGAGGAAGGAGAAGGTGTCCGCCCCGTACCCGTTCAACGGTTCCAAACGGCATGTGCCATTTCACATATATGTACGTAGCGTGGGAAATTCATAACTCTTCTGTTGTCTCACATGCTCTCACGAAGGGGAGTTCACGGGAAGAAGGTGAGCAACGAGAGCATCTCATATTGCTCAGTCATGGTCTGGGTTGAGGCTTCAGCGCTCAGGGGGGGTACAGAGCCAGAGGGTGCCACTGTCACAGGCGGCGCTGAAGCGGGGGAGATGTGTGATCGAAGACACACTTGTCGTTTCGCAGATTCTACTCGTCAACGACCAAAAGTCATCCTGGCTGACTGCTGACCGCTGAACCGAAGGTGGGGTACGAATTCGAATACGTATTCTGAACGCTCGCTGCTAGCATGGGGCTCACGCTTCTTTCTGCAGGCGCAACTCGATAGCAGCATGCGCAAGCAAATGTTGTCGTCTGGCTCGACCGGTGACGCTCTCTCTGCGGCTGCTCAGCGTTCAGGAGGACTCAAGGACTAGCACAGGTAAGCACTAACACTCAGTCCGAATTATACAGAAAGACGTACATCTAACGTCTAACATGCTTGCTACATAGGTCGGTGCTGAATCAGTCTCTGGCGAACCAACCACGAGCGACGAATGACAATTTCATGTCAACCATTCTGCGGCACAATCCCATGGTCCTGCACAGGGAACACATCCACCGAGCATGAACAAGACAGAGATCAGGGGATGAATGCGCAGGCGACTGGGGGCCGAGGATTTCGGTCTCAATAACAGCTCCAGCGCCCGGGGAGGAGAAGGCGGGGAACTTTGCTTCGCCGATGGCAGCTTCGACCTGGGTCCAGGTACGTCAGGACTCCTGTTCACGCTGGCACAACAAACAAACTCGCTCATAGCACACATCGTTTGACTTTACAGCCCCGGCGATCTCTCAGAACCTCATCAAACCGATTTCTACGGATGGAGTTCGATTGTCCTCAACGTCCGAAGGCTTCGTGAATCAACAACAGGGCATGTCAGCTTCTTCTCGTGCTCACATATCAGGCTCTGGATCGACTGATCCGCTTCAGACGCCCCAAGGTCCATCGTCGGTGGGCAACTTCTTGCGTTCTGCGGGAGTACGGTCTGGTGAGTCGATGAGTGGTCAGACGGCGTATCGAGCAAGATGGATGGGACTGATTTTGCTTTCTGTTTTCGATGAGCGATAGGAAGAGGCGGACATCAGCAAGGCGGGACTCCGTATCGACCTATCCGCTGATCAGTGATTGAAGGAAGAAGACATGTCAAGTCCGGGCCGAAAGAGTGACGATCAGCAGGCAGCCGGACCACTCATTCTGGAGCGGGCCCATCGGATTCTCCCTCCAGCCAGTCCAGCTCATGCTGTACCACTCATCTCAATCGGTACTTTGCCTTTGCCAGTCTTTCCGAGGTCATCTTCGTACGCATGGACCCAAAGGAAAGGGGAGAAGCATGGAAAGGAACGAGTCAAACGAGTGTTCATGAGAGAGGAGAAGGAGAGAACCTGGAAAGTAACATGAGAAGGAAGATAGGAAGTACAACAGGTCGAGGTTATGATTGCGGATGCTATAGAAGTACAACAAGGTTCCAAGGTGCCCCTGCGAACCTACTCCCCTGGTCGAGTAGGAGGCGGATCATCGCAGGCTCGGGGACACCGTCTAAACACACACATACCGCCTCCGCATGTATGGTGCTTTGTCGAGCTAAGAAGAAAGATGTCAGTAGTACAAGCAAAGTGATCGCGGGAGAAGGAGGACAGGACGTTGGGAAGTGAGAGGCCCGGATTCTTGAGAAGAACAACAAGGCTCCCGGGTGCCCCTGCGAACCTACTCCCCTGGTCGAGTAGGAGGCGGATCATCGCAGGCTCGGGATACACCGTCTAAACACACACATACAGCCTCCGCATGTATGGCGCTTTGTCGAGTTCGATCCCTACTGAAGAAGAAGAAATAAGAAAGATGTCAGTAGTACAAGCAAGAGAGTACAGGACGTCGGGAAGTGACAGGCCACCGAAGGGGGGGAGGGGAAAGGTCGAGTGTCGAGGAGGAGAGGAAGGGACCGAGTGGACCAAGGCGAAGGCGAGGAGGGCGAGGGAGGCGAGAACGTCGAGGAAAGCGGAAGGAGGGAGACCATTTCTTGAGCGGGCGAGACCGCATACCAAGACGAGGGAGGGGGGCGAAGGAGGCGAGGAAGGCAAGGTCCCCGGTCTTGATGGAGGTATGGCAGGACCGAGAGTGACTGAGGTGGCCGAGGGAGGATGCCGTTTTGCTGAGGGAGGATGGGAAGAGAGGAATCTTGACCGTGCGTCTTGAGGAGCCGAAGTACAGCGACAAGGCGGTTGAAGGAGGTCGCCTGTTCATCCCAGCCCTCCCTCCCTGCCCCTCCCGCTCCGTCCCTGTGCCTCCCTTGCTGCTCCTCCCTCCACTGTGCCTCCTTGTGCCTCCCCCTCCTCGCTGTCCCTCCCTCCCTCCCTCCTTGTCCCGTCCCATCCCTGACCGTCTCTCCCCATGCCTCCTGACTGTCCCTCTCCGTTCCTCCCCACCCCTGATCATCCCTCCCCATCCCTGACTACCCCTGCCCATCCATGGCAATCCCTCCCGGTCCATCTATGTCTTTCCCCATCCCTAGGGAACGGGGGGACGGCGAGCAAGACGAAGCGGAGAGGGCGAGGAAGGCGAGGAAGACGAGGCGAAGAAGGCAAGGCGAGGACAGGCAAGGAAGACGAGGCGAGGAAGACGAGGCGAGGAAGGCGAGGCGACGGAGTCCAGGTCTTGAGCGGGCGAGACCGCATACCAAGACGAGGTAGGGAGGAAGGCCGGCCAGAGCTTGAGGTAGGTAGGTAGGGAGGCCGTCCAGAATTTGAGGTGAAGGGGGAGGCCGACCAAGACTCGAGATCGAAGAGGGAGGCCTACCAGCACACTTGAGCGAGCGATACCGCGCACCAGGACTGGGGAGGGAGGGAGAGAGGGAGGCCGACCAGGACTTGAGATAGGTGTTGCGGTAGGTGAGGAGAGAGACCGGCCAGGACTTGAGGTGGAGGGGGAGGTCGACCGGGACTTGAGGTCGAGAAGGGAGGCCGACCAGGACACTTGCGGTCGAGGGGAGGGTGACCGGTAAGCAGGGTGGGAGGCCGGTAGACCTGAGGTGGAAGGGCAGCCGGTAGGGACGGTGACCAGTAGGGAGGGAGTGACGCCGACCTGGACTTGAGGTAGGTGAGGAGCGGGGCCGGCCAGGACTTGAGGTGGAAGGGGAGGCCAACCAGGACACTTGAGGTCGAGGGGAGGTGACCGACAGGCAGCGAGGGGGGCCGGCCATGACTTGAGGTGGAGGGGAGGGGGACCCCGGTAGGGAGGGAGTGACGCCGACCTGAACTTGAGGTGGAGGGGGAGGGCGACCAGCACTCTTGAGGTGGAGGGGGAGGGTGACCGGTAAGGAGGGATGAGGTCGACCATGACTTGATGGAGGGAAGGGAGGCCGACGAGTACTTGAGTGGATGGCTGAGTGGTCGAGTGGTCGAGTGGTCGAGTGGTTGAGTAGTCGAGTTGGTGGGTGGGTGAGAGGGTGAGTGGGTGAGTAGGTGAGTAGGTGAGAGGGAGAGAGGGAGAGAGGGAGGGTGGGTAAGAGAGAGTGTGTGTATGAGCATGGTTGGGCAGGCAAGTGTGTGAGTGAGGGAGCCAGGGTGGATGTGTGATGAGGGGGGAAAATTTGGGAGAGATCTGGGTGGATGGGGGGCTTCTTTTATAACTTTGACCCCTTCAAACGCACAGACCATTTCCTCTTCCTCCTCTCGATGATCCTGAAGGGCACCATTGAGGGATTGATGTCCTGGACACTGACGGATGCCCTAAAAGTCCCTGATGAGGTGGAGAGTTGACTTCGATCCTCACCTATTCGAGCTCCGTCAATGGCGCCATACACTGCCGCAGGGCCTACCGTCGTCCAGCTAGAGTTACATTCCGAGCCAGCGAGCTGTCTTGCCCTTGACCCACGAAAGAGCGTCGAGCTACGCGAAGGGAGCACCATCCTGGAGTTAGGCAGCGGAGGCTTGCGAGGAATCTCCTAACCTTGGGCTGTTCTTGGCCTGCAGGAATAGCTCAACGTGAGTCAGCCAGCAGGCTTCCTACGACGCGCTGCAGAGACACGCGCAGGACTTACGATGTCAGCCGATGATGGGATGGCCTCAAGGCCTTGCCTTGCTGTCTAACGGCACTGATGGCCGCAGCCTCGCTGTCGGTGGGATCGGTCGCCTGAGTCGCCTGCTCGTCGATGCCCAATCGGATTGCGGAATGTGCTGTCCATCCCCTGCTGACATCCAATCGCTAGCCACCTTCCATCAGAAATGCCAGAGCTCTTCCTGCTGAGATTATTACTGTACTGACGAATGCTGCTAGGAAGGGGAAGACGGACAGAAAAGGGAAAAGTCAGCGGTCCTGCCATCACTGGGTGTGCATTGGAGCGCGTCCAGACTATATAATGCTGGCGGAGAAAGAAGGAGAGATGAGCTACTGCAATGCACAGTCAGGCAGGCGTGAACGAGAAGACCCTGCTTCTCTTTCTGGCTTGGGATTGACTTTCCTATCCTCGCGAATTCCTGGTTGTCGTCGCCGTCGTCGTCCACGCTGGCAGCTGGACCGTTGGAATTTTGGAAAATCAAAGGAGAGGAGCACTCCCCCACGTACGCAGCGAGCCCAAGCGGCAGTACGATCTCCCGAGAGCTCGCAACGCTGAGCGATGGCCTGCAGTAGAAGGAGATGGCCAGAGTGTGAGAAGATGTGGTAGTACAGGCGAGGAAATGTTCGATGATGTGTACGAGTTAGTGGCCACAACATGCGTCGGTGCTGGGATAGAGATCCACCGCTGCCAATTCCTCCGTATGCACCTGTGTCTAGACCAAGACGCACTGTTCCCTGAATGAACCTTGGAATTGCGAGCGTCGCTTGGCTCGTCTTCCCGGTCGGAGCGTATCACTTCGGCTGAGATTGGCAGTAAGGATCGAAGAGGCTGTGGAGTGTGGACGTGCGAAGAGAGCCCCTCATCTTCTCGCCGTAGTTCAGGTGGGGCTACGATCGTTACTTGTAGGCAAAGCTACGTGCTTCGCTTCCCCAAGCGTTGGAGGACTTTCAAGTCCCGAGGTGCATGATGTTCTCTACCGACGCTGGCGCCGATGGTGGCCCCAACAGAGGATGTGGTGATGCCACGGGGACCTGATCCACGCCGGTCGCAGAAACACTCTTGATTGAAGTCCAACCAAGAGGATAAGATACAGGGGACCGGGAAAGAGGAGAGAAGGGAGAAGAGAAATGTCAATCGAGAAAAGTTATGCACGACGTCTTAGAGAGAGGGATGTACGGTTCGTGAGAGATTGGCGGTGGGGGAAACACAAGGGATGCAATCATGAACGAGAGAAGAGAGGGAGGAAAAATAGAGAAAGAGTCTGTATCCGACCAAAGAAGACCCACGTCCGAGTTCAGATAGAAGATTTTGACCGAGGCGAGGCAAGGCGAGTATGAGGAGAGCGAAAATCCAATCCGGCGCGAAACTGGAGAGGAGGGGTGGAACGCAGAGTACCCAATGGGCCCCCTCACGCAGTCGCCGTCGGTCGGAACGAGATGACGTCCATAATCGTCTTATCGTCCCGTGTATAAAGCGCCACAATCTGATCATCCTTGAAAGAGACCTTCCAAACAACCGCCCCGGCCGTAACCTCAACGAGCTCGCGCAGAAGCTTGCCCGTCCGGAAGTCCCACACTTTCACCCGGCCATCGTTCGCGCCCGTCACGATAAACCTTTCGTCGAATTGGAGCGAGGTCACCGAGTTGTCGTGTGCGCACAGGCGGTGAATGCACTCGTTCGTCTTCAGAGAGAACACGATCACGCGTCCATCGGACCCGCCCGAGACGAGGATGTCGTCCCGAAGCTGTAGGTGGCCGACCAGTGATGTGTGGCCAGTGAAGAGCGCAAGGCACTCGCTGGAAACAGGTAGATAGTATAGTGTCAGCACCAACAGCAGCACGCTCCCGATCCATCGGACATGACTCACCCGTTATCCGCGTCCCACACTCGTATCGTAGTATCGAGACTGCCAGTAGCTACGCGTCGCCCATCAAACGCAACCGCGTAAATGTAATGATGGTGTCCTTCCAAAATGTGCAAGCACGTCCCCGTCTCCACATCCCAGATGCGGCATGTGTTGTCATAGCTGCCGCTGACCACACGGTCCCCGGCAGCCTCAAGACAGCGTACACTACCTGTGTGGCCAGCACAGAGGTACAGAAGCTTTCCGGTGCTGAGATCCCAGATCCTGAGGTTGGTGTCTCTCGAACCAGAAACTGCGATGGGCCGACCATCAAGCACCTTCAGCATCGCACCGTCGAGGTGTGCCCACTCAGCACAAACTTGCAGCGTCTTCAGGAGGAAACACATCCCAAGTCAGCCGACGTATTCTCAACAGAAGCGCCGAAACATCCTAGATTCTACTCACTTTGTCTTCACATCCCAGACTCGGACATCCCGATCGCAGCTCCCACTAACTATGATAGCATCATCATTCCCGAACCCAGCAGAGCTGCCGCAAGGGTTGCCCAAGCCAACCGCGTTACCCGTACGTGGCAGACCAGCAGCATCCCACGCCATCCGCGCCTCCGCCGCGTCCTCCTCCGAATGATCAAACAAGAACGCAGGAAGTTGCGTACTCGGCCGTCCGAGCCCGAACCGGTCCTTCGCATCAGCAGGCATCGACCTTCGTGATGACGAGCCCGAGGCAGGAAGCGAAGAAGACGACGAAGGCCCACTCAGACTGATTCGTTGCTGGTGCTGACGGCTCGAAGGTGATTCGCGCTCCTGTCGTCCAAAGAGCCCATAGCGAGGTCCATCCGCAGCCATATCATCCGCAGCCCCACCAAAGAGACCCATTCCTCGGGCTCCACCTCCACCGCCAGCATGAGCAGGTAGCAACGAAGGCCCGCCCTGTTGGTTCGGCGTAACAGACGCCGAAACGGCTCGCGCACCACCGCCGTCGCGGAACCCAGGCCCAAACAAGGACGACGAGGCAAGTCCACCTGTCGTCAAAGGCGAAGGCAGCGGTGGGTGACTCTCTGCATAAGCATCATCAACAGCCGCATAAAGCCCATCCATATCCTCGCACGGCTTAGGATCATAATACGTCAACTGTAACTCGTCGTCCCCAACTCGTTTATAGGGCCGACGATGATCGGCGTCGACACTGCTACTACCCGCAGCTTCCGCACCTTCTTCAAGAAGCCCAAATCGAGATCGGACACCCCTATATGCCTCCTCATCTTCGTCGTCGTTGGATACATCGTCGTCCGCCGGCTCCGACTTGACGGCGGGGAAGACACTGCCTGCCTCTACGGGCGATTGACTGGTTGAAGACGACGGCCCCGCCGAACCTTCCCGGCGTGATGCACCTGCCGCGACCATCTTCACGAGCTCGGCTGCGCTTCGGGCTTGGTCTATCCTGTTCTTTTGACGAGGAGAGCCGTCAGTGGTTACTTTGCTACTGCTGGCGGTAGCATTACTCGGACCAGGCACGATGGACTCGGAGACCTTCCTCTTGCCCTTGTCCTTTGCGCCAGCTTCTGGCTGTTGTGAACCTGACCCTAGCGGACGGGGACGAAGACGGCTTCGCATGTCGTTATCCCCCTCGCTCATGGAAACGTCACCATCACCATCTATGCTCTGATTGTACTTGATGTCCTCGTCGACTTCGTGGATAGTGGCATCGGGGCCTCAGCTGCTGCTGATTGCTCCGGGTCGACTGAGTCTCGACGACGGGAACCACTGACCATGGCCAGAGCCCACACTCCGGTCTCGTGCCCTCGGAGGGTGGCATAGTAGAGGCCGGTCCGAGCGTCGAAGACGTGTATCTTGGAGGATGCCATGCCGACGACGATCCAGTCGCGATCGACTGCGAGGGAAGTTACGGTTTGAGAGTTGAGAGACTGGTGCGAGGTTAAGAGCCGACCACCGCGACGCCAATTTGAGTCTGTGAAAAGGAGGAAGAGAGACAAGGTGTCAGAAAGGCGGATAGAAAGATTGGATGAAAGGGAAAAAGAGACTCACCTGTGACGTAAGAGAGTTTGATGTGCTTCTTGTAGCTGAAGGAGGGCGGCGAGGGTCCCTTCCCCTTAGCCGCAAAGCTGCCGAATGAGACAGCTCTACGGGCGCTGATGGAAGAGACGAGTGGTCGGGCGCGACCTGCCTTCTTGCACATAGCCATCCATGTCCCTCGTCATTGACGAGTGCCCTCCACCGGCGTGAGACGGCTGCACAGCGGGCAAGAGTGACGGGTTCGTCTATGAAGGAGAGAACATGTAAAGCGAGCTCGTACGGCAGGGCGGAGAGGAAGTCTACTTTGAGGTTGGGAATGATGAGGCTCTGGAGATGGGCGAGTTCTCGAGCTGATGAGAGGGGGATGAGAGCGGAGAGGAAAGCGAGACGATCGGCGCGAGTGAGGGATGGGAAGGTCAGGAGGAGATGGGATTGGAGACCTTCCAGACTTCGTTCGTCGCGATCGGCGGTCATTGTGATGAGGTCGGATGGGCCGGCGATTGCTCCGTTGAGGGATCCGATGAGGGGTGTCAATTTTGCGTCCTCCTGATGGGGTGGAGTGCTGGGCATCGCTGTGAAAGAGTTGACGAGAGCGGAGGAAGGTCCTGCTCCTCCTCCTGCTGCGGCTGCGGCTGCTGCGGCATCTGCGACGGCTGCCATGGCGCGTGCATGTGCGTGTGCCTGGGCGAGTCTGATTGCGTTTGCGCTGGGCTGTGGTGAGGTGCTGGTGTTGGAGGTGAGATGGCGCGTGCGATGGCTACTACCGATGCTGATGGCATGCCCTGAGATTGAGCCTGAGTCGCACTGTTGCCGCTGCCACTGCCACTGCTGCTGCTTGCGATGTCGCCGGCATTGTTGATGTTGGCATTGCTGGTGCTCCCACTGCTGATGCTGTTGCTGTTGTTGCTGCTGCTGCCAACCCGAGCTCTGTGCCGAGTGCTGGAGATGAGCTGGACATTGTACTGTGCTTTGCTGTGCTCCTTCCTCGCTTTCGTCGTTGTCGTCGTCGTCGTGGTCGTTCCTGCACGTTGGATCTGAGAGGAGGGAGAGTGGTTTCCAGATGAGAGAGCGTTTCGCTGTCGGGGGCAGGGAGAGTGAGGCGGACTACAGGAGGTGTTTCGTACCAGAAGCGGCGATCGAGAGTCAGTGGTCAATCGCCGTCTCCTTATCTCCGGTGCTCGGTCGTAACGCGCGACACGTGATCTCAAACACGCGACGCGTCTCACTCACTGTCGAAAGCTCGAAAGGAGAGACCAACACTTGCATTCACTCTGACCGCATACACCCAGCATCGAACTGGAAGAAAAGGAAGATGGGCTGCAGTATCTGCTTCGAAGGCTTCGGCGGCGATGATGATCCGCCCACCGCCCGTCAGTCTCGTCCCATGCGGCCACATCCTCCACCAAGGCTGCATCCTCGCCATGCTCGCGTCCGGCGCAGCTCGACCGGCGACCAGGGACGACGTGGTCGAACATCGACGGGCGGTCGAACAGCGGCACAAGCATCAGCCTCACCTCGAACGCGTCAAGGCCGCTACCACGAGGGAAGGTGGCCGGCAGCAGCAACAGCTGCCGCAGCTCCAACCTCGCATGGGCGAAATCGGTGGGGAACAAGCAGAGGCCGGCACATCTCGATCACGCCTCACGCTCACTCACATGAGCGATCTCGGCATGGGGTCAGAGCTTCGCATACACACGACGGCCGGTATTATTCCAGAAATGACCGCAGTCGTCATCTGCCCCCTCTGCAAGACCGTCTGCCCCATCCACCACATGCTCGATCTCTGGCCGTCGGAGCACGACGATCTCGAATGGTTCAAAGCATTCGTCAAGCGTCAAGGCAGCGGGCCCTTCGGCACATACTACAAATCAGACAACATCCTCAAGTTCCAAGAGCTGTTCCAAGATCTCGCAGAGTTCCGTCAGTATCTCACTGCCTATGTGATGTACACCGAGAATGTCGAGCTCCGCCTCCAAAAGCATGCCGGCGCACAGGTCCTGCAGATGATCGAGCGGCATGTACCAGAAGAGACCATCAGAGATCAGCTCAAGGTCAGTCACCCTTAGCTCATTCCTCTCTGAGCAATGTCTATCTTACTGAAACTTGCCCCCCCCCCCCCCGGGACCATCCACAGTTCGCCCTGGACGCTCTCTTCACAGCTGCAGTTCGCTTCAGTAGCGCCGCACAAGAGCATCGCGAACGAGTCAGCGCGCTAGCGAAGCGGGAGGCTGAGCTCGAACAATTGGGCAGATCCTCAACGAAAAGGATGGCAAACTCGCCCGCCTCTCCACCCAACTCGCCCGCGACCAGGCCCTAGTAGACTCAATGAAAACTCGTCTCGCGCACGACAAGATCGAGACTATGACCAAACTGTCCGCAGCCACACAGAAATCTCTCGAACTGGAGCAAAGCGAGAAATGCTCGACATCGCGAGATGCAGGCAAAACTCAATTTCGCTCAAGGCCTCGCCCAGCGCGACGAGCAGTGCAAAGCTCTTGTCGAAGCAGCCGAAGCTCGGGCTCTCAAAGCCGAGCAAATGCGCGACGAAGCGGAGGCAGAGGCGAAACGAGCAAAGGCGCGCCAGGATGATCTGGGAGTGAAACTGCGACTCATGGCCAGAGAGAACGAACCCCGTAAGAAGGAGCGCGAGGAGCGTAAAAAAATCGAGAAGGAGAACAAGGTGCTCCTGGAGAAGATCGATGCCATCAAACAGAAGTATCGACGCAAACCGGTCCTGGAACCGAAACGTGGATTGTCACCCATTCTACTCGGTGATGGACACACGTCGGTGGCATCTTCCTCGAGGGCTGGGGCTTGATTTTCCAGCTGCACCCTTGGCGGACAGCAGCAGAGGAGTCGCTCCACGCGCGGGAATGCTCAGTCGTCCATCCACAGTGACGACCAACGGCTGGACGATCGTAGGATGTTCCGCGGCCAAATCTGCCAGCTCAACTATCAGCGCAACGCAGGACCCTCATCGCAAAGGTATCGTGTTGGGTGCGAGGCCTTCCAAATCGGGCGGACCCTCGAATTCGGACGCTGGCGCAATGCTACCGCCGATACTACTCCCTGTCCGCAATGAGTCTTCCCAGTCCCGCTCCAGAACGACTGGCAAGGCAGACACATCTTCGGGGATAGGTTCATTTTTCCATCCTCGTTCCAGCACGCCCGATGGAGAACCCTCCCGCCTATTTTCGGCAGTAAAAGCAAGGCAGAATCCTGACCTGGCCCTGAATTCGGGCGAACCGGGCCTTCCACTGCGTTTCGGGATCGAACACCCTTCAATGAGGCGCTCCTCACGATCTGTGAGTCCGGTAAAGGTCAACGGCCTCGTTCGGAGCTCGGTACTAGGATCAAGTTCGAGTACCAACATTGATTCCAAGGTCCACACGAACGTGTTAGGGAAGGGAAAGGGACGGCAACGGGACGAATTTGCTCCGGGCACTGCCCGAATCTCTACCATGGGCGGACTCAAGTTGGAGTCGATGCTTGACAGCTATACCCGCGAGCCGATCATGGCTTCCAGCTCGGCCGCCTCGTCCGATCCCCCGGACGACGACGAAGCGGATCAACGCAAATTTCTGGCTGCCAGAGCGCTTGAGCGGCAGCGATCGAATCTGCCCAGCTCGACTTCGGCCAGCTCTATCTCGTCTTCAGCTACAAAGAGAGCTGCGGCGGTCATGGTTGCCGTTGCTAGGGATGCCATGAAGACTTCGACAAGCCGGAAGAGAAGATCGCGTCCTGACGATACCGTGGACTCGAGCTTGGACGTCAGTGGGGAGAATTATGATCAGGAGATGGACGATCGATGTTTTCCGATGCCGGGGATGCTGGCTAGTGGAGGGGCTTCTTTGAAGCGTAGTCGGCAGGGATGAGGGGCTGGAGTGCTTATGTTGGATGCTCGCTGATGGATTGGCCTGTTCTTCAGATATTGTTGCTCTCAGGCGTGCTTCTGAAACTTTATAGAGGACTGCATATATCTGCTCGAAGCTTGAAGTAGTAACGACCGGGAGATACACAACTCAAACAACATGCCCATTTTGGGGGGGGCTCGAACGCGTCGCGCATGAATCTGAGACGCGACCGCAGTGTTGTTCTTTTTGACGGCGACATCCGACAGGTTCCCGCTTCCACTCTCAACAGTACAATCTTCTCGTTTCTCCTCTCCTGACGCCTGACCGCCTGACCCTTGACGGGCAGCTGTGAAGTGACGACTTCACGCAAGCACTTTCGTTCCGTCGCGATGCCTCTTCTGTGGTGCAAGGTGGACGTACCCCTCTCGAAGATTGGGAACCTCATCGCGGTTCTGTCGCCTCAAGTGGACAATTTTCTTGCCAGTCGTCGAGACCAGTTCCTCCGACCCATACACTACATTCAGTTCATGCGGATCTACGACGATGAAGGATATCGTCGCTTTCGGTATGAACCACATAGCAAGCCTGTGGACTTTCCGACGACATGGTGCGCCAAAGAACGGACACTCTCTAGGCCCCCCGGTCCCGAAGTCTACG
>MAPW01000020.1:0-317256 GCA_001689995.1 Tilletia indica
CGCTTGGTGGGAATCATCCCAGGGGATCTCAATGCGTTCGGCGGTCGCGGGCGTCCCGGTCTCGTCAAGCAATCTAGTCCTGTCACCGATCCTTTCCCAACGCCAGCCCCGGGTCAAGGACGTGAGAGGTGCGGCGATGGTGGCGAAATTAGGATGAAGGCACGGTAGTAGCCGAAGAGGCCCAAGGTGTGGTACAACTGCCTCAGGGTCACCGGTCTCGGGAGGTCCAACACTGCGCGCGCGCGATCCGACCACACTGCCACTCCCGCCCCGGACACCTTTCGCCCGAGAAGGACAAGCGAGGCCACCCCGAAAGTGCACTTCGCGGGACTGAAGCGCAGTCCGACCGACTCTGCCCGACCAAGGAGGATGTCAAGTGCGCGAACATGTCCTCCATGGTGCGAGTGGCGACGACAACATCGTCGATATATACCACCGCCACCTTCCATCTCAACTCGCCAAGCAAGGAGTCCATCAATCGTTGGAAGACCGCCGGCGCGTTTTCGTAGACCGAAAGGGCACGGTCTTGTACTGGTACAACCCCTATGGCAGGTGAATGCCGTTTTCCACCGATCGCGTTCCCGGACCTCAAGCTGATGATACCCGCGAATGGCATCGAGGGAACTGTAGACCCGCTTGCCGGCGAGAGAATTGAAGATCGAATCGGTCGTCGGAAGCGGATAGGCGTCGGGGATGGTATGGGCATTGAGCTGCCGGTAGTCAATACAGAAGCGCCACTTGTTGTATTGACGAACCATGAGCACCGGGAAGGACAACGGGCTGGTGCTCGGTTCGATTACGTCCCATTCGAGAAGCTGGTCGATGGCCGAATCCATGGCGCGCTGCTTCTCGGGGCTCGCCCGTCGAGGAGCCTCAGGATGCAAGTTACGTTCGTCAAGGAGATCGATGGGCATCTCGTGACCGACCACCCTTCCTGGCCGTCCATCAAGAGCGAACGCCTCGGTGTGTCTGCGGAGCACGTCGACCAACGCCGAGTGAGGTTCTCCGGCGGAGTTCACGCCCACCTTAAACGCACCATCAACCAAAGTGGTTTGGCTTCCACGGCAGGATCGACTAAGCCAAATCCGTCTGGCTCCTCGACCACGTCCAAGGGCTCGGCAGCGGTGGTGTCGGGGACCGGATGACTCGCAGCGGTAGAATAGGTTGCGGCGGGTGGCACCTCGGCGGGCAACTCGAACGTGTGGGCAGAGTGGACGCCGACATCACCTAACTGCGCCACAAGGGCATCGGCCACGGGGGTGCGTCGCTCAAGGATCGTATCGGCGGTGCCGATGTTGGTGATGAGGAGATGTGACGTCGCCGAATTGATGACGGCGAGTGGGCCAGCGATACGTATCGACTCTGCTTCGTTCACCGCCAAACGTGGGAACGCGGTGTAATCGAGGCCGGGTGCAAGACTTCCTGTGTCAACGGGCACCCAGACGTGGGAACGAGCGGGGACCACGACATCGCGAGTGGTACAAAGCTCAGCCTGAGGTGCGAAAGGAGTGGGCATGTGCTCGTGGACACGGAAAGTGAAGGTGCGTCCTTCCTGTTGCAACTCGGCAGTCCCACGACGACAGTGGATGGCAACGCTATGGGTGCTGATAAAGTCTTGCCCTAAACACAGGCCCGGAGCGAAGGCGTCGACAATGTGAAAGTCGACCTGACACTCCAGGCTCACGGACTGACCTTGCTCGTCCCGAGCGTCGATAAAGAATGGAATCGTACACCACCCGAGGGATGAGGCATTGCCAAGACCATGAATGAGCATTGGTGTACCCTGTGCTGTGCCTCCCAGCACCTCCAGCAAATTCCGATCGATGACAGATAGGGAGGCGCCAGTGTCGAGTAAGGAAGACATAGGCTGGCCATCCGAATCGTTGATGCGGATATGAGTGGTAAGTGGAATGTGCCGGCGATAGGCTGCACCACTTCCGACGTCAGGTCCCGGCTGTACCGAGACCGTCGTCCCTCTACGCTTAATGCGCTGACCCAAAGGTTTGTTTTGATCCACAGTGAACGTGCGCGCAGTAAAGAAATGCGGCGCAGCATCGATATGGATCGCGGGTTCCCCCTCCGGCGGGTCTGATGCTTCCCCTTCCTCCTTCCCACGACCCGCTGCAAGATCAAGGAAAGGTGCATCAGTTCTGTTCTTCTCACACTCAGCAGGGGAGTCCAATACTCCCCGAGTGAACTCGCCATGGGGTCTCAGATCAGCTGGTGGTCCAGGCCCGCTGTCATCTCCACGCATGGCCACGCCTTCGCGGTACCCGGCAGGGAGGTCCCGTCTTGGACCAGAGGGGGACGCAGCCCTCTCCCTGCCGCTCTTGCATCCATGCTTGGTGAGTGCATGGGGGCTGCGACAGACTCTCTCACGCGCGAGTCCGTCCGGAACGTCTGGCTGACATTCCTCGCTGCTAAGCAGCGGAGAGGCGCCTCTCTCCCTTCCAGCAACCGACCGCACCACAGCTTCGTCGAGGGGGGCGTCTTCCCTCGAACCCATCTGCTTAGAGGTCGAGGAGTGGGCAAAGTGAGTTTGGTCTAGTTTATGGTCATCACGGACGTGGCCTAGTTTGGCGTCATCGCGGACATGGTCATGGTCTAGTTTAACGTCGTCACGGACAAGTGGACTAACTATCTCCTCTCTCTCCTCGACAGCAGAAGCCAGAAATGGCTTGCTGTGTGGGATCGGGCGGACGAGGAGGGGGGCGGGTGGACGTGAACAAGTCACCCGCCACTAGTTTATCGTCGTTTCGGACGTTCAAAAAGGGTGGATGCCCAACTCTGCTCCCTCCACCTCGGGATAGTCATCCGTGAGTGGCGAAAGGGTATTGAGCTGGCCATTTCGCAGCATATAGTCGTGCTCGAAATCGAAATGCTGACCACCGCACTTTCCGCAGTTCCGAGCCAGACGCATCACCTTGGTCGAATCTGGACGTCGGTACATGCGAGGCTGTCCATCGGCAGCGGGAATGATCCGACTAGGATCGTAGGTCGCGGACATCGACGCGACAGCGGGCGAGGCCGACTCCGTCGCGATCGGAGGTGCCGAGAAGGGTGGCGCAGCAGGTTGAAGAGATGCCACCGTGGCGCGTTGCTCCGACCGGGGCGGACGCGAGGGCGGCGAGGTGAGTGTCGACGAGAGAGATGGAACGGACGTCGCCGGAGTCAAGGCTGACGCCTCCTTCGGCTCCACCTTCTTCTTGCTCAGTGGAACGCCATTGTCCTCCCTCCAAGTGGGTTCCCACTCGCAGAACGCGTCTTGAACCTGCTCGAGCGTGACCCCGGTCTGCGGCAGACGGATCAAAGCGCGCATCGATGCAGGAAGGGCGGCGAGGACTTCTTGGGCGATCGCCTCTTCAGGAAGGAGGGCGCCGTATGCGCCCCGGAAGAGCTGGACTTTCTTGAAGTAGTAAGTCATTGCCGATTCCGACGCAGTCTCCCACTTCCGAGCGTGTGCCTTCTTACGTTGCTCCGTGATGTTCACAGGGAAACGACGGCGCATAAGCCGACACCATTCCTCGACGGTCGTCAGCTTGGCTGCCTCGGTCTTGGATAGGCCGATGTGCCAGACCTGAGCGTCCCCGACCAAGCACTGCGGCATAGTGCATACAACTGCGGGTTCCCAACACGGATCGGTGTTCGAACCGGCGATGGTCTGCACTCGTCCAAGGAAGTGCTCGAGTTTGTCGGGATCTCCATCGAACTCGCCCAGGACGTCCTTTTTGCAGACAAGCGACCGATTCCCGGTGGTGGCGGGAGGAGCGGGAGCGCTGGCGTTGGGCGGACCGGTCGCGGTGAAGGCAGGGTCGACGCGACCATCGAGTTCGTTGACGGATCCGTACTTGCCAAGGATCTCCCTCATCCGGCTTTGATCGCTGGGGACCATCTTCGACAACAGACCGTGCAGCGTTGTCGGAATGGCATCAACCGCAGGAGCACCCCGTTCCGAAGGACGAGAGGAGGTACTCGTCGACGACTCGGTCTGAACCACGCGGGCGTCGTCAGAAGGGCGACTGGTCGTCGAAGGAAGGTTGGTCGACGGGATATCGGCGGAGGGCGACAACTCCACGCGGCTCATTCGACTGGTCAGCTCCTCCATCTGTTGAGAGACGGTGGAGCGGTTCTCCTCCAGTGCGGTGACTCGGTCGATAAGGACGTCCTGGCGGTGAAGGAGCTTCCTAAGCATCTCGCTGTCGGAGAGCTCCGACTCTCCCCCCCCCCAGTCGGGAGCGGCGCGGCGGAGTCGGCGGCAGCTTCGCGCTGCGTTTGGCTGCGCGTAATCGGGGGGTACCAGTGGTCGGTTCGGGCTTGGGTGCCATGATGAAAAGTGGGTGAGATGGGTGTGGGTAGTCTTGTGGGTTTTCTTGCGTCTGTCGTTCAGTTGTGCAGGAAGAATCCTCTCATCACCATGTAATAGATAATGCTATCACAAAGTAAATGTACGAGGTATTCAATGCTGGAAGCGAGAGAGAATGCTAAGTACAGTGGCGAAGTGATCTGAGCGGAGTGCACTGTTGCTATGCAACGGGTGTGGGAAAATCGAGAGCGAAGGGAGAAGAGCACGTGAGGGAATGGGAACCGAGCAGGGAAGCGAGAGAGGAAAAAGGAAAAGAAAAGAGAAAAAGGAAAAGAAAGGAAAAGGCCACGTGGAGTATATCGGCCGAGAAGGTGAAGAGAAAGGGAGGAATGAGGAGGCAAGCATCAAGCGCATGAGCGCATATGCCAAAGAACCGGCACGTCTATCACAGACCACCCCTTTTTGCTCAACCTTCTTCAGAGCTGCTCCATCATCGCCGCATGATCAATGGTCGTCTTCGATGTCCATCTGTCTCTCGAGATCGAGATCGAGGGTGCGTCTCTTTCGGCCCTCAACACTTCCTCCCCCAGCAGCACTTTGCTCATCGGCAGCTCCTCCTCGTCCAGCAACCTCTCCTCCTCGTCCATCAGCTCCTTCTCCGCGTCGATCAGCTCCTTCTCCGCGGCCAGTGTTAGCAGCTCCTCCTCGCCCACCACCAGCCGGTCCTCCTCGCCCAGCCGGTCCTCCTCGCCCAGCTCCTCCTCCTCGGACAGCAACTCCGCCACCTCGAACAGCAACTCCGCCACCTCGAACAGCAACTCCTCCTCCTCGGACAGCAACTCCTCCTCCTCGGACAGCAACTCCTCCTCCTCGGACAGCAACTCCGCCACCTCGGACAGCAACTCCTCCTCCTCGGACAGCAACTCCGCCTCGAACATCAGCTCCTCCTTGTCCAGCAGCAGCGACTCCTCCTGGGACAGCAGCATCTCCTCCTCCAGTGGTAGCAGTACCTCGTCCAGTACCGCCTCTTCCTACAGAAGCAGCGTCTCGCCTCCCAGCAGCAGCACCTCCTCCCACAGCACCTCCTCTTCGTTCAGCAGCAGCAGCGCCTCGTCCTTCAGCACCTCCTTCTCGTTCTCCAGCAGCACCAGCCCCTCGTTCAGCAGCAGTACGTTCTCCAGCAGCACCAGCCCCTCGTCCTCCAGCAGCAGCACCTCGTTCATTGGCGGCACCTCCTCCAGCAGCAGCACCTCGTTCATTGGCGGCAGCAGCACCTCGTTCACTGGCGGCACCTCCTCCAGCAGTAGAACCTCGTTCATTGGCGGCACCAGCACCTCGTTCATTGGCGGTGGCGGAGTCTCGTTCATCGTCACCTTCTTCCTCATCAGCAACACCAGCACTCTGCCCTTCAGCATCCTCTCCGCCCTCGTCGCGTCTCGCGCCTCTGTCGTTTCGCGCAGCATCAGGTAAGAACAGGTCTGTGAGTGGGTTTCCCCAGCCCCCAGGCGTCTGCATTTGCCGCAAAAGAGCCACGGTCGGGGTTGAAGGGAGGCTTGTTCTTGTGGACTGCGACAACCAGGTCTGGATACTTGGTGGCAAGTGTGACGGGTAAGAAAGCCGGGCTTCTTTGCCGGGTAGCCGGAAGGGGTTTGAGGGACTCTGGAATCGAGCTGCTCTTGAAGCTGATAGTTTTGATCTGACCACCATTCTGGAATTATGACCCTCAGGTACTTCTTAGCTGGGCGTGGCTCGTCGTCATCGCTATTGCTCTCAAGATCCTCAAACTCGGCTTCGTCGCCCTCCACGCAGTCGTAGGTGATCATGTCGAGCGAGGCCTTGGTTTGAAGCTGTGAGTGCCTCTTCGTCACGTTGAGTCGCGCATTGACCCTCCCCTTCCTCCTGTTCCGCCGCCTATCTGACCGACCCTTTGTCTCCTTCTTTGACAGCAGAGTCGCAGCATCCTTCTGTTTCCGCTCCCGACAGGTGCGTTTGATGTTCTCCAGCGTGCGAGCGCATGCTCGATAAATGTAGTCGTATTCACGCATTTGCTCCTTCGACGGCAGTCGGTATGCGTCTGCTTCGTCCGTGAGTGTCTTCGCATGCTTGCGTAAGATCGATCTGAACTCTGCATCGTCCATCCTCCCTCCCACCCAATCCAGACGGTCCTTCAATTCTCCTTCTTCGTCCGGATCGTCTTCCTCGCTGTCTTCGGAATTTTCGGATCGGTTTGTTTTAGCCGTGGGTGGATGTCGCGGCCACTCGGGTGAGTTTCTCGATATTGTTGGGTAGTCAGGCCATGGCTCATCTGGATCGATTCCAAACCCTTCTCGCAGCAGTTCTTCGAAGGCTTCCTGGATCTTCGCGTCTGGTCGACCGGGCCCGACGACCTTCCGAGATCTACTCCGCTTTCGAGGAGGGGAGCGATCCGCATCGCGCACTGGTCCGCTCTCGAGATCTTCCTCGTCAGGAATTCAGGTGACTGCCGAGATTGATTTCGTTGCGCCGGTTGCTGACGTTCCCTCCGCTGTTCCTCAAGCTTGGTCCGAAGCGCATTCATCTCGCGCTCGAGCTCTCCAATCCTTCCCTCTGCCACTCGGTGTCGTCGCAACGCGTGCTGCACTTCGTCAAGCTGTATGTCGTTCAGGACCAGGACGACTTTTCCGTCCTTAACCTGGCTATGGTCGACATCGTCGAGGTCTACAAGACTACAACTTGGTGAGCTGCGGTGAATGTTTTGGCGGCCTCGTGATAGTCGTTCAATGCCGCATCGATGTGCTCCTTCAATCCGTTCTGCATCTCTGTGGCCTTCTTTTGCAGCTGTGTGGACAGATCGGCAAGTAGGCCGTCCCTGCACTCAATGAAATACTGACGTCTTCGTTGCTCCTCTTCAGACGCTGCTTGCATTGCAGCAAGGGACGACGCAGCTGGGACAGCTCCACCTCGGGCAGCAGACGCTCCACCACGGAACCCTCCACCACCACGCGCAGTAGCTGGGAACGAATCATCAAGCAAGGTCAGTCAAAGTTCTGAGAGTGTGAGGACTGAGAAACGACCATGCTTACCTCGACCTGCTCCTCTCATGTTCTCTCCAGTCTCTTCTGAGAAGGTGTGTGGATCTGTTGGGTACTGGGTGGAACTTGGAAGAGGATGAGAGAAGAGGTTAGAGGGGTGAGTAGCTCCGGAGTACACATTCAAGAGGACACGTCTACTTATATTCATTCCTTCTCATCCTCAGCGCCTCAGCAGTCAGCACGCTCTTCTCCATTGACAAGCAGGTTCTCGCATCTGGGCCTCTGATCTATGAGCTTATTGAGCTATGACACTGACTTGTTCTTTCCTTTTCCGATTCTTCGCGCAGATCGACATCAACTCGCGGACCTCTTTCCTCGCAATGATGCTTGCAAGCTTCCGAACACAAGCCCGCCATTCCGATTTCCGCATCTGCTTGTTCTCCTGGATGATGCTATGAATTGGATCTGGCACTGCCGTGTGCGAGCCCTGTGCGAGCCGTGGATGAACTCTGAGAGTGCTATGTGCGATGCGCGTGCCGGCGTGCGAGGCTTGTGCGAGCCCGAAGAAAGTTGAGAGAGTGCTATGGGCGATGCAAGTGCGAGCAGTGTGAGAGCTGGCCTCGCGCAGAGCAGTGCAAGCCCGTGTGCGAGGAGAGAACCTCGCCCTGCTCTGTGCGACCGTCGCGCCAGGGTGCGGCGCGCGGGTTTCACACGGGTTTTGTGCGAGGGGGTCTCGCCCAGACGTCGGCCGGAGCTGCGCGAGACCCTACCATATCCCTGATAAGTGAATCGACCAATTGTGCGAGGCAACATCAGGGTGGCTGCGCCACCCTTCCATTGCCCCCGAGAACTGACTGTGATGCTTTGTGTTAATTGCTGTGGACTGTGGTGACTGGTGATGCTTTATCAATTGTCTTCCTTGTCGGGACGACAAGGCCTGCAGTGAGAAAACTGAACACCCAAGGAAAAAATGGAAAAAAAGGGGAAAAAAAAACGACCCCTCTGTGAGAATACACTGGTGGGTGTAAATGCATTCACCATCGCTTGCAGAAGAAGCAACATCAGGGTGGCTGCGCCATCCTTCAATTGCCCCCGAGAAGTGATTGTGATGCTTTGTGGTACATAATTCTGATTTTGCTCTCGTCACTGGTGTTTTTTGTGCGATGTCACCCTTGTCGGGACGACAAGTTCGGCCATTGGAAAGAAAAAAAAGAAAAGAAAAAAAAAAACCGACACCTCGGGTGGGTGTGGATGCATCGACCACAACTTCTTTCCACACATTATAAACGACAATCCTAAGGTGACAGTAGGATACCTCTTTCAATCGCCTTGCTTTCACAGTCTTCTGTCTGGAAATTGAATGTGTTGGTGAAATTATTTGCTTGCTGTGAAGTTCACCCAGGTACTGTGAGTGGTGCGCGGTGAGTGGTGCTGACTGCTGCGCTTGCAGACCTCGGAGCCTTAATTTTCATAGAACCACAGCTTGAACCAACACTTTTGCCTGTGGATGCATTCACCATAACACCTTTGCTCACAATACAAGGTAGCCTGGAATTCGGCATGGTACTACTCTCTGTACATATGAAGCCTGAGCATTTGTCCGCATCGAAAATAAACCACTTGGTGAAGAGTTAGTATTGCTGTGTACTTGATTTGTTGCTGAAGATGTGTGGTGGGAGAGTTATCGTTGCGCAACGACAGTTGAAGCTCGGCCGAGGAGGGCCCCCCTCCCCAAACGAGAAAACACTACATTGGCAGCATGGGGATCACAGAAATGTGCGCAGTACAATGAAACTGGAGGTAAGGGGGGCCTCAGTATCCTGCCCATAGCCAATCGAACACGGGTGCGGGAGGAATTTGAAGGAAAAGGTACTTAGTAAGGAATTGTTGATAATGATCTTTCGGCCAAGAAAAAACCCGGTTCTATAACCCCATACTTAAAAGTCTGGGGAAAAGTCTGGGGAATACAATTTTTGGTTTCAAAATACTCCCAGCGCTCGGAGGCTTTTACTCACACAGAAAATTCTGATCTCGTCATCTCGTGTCAACCATTCGGCATTCGCCTTTTTTTTAAAAAAAAAATCCTACTCTTGCTTCTCCGCTCCGCTTTCCCGCCTTCTCGTTTTCTCTCACGCTCCGCTACTTCGAGGCAAGGAAGCATGTTTGTTGCCAGGTTGAGAGCGACAAAGGCATCCTGACATGATTTCCAGACTTCCAGTTTATGGTCTACGGACCACTTTGCTCGCTCGATTCAGGCCAAGTTCGGAACAGAATTATTATGGGAATGGTTTGATTTTTGGTTGTTGCCTCGGCGTAGGCTGGGTAAAGGTTGAGCTTTTGGGGTTGTCGCCGTCTACGTAGAGAGAAAGCTAAAGGTAGTGTCTGTGGGGAACAGTAATACATACGAGCCAGCCTTCGAAGATCCCAGAGAGAGAGAACGAAGAAAGTAAAAAGCCGAAGGGCAGGCAAGGCGAGTCGAAGCGAGGCTTGGTGGTCCTCGACTACGCGTTTTCTGGGGGAGGTGAAGGGAGGGGAGAGAGGGAGGAAAGTACAAGAGCGCGCATGATCCCGGATGCGTGCGGCGCGTCTAGTGGAGGGAATGGGGAAGTAGGGAAATCCGCACTTGCGTGGCTAGCCGTTTATGTATGTATGGTG
Source organism: Tilletia indica (assembly GCA_001689995.1). Taxonomy (NCBI): domain Eukaryota; kingdom Fungi; phylum Basidiomycota; class Exobasidiomycetes; order Tilletiales; family Tilletiaceae; genus Tilletia; species Tilletia indica. Next base: position 9,970 of record MAPW01000020.1, read on the forward strand.
TGGGAAGAGTGGATGCAAAGGCAAGAGAGAAAAGAGACGACTGCGAAGAGAGATGGGAAAAGTCGCGTGACCGGTGACCCGTCCGACGAAAATGCAAGGGAAGTTGGCTTCCTCGCGCGTTTAGGCGGAGAGCTTGCGGGGCTGCTCCCAAGAGAACTCAGGACGTCCGAAGTGCCCGTACGAAGCGGTCTTGTGGTAGATAGGCTTCTGCAGGCCAAGAGCGTTGACAATGACACCAGGTCGGAGGTCGAAGTTCTTGCGGATGATAACAACGAGGTCGTCGTCAGAGACGGTACCGGTTCCGTAGCTGTCGACGAAGATGGAGAGGGGCTCGGCGACACCGATGGCGTACGAGAGCTGGACGAGAGCACGACGGGCGAGCTTGGAGGAGACGAGGGATACAGCGATCCAGCGAGCAACGTAGGCGGCCGATCGGTCGACCTTGGAGAAGTCCTTTCCGGAGAAAGCACCACCACCGTGGGCACCCCAGCCACCGTAGGTGTCGACAATGATCTGATGAAAGGAGCGAGACAGAGAAATGCGTCAGTAAATGGAGATGAAACAAGATTAATGAACTGTTGTGAGAACTTACCTTACGACCGGTAAGACCAGCGTCTACGTGAGAAAAACGCGTCTGTCAGTGATCACATCCTTCAATTGCAGAGAAAAGAGACAGCAAGACGCGTGTCGCCTCCTAATTCAGACACTCACCACCCTGGGGACCACCGATAACGAATCGGCCGGAAGGCTGGATGTGGTAGACGGTTCGGTCGTCGAGGAGGTTGGAGGGGATGACCACCTTGATGATCTTCTCGAGGATCTCCTTTCGGAGGTCTTCTGTGGAGATCTCCTCGGCGTGCTGGGTGGAGATGACGACGGTGTCGACGCGAAGAGGGATGGTAGCACCGCCCTCCTTCTTGTACTCGACGGTGACCTGGGTCTTGGAGTCGGGTCGGAGCCAGCCGAGAGTGCCGTTGCGACGTGCGACCGCAAGGGCGGCGTTGAGCTTGTGGGCGAGCATGATGGTCAAGGGCATGTACTCGGGGGTCTCGTCGGTAGCGTAGCCGAACATGATACCCTGGTCACCGGCACCAAGGTTCTCGAGCGAACCGTGGTCGAGACCCTGGGCAATGTCGGGGGATTGTTGCTCGATGGCGACGAGAACGTTGCAGGTCTTGTAGTCGAAACCCTTGTCGGAAGAGTCGTAGCCGATCTGCTTGATGGCGTTACGGACGACGGCCTGGTAGTCGATCTGTGCCTTGGTGGTGATCTCACCGAAGACCATGATCATACCGGTCTTGGAAGCGGTCTCGCAGGCAACCTTGGAGAAGGGGTCCTCAGCGAGGCAGGCGTCGAGGATGGCATCGGAGACTTGGTCGCAGATCTTGTCGGGGTGACCCTCTCCGACGGACTCTGTTAAGAGGCGCGTGTGAAGAACAGAGGGCACATTTGACGCGTTTGCGAGCAGATTTTTCCGACCGGTATAGTATCCACGCGTGCGGAATGTATGCGCATGACGAGTAGAAGCGAATCGCAGGGGAGTCGCCGATTTGCGCAGTTCAGGTGGGGTGTGCAGATGGGGGCAGGATAAGAAAGGAGAGAGGAAGACGATGAAAGGTGTGAGGCAGAGCGGAGGGAAGAGGAAGAGGAAGGGAAAGGGACAGAAGTTGCGGTCAGTAAGGAATGTGACGCGTCATGAACAGTGCGGAAGCAGGATCTCTCCCTTATTCTCCCGCGCGCTGACGGGGAGAGCAAGGTGAGGGAGGGAGGCAGAAGAACGTACCGGAGGTGAAGAGGAAGTGACCCTGAGGAAGGACGTGCTTAGTGGTGGCAGACATGTTGAGAAGGATGGGTTGGTCGAAGAGAGAAAGTGGGTGAGGAAGTAAGGGAAGTGGGAGGAGAAGGGAAAGGAAGAAAGGTACGTGCGCAAAGGTCTTTCTTTATATGAGGACGGCGTGAAAGGTGCGTGAAGATGAAGATGCAGAAGCTGGAAGAAGGATAGAAGACCGTGTTCCGCGCACATGGTCATATGCGAGTCTCTCCGGTCTTCTTCCAGGTGTTTTTCTCAGGTTTATTTCTCTGTTCCTGGCAGTCAAGTCGGTGACCACAGCACGTGGTGGCCTCTCCCGCAGTCAAAAGCAGAACCCGGCCTCCAACGACGACTCACCGCATACCTCTTCCCAGCATGCTCTCTGTCGTACTCTTGACCATCACCTTTGACATCTTCCCTTCCAGCCGAGCGTGGTAGCAACGCACGCGACCGTGGCAATCTCACAAAGACAGAAAGTAAACCTCAGCCCACGCTTATAGGAGAAAGACCCTGGCTACGCGATGAATAAAGCTAAAGCGTCTTCGCGTGAGTGACTGACACGTGCTCTCATCGCCGTGCATGTTCTGCATCACCACATCGCCATCACGAATTGCGCGATAGACACCGTCCTCCGCTCCACACAAGTCACAGCATATGATCAATCGATCAATCGATCAATGGCTCCCAAGGCGGAGGAGATCGTATTGACCGCCCGTCGCCGCGCCTGCACACGACTTAGCCGCCTGACCACGGACACACGGAATACGGATGAGGACACGTAGGAAAGCTGGTCGAACGCTCGCTTGCATCGAGATTCCAAGCAAAGGCGGCAGAGATGTGGGATATACCCGGCAGGCAGAGGTAAGAGTAACAGGACTGATTTACATTTCGAAGACCGAAGAGAAGCTTGCGTTTGCGTAGAAGGGGAACATCAAAGGTCGCGAGGAGATGAATAAAGAAGAGGGAAGTGGAAGAAGATACCGCACTGCGTTGGAGAGCGGGCAGAAAGTCGGGGGAAGAGAGGGGGGGGATAAAGAAGAGAACCTTTTGTCGTGAAAAGTCTAAAAGCCCGAAGCGTGACAGATAAGAAGGGACATCGAGCGTTGTTGCGCTGTCCCGGTCCATTTTTCGTGGGTGGGGGCGATACGGAGGTGATCCGAATTTTGTGTTCGTTGATGGCAATCAAGGCGAGCCCAACTTGTCGCTGGCGTCGTCCTTGGACTCGACTGTCACAGCCGCTGAGCCTTCTCCAGTGTATTCGCCTCGAGCGGCGCGAGTATCCTTCTCCTCGGAATCAAAGTCGGAAGAGTTCTTCTCGCCAAACTTGGCCTTGTTTCGCTGTGCAACCTTCCCGCCGGACCAAACTTCGGGCTCCTCGCCTCGTCGGACAGCGAGGACCGTCTTGAAGATGTGCTTGATCAATGGAGCGCCTTCCCACAGCGGCAGGACGATCACACCGCCGAATGCAAGGAATGCCCAGATGACACTGTTGAGGGGAATAGGGAAACAAGTCATGGTGAGCTTAACAGCCTGGAATATAACGACCATGGGGGAGCAACTCACCTGACCACGGTCCAGCCGGAGAAGAATGTCTCGGGGAAGATGTAGTTGCGGTAGAGCGAGAACGGCAGGACGATGAAGAGGGTGAGGAAGACGACCAGCCCACCAACGGAAGTGAACAGCAGGGCGTTGTCGAGCTCCTTCTTTTCGTAACCTGCGAGCAACGAGGAAAAGCATCAGTTCAGCTCTGCCTAAAGAGCGCTGTGAGGGAGCAATGGAAAGAAGCAGACTCACCCTGTTGGCTGTCAGCAACGTTGACGTCCTTTCCGAACTCGTCGACGGAAGAAACCAGCTTGGGGACATCGGCCCAGTCGAAGTGTTGTGGGCGGATAACGCTGCACAACAGGCAGATGACCAACCCGACACCGATCGAAGTCGCGCATCCGTACAGGCATGGCGAAACGTTGGCAACCGTGACGAGGTTGATGGATCCGAGCAGTTGCTTGGCAGTTCCGAGCCAGACACCGACACCAGCACCGAAGCTGAGCCAGATACCGACAGTAGGCGCGAAGACGTTGAGGCGGTTGTCGAAGAAGGTGAAGATGAGAGGCATCAAGCATGCCCCAGTGAAGATACCAGCTGAGCGAACGGAAAGGAAAAAGAGTGAGTAACTGCGATCGCCAATAATCACCTCTTATGTATTTCGCTCGTGTACTTACTCATGTTGTAGATCAGGTTGAGGTCGGCGCCGACACCGTGCAGCAGCGAGCCGAAGGCAGCCATGAAAACACCAAAGGCAATGACACCAGCGTGGTTGACCCTGAGAACCTGGTCAGGAGTACCTGCCTTGTTGACATAGGGCTTGTACTACGAGAGATCATGGAGACAAAAAGGAAACACTGTCAGCAACTTAGCAGCAGAAAGTCTGGTCCGGCAACAAATACTCACGATATCGTAAGCACCAATGGTAGAAACGGCAACGAGCTGGGCGGAGATCGAGGAAGTGACGCTCATGAACATGAGCAGGAGCACAGCCACACTGCCGCCCTTTCCGAGGACAGCCTGAGCAGCGTAGACAAGAACGAGACCAGCGTTGACCTCTTCCTCGCTCATTCGGTTCGGGTAGGTAGGGAAGTCGGGCGAGGTCTGTTCGAGGGCGAGGGCGGCCAGACCGGCTGTGGTGGCGAGACAGAATGGAATGCTGAACCAGGAGAGGCCACCGATGAAATATCCACGAGCGGCGGATTTGGGCGCAGCAGCGATACCCTTCTGGTGGAAGGAGGCGTCGTTGAAGACGACACCGGTGTATTCGAGGAAAGAAAGCACTGTCATGGAGCAAGAGCACGAAGGTCAGCACGCAGCAGAATAAGCAAGCCTGAGAAAGGGGCGATACTCACCGCCGAACTTGATAGCGCCAACAGACTTGACAGTCATCAGACTTTCAGCGAAGTTGCCGACAGGGCCGTTTCCGCGGTTGGAGGCATCAATGACGAGCTGCCACATCTTGCCGGGTGAGCCGATCTCGGGGTATGTTGTGTAGGTGCGGAACCAGAGAACGAAAATGATGATGAAGATGATGGAAGTGTGAAGGTAGTCGGCCAAGATGGTAGACCGCAAGCCACCGCGGAGCGTGTAAGCGACGACGGAAGTGGGCAGGAGGAATAGGGACGCGTAGATGTTCATCCCTGTGATGGCGTTGATGGCAGCAGCTCCACCCAAGAGAATGGACGAGCAGACGAGAATGTTGGTAGCCAATGCGAAGAAGCCGACGGTCAAGTGCGCGACGGTACCATATCGGATTCGGATCAGCTCCAGGTGGGTGTGCACATCGGGTGCTTTCCTCTTGAGCTGAATGGCCAGGTTGGCGAAGAGGACTATCTGGGTAGTGTTCCCGGCGGCGTAAACAAGTGGACCGGCGACGCCGTAATTGTAGGCCGTGGAAGAAGAGGACAACAACGTTGTGCTCCATGTCCAACTCGAAATTACGGCAGCTGCCGTTAGACCTGTGCCCAATGAGCGACGAGCGACTGAGAACTCCTCAGAGTCGGACTTGAGGTTTGCGTACTTGACCAGTGTGCGTGAGATGAAGACGACGACGATTGCAAAGATGGCACCGAGGCCAATGACTACGCCATAGCCTGCGCCTTGAGGTAGAGGGGGGACAGCCATGGTTGTGAGACGGAGCTGCGAAGAGACAGTGCGGGACAAAGGGGGCTTGGGAGAGGGAGGAACGTAGGAAGATGAAGAGTAAGGGGAGGGGGGAAAAGTGAAGGAATGTTAGCAATGAGGAGTCCGTCCGGTTTTAAGTACTTCGCCTTCCAAAGAAACGTCTGTCAGAAAATGAGCCCTAGCGGAAGCGCGCAAGGCTGCCTCTTGGTAGACACCGTGGCAGTCCCAAACGACTGGCTCATATGGTGCAACATGGGTCAAAGAGCGTGGTTGGCGCTTGAGAGAGCGCGAGAGATCAAGTCGATGGTGTCAAAACAGCAATTGATCGTGAAGTGGTCGCGTTCAAAAAGGTCGGCGGATGTCGCCATTTTCTCAGTTCTCGTCGTAGCGAGCAGTCTCATCTTCGTGTCGAGCCGACAAGATTGCAGTGCTTACCTAATTTGCGCAACAAACAAAAACAATCGCCTCGCTCGTACCCAAGTCCTCAAGCAAGTACGATACATAAGTTCCGAAGTCGTCCCACGACTACTACGGACAGCATCTGCATTCCACCTTAGATACATCGTTTTGGCCATGTGAAACGGTGGGATGTATGTAGAGATGTAAGCAGACTGAAGGTAATTGCATGTGCCTGCAGACCTCTCTGCTCTATCCGTCCCATAGTACCTGTGTACCATTGTCTGAGCTCTGACCCCGCACGTCGCCTGGGTTGGAAGCGTTGCGGTCGCCTGAATGTCCCCTACCTGCTCCATGAAGAGCTCGTTGCATCGTCGCTCCCTCACAATCGTCTACATATCTTCCAGCACGTCAAATGCCAATGCTTTCCTTGGTGTGTACCTGCATGTCCAGAAGGGCCGCCATCTGCAGGAACAGCACAACTGTTCTCATTGGCGTGCTATCACGCACGGCCAGTGGCATGCAACTCGACCCTGGACTCCATCTTTCTCCTTTCCCATCTCGGTCTTTGGTCGTTTCGCACGTCCACGGCGGCCTCTCTGTCCAGGACTCCAGGTCTTGATATCACGCCTGACCACCCCACAAGTCCGCTCCTTTCCCACAGTCCCGCGGGCTGCAACTCACTGGAAAGTTGAGATGTGTGTACCTGGAAAAGTTGCTATGTAATTGGTGGGAGAGATGTAAAAATGCGTGCAAATCATAGGAGAGAGTCTGGGGACGAAAGTAAAAGATCTGCGCTCATTGGAAGAACGGAAGATGCATGTAGGGGTAAATACTCGTCGCTAGTCGATTTGAATCGATGTCGGTGCCTCGTTTCGGTTGTCAGCCGTCAGCGGTCAGGGTAGTCATTGGCAGCGCAGGATCAGCTCGTCGATTTCTGCGAAATTGTCCGGGTTGTTCGCGAATCGTTGATGTTTCTTCGTTCGCATGTGCTAAGAAGGATCGCATAGGAATTTGGATATCTATCAGCGTGATTCTCTTCAGAGCTGGGACAAAGACCAAACTCACCTCCTCGATATCGTCGAACTTCAAACGGCAATTCTCACAGTAGCCTGGCTTCTTTTCCTTCTCCTTTTGTCTCGCCGCCGCCGCAGCTGCAGCAGCTACTTCGGCCCGCGCTCGAGCCCGAAGACCTTCATTCACGCTGACACTCCGACGGATTCCACCCATGCCAGCAGGCAAGTGCCTTAAAGGCATGATACCAGGACCAGCGCCAGATGTGCCTGGTCCAAAGCTCGTCGTGCTCCCCTGAGCTGTGGAGGCGATGTTTGAAGTGATGTTGACGCTGTTGCCGGAAGCAAGCTGGTATGGTGCTACGGTTCCCGACTCCTGGCAGTGACCGCCGAGCGACATGCCTTCGTTCAAGAAGCTTCGACCGACGTCCCCGTAAGGATTGCCATTCGTCGTCATGGCAGATCTGTCGAGCTCGTGAGAGGCAGTTGCTGGTGCAACAAGCTGATTCAAGCTTAAAGCTCTTCGAAGTGTCTTGTTCGCAGTCGGCTTCTTCTCCGTTCTGTTACCATGCCTGGACACGTCGTAATAAGTAAAAGGACACCGTCCCTCTAGTTCGCCATAAAGTTTTGGCCATGCCGGTCGTTCCGCAGCTTGCCGATCCCTCGGCTTTTCGTATTCCTGGATCATTATAGGTCGGTGCTCTCCGGTCGCATCTTCGACGAGAAGGTAATGCACGACTTTGGTAGGGAAATAGTAGAAGTCCGCTCTTGGTGCATTTGGATCTCGCTCGGTCGTGCCTTCAATCTTCTCCCGCGCCAACAGAGCTCCAAGGTCCTCTTTGGCGGCTTGGTTGACAGTCGTAGACTGGTCGCCGAGTAGCATGTTGAGAATTGTCGTTAATTCTGCGAACACAGATGTCAGCTATCTATTTCCAAACTTGGATCCGACCATACTCATGCTCACTGGAATGGTGCCAGACCTTCATTCCGAAGCCCTTTGCCTTGTATACGATGTCATTCGCAGACGGCGGTGGACCTGGCTCATCGAACGGATTCCGATCAGAATGGATAGGAAGTCTGTCCAAAGGAAAGTCAAAGTTCAGCATTTGGAGGCCAGAATTTGGAAGGGTCGCTATGAAAATTTACTTACGGTTTAGATCCGCTCGCATGCCGTCTGTCAAGTGTGGATGTGGATGCTGAGGCATTGCTTTCGATTTTGGCTCGGCGTGCAGCTTCGATGGATTGTGGTAGACCTGACCAGGGTTTCTTGTCAACCTTTGCCGATGCTACCATCGCACCAACAGCGTTTCTTGACGATTTGTCCGGCATCGTCTTCGACAAAAGCGCGTTCTTCCTGTGCATCTCCACTTCTGCGGGTGCCACCGGTAGCGTTGGAACACTTCGTGTAGTTACCAGGTGTGTGACTTGTTTAGAGAAGAATGGCTCGACGCGCTGTATGTTGAAATATAGACACTGTCAGATGAATGCGATGGTGTTGATTGGGGGTGTCAAATAACTTACTGCACCGAGAGACTCCACTGCGGCTGCCACTTGAGTGAGCATAGCCGGGTCGTAGCTATCAAGGTAGAAGACGAAGCTGGGGAACGCTTTCCGGAACTTCGCTCGCCACACGTTGGCTTCTTCCTGCTGTTGTGTTAAGCGCGCTTGACGCTCGTGCTCCGAGATACGCGAGGACTTGTCGATGCGTGTCGTCGTTACCACCGATGTTGGCTTTGGGGCAGACTTGGTTCTGGGAGCGGGTTGGAGAAACGTCGATCCGCTGGGCCCTGCGCCAGGCGTGGGTCTCAGAAGCTGAGTAGCTGGTATCCGCCTTCCTGGGCTCGGTTTGTTGACTAATGCAGTTCGTGCTAGCTTTTCGTGCGATGAAATCGCGTGAGGAGGTAATGTAACACTTTTCGAGGTGCTCCCGGGAGCAGCAGCGCCGATGGATGTGTTGTTTGGCGTGCGAGCTCCGACGCGCGCTCTCTTCGGCGAGGGCGAGACTTGTCCTGCTGTGAGCACAACATTGCGTGCATGGTTTTCGTCTTGAGGAACAGCGCGTTTCTTGGGGGTTAAGGTTGATGCAGCGATAGCATGAGCATGAGCATAAGCATTCGGTAGCAAGTTGCTTTTCGAACGTCGCGGTGTTGAGGCCGTCGGCGTGCTTGGCTCATCTCTTCCGAGCGTGTTGGTGATTCTTTTTGGTGAAGGGCCCGGGGAATCAAGTTCGATGTAGCGTTGTTGTTCGACTGGGACGTTGCCTTTGTCTGCTAGTGGTCTGCGATCCATTGCGTTGGCTGCTCCTGTTGGAGAGATGGCTGGACCAAATGGCGGTAATAGTGCGCCGGCAGAGTGTCCAGGTCTTGTACAAGATTTGGGCGACTGCCGCGAAAGCTTCCCACCCTGCTCTGCACTTGCGCTGCAAAAATAAGACGCCTGGATGCTGCCTGTTGATGACGGAGCTGCCTAGAATCTAGACGCTCATAGAGCACAGTTGCGTGAAGGCTTGCCGACGCGTGCCGATATGGATGTGCTGTAAGGTGCCAGAGCGGATGTTCTTTCTGATCTTGACGCGTCAACTCGTGGCGCGCGAGTTGCTGGTTCCGAGAGAGGCGGTAGGTGTGCTCGCGAGTGAGGTCGCTGTGGGTCCAGATGTTGGATGCAAGTGCTTGTTGGCGTTCGGTTGCGGTGCTGGTGGTGGATGATGGATTGCTGAGTGCTCTGGATCGCTGCTGATTTTTTTGCCAGCCAATTCCCCTGAACGATCGCCTTCCACTACTCTTTCTGGGTTGACAGTCACACATCGACACACACAAACAAACACGATCAGACCTTCGGCTTCGTCTACTCTCATTCGATAGCCACCAGCGTAAGCCAGTGCACAAGGCCCTACTGCTGCTGTGGTGTATGGTCATTCCAGGCGAGCGCGCCAGACAGACAGACAGACAGACAGAAAATCGATTGACCAAAGCCCGCGCAAAGGGCGCAGCAAAGAGGCGCGCGTCAAGGCGACGCGCACACCTACAAGAGGTGTTCTAATAAGTGGGGGTGGGTACAGCAGCGCTGGGTCCTAATGAGCATGGTACAAGCCCTAGTCGTATCGCTTCGCACGCAGCTCAGCCGGCGGAGATCAGTACCCCTGAACGGGCGTCTGCTGCGTGGAGGTGGAAAAGAGAGGAAAAGAAGGAGGAACGTGCGAGTGAAGATGAAGTAAGGTGTGAGAAGCCGAGAAAAAGGAGAGGAGAGGGCGGAGAGCTCAGGGACGATGAAGTTGGGTCACGGCATCTGGCGGAATCCGACGACCGACCGAGCGGCTGGGAAGATGTTGGTCCGTATGTATATCCGCATGATGCTTGATGAGATGAGGTGGGATCTGCCGGCTACGCATTGTTACCGTCCATGCGTGCATAAAGCTCGCGCGTGTATGCGCCCGAGGCGCGAGCGAAGGCCAGTAAGGCTCGAATGCCTCTTTTGTCATTGACCAGTGCCTCATTTGTGTACCGGCTGCCCTCGTTGTCCAACAGGAGGGCGTGGTGCCGCACGAAGACGGGACATGTGGTAGGGTGGAACTGGGACCGAAGCTGGCCGCACAGACAGAACCGCTCGCATCGACGTGATGAAACCGGTGATGGTAGTCGGCGAAGTCCCCGTGGCCAGTGCGAATCTGAAGTAGGATACCTAGGTCGCGGCGTGGGAGCTGCAGGGTAGGGCCGGATCGATGCGCAGGGACGGTCACTCGCGTTTGGAAGTACCAACCAGAGCGAATCCCGGCGGCAGCTGCCCAAACTGCTCGCCATTCATCGTGTGCTCTTTGATTCACCTGCCTCCCAGCGTAGGAGACTGATGTTGCTGGAGGAAAAGAGTGCCCTCACCACTCGATCCCCTCTTCGCAAGGTAGTCCGCACGTTCGTTCCCGCTGACCTTTGCATGACCTGGCACCCACCTGAGTCCTAGCCGGTTCCTGGAGTCCTGTTCAGCCATCGCCTGGCCCTCCGATCGAAAGTCTTCACCACCGACAAGCTGCTGCTGCTGAGACCCACCGCAAGAGCTTGCAGAGCCGCATTGTTGTCCGCCCATATGTTGATGTTCTTGAGTCCTCGCCTCTGCGCCTGATCGATTGCACTGGTAAGACCAGACAAAAGAGCGATCAGCTCCGCGTCGAAGACCTCACGATGGCGCCCGTAGGAGACGATCCGCTGCTGATTTCTCGCCCGCGCCAACCCACTGTCCAGCCTGCTCCCGTACTTCCCTCCTCAGTCCTCGATCCATCCGTGAACACGCACAACTCGTCCAGCCGCCCTCTCAACTCAATCTCGACCAATTTTGCCGCCTCCTGCTTATCCCTTGGCGAGTCGGATGCCGTTTTGACCTCGAACCCTGCCAATGATCCCAGCGGGATCCACCATGGGGGTCGTAGCCAGTCTACCCGCTCGATATCCTGCTACAGCGTTGCGCCAGCAGCGTGAGCCTTGTCCAACGTCGTCGGAGGTAACGATCGAGTCTGGTGGGTGGTCTCTGAGCGCGATTCCAACTGGTAGGTGGTCGCTGGTCCGAGTAACCGAAGGCTCCCGCCCGCCGTATAAGTGTGTGGTTGCTGCGTTTTGAGGCCAGTCGCAACGCATATCGATCCAACATCCTGTCCAAATATTGCTCCATCGGCATACACCCCGCTTCCACCTGCAATGACAACACATTGGCTGTGCGCCACACTGGAAGAACCATCCTCAGTGCATTTGACTGTTCCCGCTCCATCGCTTGTACCTTATGTACTGCCCCTCGCACCGCCAACGTCTGTTCCTCCTCCACCTCGTCCACCAGTGTTCTCCCACGGCGCTCTGCCACTCTGCGACGACCCTGCCACCACACCACCGCCCCATACGTCATGATGGGCAAGACGCAGGCAACATACAGCCGCCGAGCGTCACAAGCTCGCAGGCCACGCACAGTGTTGACGAGCATACGCATGCACTGCGCTGCCTTCCTTGCCTTTGCGCAGATCAGCCAACGTGGCGCTTGAAGGAGAGCTTTGGGTCGATGTGGAACCCGAGCCACCTGACAGTGCTGTCCGGCGCGACTGGAATCACCTCGCCGTCAGGGAGGCGAACAGGTGGTAGTGGCACTGGTGTGAGCGGGCGGCGAGCAAATGGTGGAGAGAAGTGGATCAGTTCCCGCTTGTTTGGGTCGAATGTCAATCCAACTCCCTCCGCCCATGCCGCCGCCGCCCGATACCCGTAAGCCAAATCCTGGCAGTTCTGTTCAATATCAAGAGAAGAAGTGTAGATCAACCCATCGTCAATGAAGCCAATAACTCTGAGCCTACGCAGCACACGATCCTCGCTCTGAGGACCGAACAGGCGCAGAAGCGGGCTCACGAAGATGATGAAGAGAATGGGGGAGACCGGGGATCCTTGCGGAATGCCTGTATTGAGGGGTGTCATGGGGAATGTCTCCCCGTCCAACCTGATCGCCGCAAGACGTGCAGTGAGGAACGATTGTACCCATCTGACCAGTGCAAGGGACACCCAAGCCGGTAGAGAAGGTGAACCAGGCGTTCGCCGTGTGTGGCATCGAAGGCCCCTTTGACGTCGAACGCCAGTGCCGAGGTCGTACGCTGTTCGCGTTTTGCCCAACCTGCCTCCACATCGTGAATCAAGGTGAGTGCCGCATCGTCGGTGCTGCAGCCCGGCATGCCACCAAACTGCTCGGGAGGAACCCATCCATACTTGCGTGCATAGAACGTCAGTCGCTGTGCAACGATCTTCTCCAGTACCTTCCCAAGACAGGGGAGGAGAGAAATGAGCCTATACGAGCGCGGCTGGGCCGGGTCTCGATTGCCGCTCTTCTTCAGAGCCACCAGGGTCGCTTGGCGGAACACCGAAGGGTGCCAACCAAGGCGGAGGGCAGTCGCCAAGAGCTGAACCATACTTTTGTTTGCTAGCGGCCACAGCGCCGGAGGGTGAGGAAGCCCACATCGTCTGGACCCGGTGCCTTCTTTGGTCTTGATCGAACAAGGCTCGTTCGACCTCCAATTCCGTCAAGGGCTCGTCGGCGGCAGTGGTGTTGTGAGGCAGGTGGAGGTCGAGTGGTGGGAGGTTTGCGGCGGCGGGTGCGGGCAAGAGAATCCGTCGCAACAAGTCCGATTTTTCATCCGCGCCAACTACCACGTTCCCGTCCTCATCCATCAAAGGAGGGCTTCTGTACTTCCTTCTCCCCTCTGACCACCGCATTGCCCCAAAGATTTCATTACCTTGCAGATCGTCGATCTTTGCCGTGCCCATGACCTCTTCGCTTTGATCACAGCCTTATGGAACTGAGAGCGGCAGCGAGAGAACCGTTCCTGATATCGCGCGGACCGTGGTGCCCGCTGTTGCTGCTGTCGAGCGGAGCGATACTTCGCGTGTGCACTCGCACAGTCCGCAGTCCACCATGCGTAGCCGCCACGTTTCCCGGAGGAGCGCGGGGTGCTGTTCTCCAACGACGCCTTCATGGCCGAACTGAAAGCCTCAGAAGCTTCGTCGAGCCGATCTGTTGCCGTCGGGCTCGCAGCGTCAGTGCTTCGACGGCGGCGCGACCAAGCCTTCGAACTGTGGGAGCATCGATTCGAACTCCGCCTTCAAAATCTCCACGTCCGTCCTCCGCTCTGACAGCCGGCCCAACCCATCGTGCTGATCCCGCAAACGGGGGTCGCCTCCAGCTCTGTCCATATGACCTCATGATCCGCTCCTACATGAAGGTCCTGGCGCACTCTGCACTCACGGAGCCATCCGAGTCTGTGGAGAGCTGGAGAGAGAAAAACTAGATCAAGTGCTGCTCCGCCCCTCACACTCCCGACTCCTCGTGTGGGGGTGCCTGCCTCAAGGCCCAGTCCCCACCCTTGTGCTCCCATCCAATCTGACAGCAGCCTACCTGCTGTGTTTGTCCTCCCATTCCAATCTGCGGTCGCCCAATTAGCCTCATGGGCGTTGAAGTCCCCTGCAACTAGAACCGCCTCCTCCCTTCGTTCCAACGAGAGCCAGTGACAGTCCTGGCTCCCTCTGCTTGACCCCCTCTCCTCGAGGAGCATTGTACACGTTCACCAGATGCAGGCTTGGGCCTGCGAAACCACGCACTTGCAAACTCACCACGTCTGCTGTGTCCATCGCCAGCATGTCTTGCCGCTGCGTCACCCGCAATTGCTTGAGCCGATCCTCACGGATGTACGTGATTGCTCGAGGCCTCTTGGAGGGCACGGGTTGAGGCAAGAATACTGCATAGCTGGGATGGGCTTTGGGAACAAAAAGATTCTGGTCAGCATTGTGCCACAAGCCTGGTTCTTGGAGGAAGACAACATCAGCATTCTCTGCATACGCAAGCTCTAGAATCGCATGCGTCGCAGCACCGCTTCTTCCAACATTTGCCTGTAAGATGCGAAGCACCCTTTGCTTCCGCCGTGTTCTCCGCCTTCCACCGCTGCGCTTCCTCTCCCGCCTCCTTTGCTTCAATCTCCCTGACTCCTCCGCCACTCCTCTATCTGTTGCCGCTCCTCCTTCTTCCACGACTCCCCTGCTCGCTGTCGCTCTCCTTCTTTCTCTGCTTCCACCGCTGTACCTGTCCAGACCGCTTCCTCGGGCCCCATTCTCATCACCAGCTCCCGCCTGAGTGTTCCAAGGAGCGACACTACGACTTTGACCAGGAGCTGGTGGTATTGGTGATTGAGAGAGGGCCGACATCATTGAGATGATGCGGCAGCGCCTCGAGCGCCGAGTGGAAACGCGTTTGGTCCTCGAGCGGGCCCCTCAATGCTTTGGACAAGCTTGTTGCGGGACCGGTCGCCTACGGCGTTGATCCTGCTGAGCTCCTGGCCTCGAGTGAGGACGTACGCTCGCGCAAACCGATCCCATGTCGGGCGGTTCTTGCAGGCCCGGTCTCCCGCTGCGTGTGCCCCGCGGCAGTGCATACACTGCGGGATGCAGGGAGAGCCATCCAGACATGGCCGGCACTGCGCCTCGTGCTCCTCCTGGCTGTGACCATACTTGCCACATCGCAAGCAACGGGCAGCAGACTCACAACTCTCTGTCTTGTGGCGGTACGAGCCACAGACTCCACACATAGCGGTGCTAGGGCGCAGCTGGTGGCGACGCAGGTTGAATTTGCGGCCGAGGATTCGGACCTCCATACCTGGGCGGAAGTTGGCGTGGGTGGTGGTGTAGAATGCAACCGGAGTTGAAACTTTGGCCGTCCAATCTTCGTCCTGTCGACACAACCGTTTCGCCTCCCCTCGAATCACCCCGGGGAACACCTCCTTCAGCTGCGCAGTAATGAAATCATTATCAATTTCGCCGCTACCTGCGTGAGTGGCCACATCGTGGAGAACCCATCGTTCCCATTGCTCATCCATATCAACACTAGAGGCACCCAATGTTTTCGCGATCACCTCCGAGTGCATTCGAAGCTGATGAGTGCTGCAGCCGTGCTTGGGAGAGATTGCCAGTCCTGTGGGGCAGTCCGTGATGACGTCCACACGTACAGAGTGCGGCGCACCGGAGGCTGCGAGAGCTGAATTGACCTGATTCACCAGGGTGAATGGGTCACCCTTTGGCGCGCTTCGCGCAAACAGGCGATCATCGTGTCGTCCTCCTTGAACAGCGGCTTTCAGGGCGGAACCCCGGCCCTGCCCGACTATGTGCTTGTCTTTGAGATGTGCAAAAGGGTGGCGAGGCGGGGCCGGGGGCTGCATACCGGCGGGGGCAGAAGGATGGCGGGTGGACTGACCAAGCGCAGCGCTGTAGGAACCTCCGGTAGGAGCAGCACGTCCACCCGGTGCGGTCGGCGGGCTCAGAAGGCGGGCCGTTTGGTCCGGGCGGCGAACGTCATACTTTCGAATCGACAACGCGCTTGGCGAGAACAACACTTGCGAAGGACGCGCCGCGCTCCTTGGACGCGTTCAGCAAAGTCACGCGCCTTCCTTGCAAAACGCCGTGGGTCGGAATTTCGGGCCGATGTGGTTCCGCAGTCGCTCTATCTCCGTAAGTCCGTCCATGGACACATAACCTTCGAGGCTGCTCATAAGCCTGCCGCGTTACTTGACGCTGTCGCATGCTGACCGGGCGACGGCTGACCGCTGCTGACATCTTGCAAGCAACTTCCAAGCAAGCTGCCCGAGTTTATCTCCGCCTGAGTCTTCCTTGACCACAGCCGCAAAGAAACAGCCTTCGTCCACTGGACCTCGCACTTCATGCCCGGGTTCCGGGATCAGAGATTCTCGCCGAGCTGAGCGTGGCTTGTGTATAAAACGAGGAGCGGAATGCTTGTCGTTGCTAACCTGTCCCTCCCCACTGACCTATGCCTTTCCTTCCTCTTGCGCACGGTCTCTCTCCCACCCTCAGACATCCCATCTCTTACATCTCAAGATCCATCGCAAGCAAAATGACCTCTGCTCCACCTCCCAGCTCCAAGCCTTTCACCCTTTACACATCTAAGCTGTGTCCCTATGCTCATCGCACCGAACTCGCCTTGCACGAGAGCCAACAATTTGACAACGTCGAGCTTGTACAAATCGACCTTCTCAAGCCGCGCGAAGCCTGGTACCTTGAGAAAATCAACTCCGTCGGAAAGGTGAGTCAGATTTGATGTGGCTCACGGCGGACCTGGCTAACTGGATGTACGCTCTGTTCGACAGGTTCCTGCTCTGGAGGTGAGCGAGCACAAGACGATCATCCCCGAGTCGCTCGTGATCGCCAACTACGTGGCCGAAAGCTACCCTGAGAGCGGTCTGCTGCCAAATGAGTGAGTGCGGAGTTTGGATTGATGATACATCGCAGACATTCTCATGTGCTTCCCTCCGCTCTTGCAGCCCTCTGGAGCGAGCTCGCGTCCGCTATGTCATCGAGCGCGCTGCCCAGCTAATTGGGCCTCACTACCCCGCCGCTCTCATGAAGCGTGACGAGGAAAGTATCAATGGCCTCTACACCTCGCTGGAAGAGCTCGAGAAGCTCTTCAACAGCATCTCCACAAAAGGTCCATTTATCTTCGGCGAAAAGCTCAGCCTCGCAGACATTGCAGTCGCACCCTTCCTCGCTCGCATTCTTGCGACTACGGACGAAGATCTCGGCATCGTACCCGCGGGACTCATCTCGCCTCCTATCCCTGAGAGGATGCAGACTCAACTTCCCCGTCTCAAGAACTTCTTCGACGCTATCAAGGCTCGGCCCTCCTGGGCCAGCACGTTTGACGAGGACTTCGTGCGCAAAATGTCAAAGCAAGCCTTCCTAGCAAGGGCTAAGGCCTAGGCGAGAAGGTACCTCTATTCTTTCTGGTTCTCGTTGTACTCAATTTGTATCTCAGACCACGCATGAATGAATGCTTGTGCGTCGGCAAGCAGCGTTGTGATTTGGAGTACGGGACAGTGGTTCTTAAGCTACATAGAGAGCCGGTACGAGCAGGCGAGACAAAGTCCGTAACACTAGATGGGGAAGGCATGTGTGGGGGAAGTCGAATCGAGAGTCTGAGGATGAAAACCTATCGAAGGACGCGAGTGGAAAGTAGAGAGACACGGTCGGCAGACACTGTAGTCTAGGGTTCACAATTGGAGAGAAGAACAGGTGAAGCTTCAAGAAGATAGCGAGGCGAAGCATGGCAGCAACTCTTCAGCTGGCGGTTCTGTCATGAGCGGCAAGTAGCCCTGCGGCTCTGGCGTGTCGAGCATCGCGTCCGAGCTGATGGGACTCGATTGCGTTGTCCATCCTGAAGAGGCAGGCGCGGTGGCGGGTACAGACATTGGCATCGAGTCCGAGACACCCTCCCACCCTCCCAAGGCGTGTCCAGGGCCCATCGATGTGTGCGGGCGGTGACTGAAGGCGGCGGGTAGATATGGATATGAACCTGGTGTTCGGAACAGAGGGCCTGAACCGTGCGGATCTGATGGACCGATCGGCGTCGTTGAAACCTGCCAGTGATGACTTACGGACGACCAGGGCGTAGCGGGCAATGAATTCGATGACGATAATTGGCCCGCCAATAGGCCCAAAGAGGCGTCCCCAGAAGGACTCGACCAGACGTTAGACATCGGAACCGGGTCGTGCGAGCCTCTCCTGTGCAAGGGAAGCAGGTTCGGGTGCGCAGTTTCCGAGCCGTAGACATTGCCGACATCGAAGGCAAACGTCGCACCGACAGGAGTTCGGGGAGGTGTACGAGCTTGGGAGGGTATTGTAAACTTGAAAGTGGGAGTAGCCTGGCTTTCTCCTTGGATTAACGATGCCGAGTCGGATGACCAGCCCGCTGTGACTGACGATGCAGCGGTTGATGGTCGCATACACGCCGGAAGTTCTGTAGGGACTAGCGCTGGAGCTGATGAGGCCGGCTGGCCTTCTGCTGTTTGCTTGGGAGTGATATCCCCAACAGCAGTTTCCGTCGTCGCCGATTCAGCGTGGCGGACCTCGATCATTCGGCTTGACGAAGCAGCAACAATCGAGCTGACAACGACGGGAGTCACGACTCGAGCTTGCAGGCTTGCAGCTAGCATTTTGGCATGCTTTTTAATCGACCTCCTGGATCCGCAGCTCAGCGCATCATCCTTGAGGAACGCATGCATTTGTTGCAGCAGATAAAGGACTTGCCCCTTTCGCTCAACGACGAAGGTCGAGGCCTCCGCGCTCAGGCAAAATTGCGCATGGACGTCGATGTCGAAGGCGTTGGCAACTTGAATCAGTCCACTTTGGCACAGGGCTATTTCCAGACCTCGTGCTGCTGCGCCGAGCATGTGGACGATCGCGGGTGCCGCTCGGCCAAGGTGCTTGCCAGGGAAGCCCAGTTCGAGCAGCGCATTTACTGGTCCTTCAATCGTTGGCGTTCCCTCCGCCGATGGCCCAAGCGCATTCGTAGCATTCAAGCATGAAGCTACTTGCGTAAGGGCAGTCACTGTCACTCTTAGCAGGTGATTGAGGGCTTGGACGCCGAGGTTGACCGAGCCCACGGCCTCGGGATCAGCACCGATTCGGATGCTTGGAAAGCACAGGTGGACGATGATCGCTCGAAGTGCGTGAGGGAGCTGAGAGTACGGGTTGGTTTTCTCGAAGATGGGATCGAGGCTTGTGATGGCGTCCAGCAGTGCGTGAGGGAACTAAAGGACAATGCAATCCGCTCAGAACCGGGAAGAGGCGATATTAAACGTTCAGTGACACCTGACTCACCTCAGTCGCAATCCTCTCCGTTGAGAGGGTTGCATTGCGACCTGCTCCCATCACCGAGCCGGAACGTAGCTTGATGGTGAGGAGCGAGGTTATCTCCGATAGTTGAGCGAGGACATGAAGATGAGCCACGGATGTGGCATGAGCCTTCAAGGAGCGAAAGTGGCCGCTGACTTCGTCCAGTCTACGTACGACGCTTTGACTTGGTCGAAGTGGCGGCAAGGTCGGGATCACTGAAACGCTTTCGGCGTTGGAGATCATCAGCTCAGAAGAGAGGCTGACTCCGAGATGAAGAAGCATCCACTGCGAGGCCGTCCGAGAGAGCCAATAGATGTTGCGCAGAAGCTCATCTTCGAGTTCGGCAAGGGCGATGCCATTCACGAGAATGGTGGCAGCCGGGTTTTCCTGACGATCTTGCAAGAGCCACATGGTTGTCTTCTGGCACAAAGCCAGCAAACAGATTGCACGTCTGTAAAGAAGTAAATGTCAGTTGTGCTTTTTTTTCATGTACGAGAAAGGCAGGACATACTTCAAGTGGCCATCTTGGATGTCACGGAACGCAAGCAACACCAGAGCCTGGGCCGTGATAAAGGCTGATTCGGAGTCCGTTTTTCTCTTCGTCAGCATGGCGTACGCGCTGTCCTGGAACGCTCGTGCAGTCGGAAGCTCAGTGCTGAAGCTCAGAGAGGAGGCAGCCTCATCAGTCTGAGTTGCAAGCGCCTCTGTCATGATGACGGAGAGGAGGAGCTTGTCTTCAACCCTATTTCCAAAATCGTTCAGGAAAATCTGTAAGCAGGCACAAGACCAGATACGTCAGTATCTTTGTCCCATCCGAAGCAGAGAACCAAAGTCCTTACCGTCTTACTGACGACGAGACCCAGCAGGGGCTGTGTCTCGAACGCACTGTTGAGCAGCTGGGTGAACCAGTACGCGTCCCGTGAATCGGTAGGAGTGGGATGACTTGAGAGATTGGAGTCAGCGAGTTTTGCTGCACGACCCTCAGAGACAGGCTCAGCGGACAGGTACCTTGGACGATCGTAACCGGGCTGTGGGTCGAAAACATGCCTGGTCTGATCTGCAGTCAAGTGCATACGGCAGAGGAGCGAATATTCGCGATGAGTGACGCTTGGGTCTCCCAAGGGAGAAATATGGCGGCACTGTGGGCATGTTTGAGAAACATTAGCATGCCGAAGATATTGACCATATAGCTTCAGCAGCTCTCACCATAAGGTCCACGAGATCCGAAGACATCGCTGCAGTAGAAGTGAGAGTTAATAATCATGGACGGGTGTTCCGACTCAGTGCTTGTAGTGTTCATATTCACCTTGTAAGCTGGTCGACAACTTTCTGAGAGGCACTGGGTACTCAGTTGGGCCGCCGAGGGATACGTCTTGTAGGCTTATTTGCAGCATAGAACGAGTCGACCATAATTCCTGCCATTGATAGAGCCATAAATGATGAGCACGGAGCAGTCAATGCGGTCAGTACAAGTCCTCTGTCGGTAAGGTACTCACATCGAAGAGCTGGATCAGATGAGCTCCAACACTATCAGCAGTGGCCAGGTTGAAAATCTGACTCGGAGTTGCGCCTGCAATGGTTGTGTCGTTTGGTATGAAGGCCGTCAAGCTTGCTTTGGCCTTCCCGCGGCCTTTTCCTCGCTTCTTCCTGTTGGCAGCAGTAGCAGCCCTCTTGTTAGCTTCAGCTGGTACGTCCTGAAGAGTGAAGTGAGAGACTGTTGCAAGCTCGGCCGACATGAGTGGTGGGGCAGCTGCATTGCTGGGAAGCCATCCAGCGTTTGCGATGTCCGAAGAGGACGCCGAGGTCAGAGTCGACATTGATGTTAGAGATGAGGTCGACGAAGGTGGGTTGCCGATGGGTGGAGACGGCTGCGATTCGTCTGCCAGGGGAATGTGGAAGGCCGCAGGAAACTTGCGCTTCACTGGTTGTGATTTGCCGGCGTTGGGCTCGTAGACGCAAGGCTGGCTACGTTCCCGACATGTCTTGCACCAAGGCTGCTCCTGGAAGTTGGAAACATTGTGTCAGACAATCTAGCATATCTTCGCAAGCGGTGGGCAATGGACAGATCCTGATAAATTCACGTACTCCCGAACATCTGCAGTGCCAGGGAAGGAACAGATCATCAGGTCTTCAGTTGAGCTGTGCATTGATTCGGGGCTGTCAGAACTCACTTCATCTTCCTTTGGCGGCTGTACGTCCATTTCGTTCGGTTCGGATCGCTTCCAGGTCAGTCTGGGTGCTCTCGTCTTGCGGCTGTTCACACCAAGATAGTGGACTCACCAGAAAGTGCAGGAATGTCTGAGCTCTCCGGCCAACGCGCTTGTCGTCTGTGACGTTGATATTAGGGGCGCATGGCCAGCAGGCTTTCCGACTGAGCGGGTCTGTTGCTCGCGGCTAGGCATGCTTACTTCCGTAGTGTTGAAGAGAAGAGGAGCCCCGAGGGTTGAAAGTTTCTGCAGCGGGTCGAATGGCTTCTTTTGATGCGGGGCCAACGGAAAGAGAAGGGAAGAGGGAAAGGGAGCAGAACGAGAAAGAGATGGTTCAGAAGCAATGCCGGGAAGAGGGGAGGAGGGGGTGAGAAGGAAGGGAGGAATTCAAAGATGGGTGGAGGTGTGTGCTGTGATCCTTTTGAACCAAATTTTGGGCGGATTGACCGAACCCATTGCGTGCGTTGCGTGGTGCTGCCGGTAGATAAGCACGTTTCGTGTTAGATGAGGATAAGCCTGTGATGAAGAGCGTCGACGATGCTGGGCAGCACGACCGAAAATGGAGACTTAGTGTGAGATTATGTGAGGTGAAGTCAATTGGTGAAGGAACACAGAAGGAAGAAATTCGGGACATGTCCAAATCTGCAAGCCAAGTCAAGTGTGGTGGTGGGACCAAGTACACCGTGCGAGCTTGCGAGATGAGGCATGCGGCATGTTCTTCGTCGAGGTGCATGTCTTGCTGTCGCGGTGTGGCCAGCAGCGAATGTCTCGAAAGAGCTTTTGGTCTATCGAGCCATCTCCTCGCCGGCAGGGGCTGGCGCGGTCCCGGCATAGACTGAGGCGTGGAGTTCGGGCAGAGTCGAGGCCGTGCGGGACGCATAGAGCCCCAGAAGTCGCCCTTCCTTGACTAAAAGAGCAGGGAGGAGGAGTTTCTGGGCAGCGTTGACGAGGAAGAGATCCGAGGAGGCTTCGCCGGTATCTTTTATGCATGCGGTAGGTTTTGGGGGAAGGACCCGTGTAATTTCGGCGGGTCGGGTCCAAGCACCTGGGATTCGAATGCTGGGAGCCTGAGATCTAAAATGAGAAGGAAGATCTCAGCATCTTAAACCATGAGTTGGAAGATGAGATCCATGCAGATGAAGCATGAGCGGAAGTAAGACGGCATGTGAAGCTTCTGGAGAAGGTGTTAGGGGAAACAGATGAAGCGGTCAGCCTTGTGGAACACAGTCCATCAACTTGAGATGTCAGCTGGATCGCACAGTTGATGGGACGAGACGCTGTGGTCAGTGCTGTGGGACGGTGCAAGTCATCGACCCCATCGACATTCGACACGGCATGAGCGACTTTGGCCCGACGGCGGCTGAGACTCACGTGTTATCGTGACCCCAAGTCTGATCGCTTATCTTCAATGAATGTTGATCTGCGGCTTCATCGTCGGTCACTGCATCGCCTCTCATCTTTTGAAAGCTTCCTCCGATGAGCTCGTCCGACCAGCAGCGCAGACTCCCTTTCACACCCAACTCCCATAGCTCGAGCTTGAGGGACATCGACAACGCAGTCCTTTTGATTACAGTGCGACTTCACGGCTCTTCGGGCTTGCTTTCTTCCGCATCCCCCAAGACTAAGCTTTCCTCTTAGCACTCACTCATCTTCCGGCCTTCTCCGTTGCCGATCAAACGGTCTTGAGGACGCCAGCACACGAGGCACGAATACAGATTAAAACGCCCGGATACCTTGCAACTGCGTTGGATACGATGTCGGGACATCAGCCGCGACCTCTCCCGCCGATGCCGATGCCGACGCCAGGGCCGCTGAGACCGGGAGGACCGCAAGCGCACGAGGAAGCCGAGGTGCAACACCAGCATTATCAGCAGCAGCAGTACCAGCCATGGACCGCCCAACATCTTCCTTCATCAGATTCCACTCAGTGGAGCTATCATAATCAGCAGCCCACGCATGCTCCAAACGCCCCATCACACAGCTGGTCCGCTGCAAATCAATATCCAACCCCGTATCAGGGACAGCCGTACCCTTCATCAGGAGGTGCAACGGCAGCGCTCCCGTACTCTCAGAACGAAGCCGCTCGCCCAGATCCGCTAGCGCTTATGACCTTCCAGTCAGGTTCAGTCGATTCTGCGACCACACCGACAGCAAATTCTCACCCAATGGCATCGCTACCAGAACAACGACCCCCATTACCATTTCCTCCAACAGCAGCCCACGGCCGCACACAGTCATTCGCATCGCCTTCGAATCGGATTCCTGTCCAACTGGGTAATCATGGCGCATCTACGGATAATGCTTCGCTAAGCCTGAACAACCTGCATGGTCGGATGTCCCTACCAGGTGGTGGCTTCGGAGGTGCACCACATGTGCCCACGGGCTGGAGTGTGCAGCCATCTTACCAGGTACCTATGCCGCACGCGAATGGTGCTCCCCGTGTCCATGGCCCGCTGCCTCAGCTACCTACGTCCGTGACCAGCTCAGCTATGGTCGCTTCGCCTACTGTCGCTGAACTCCCGTCATTTGTTTCTGCAACTTCGTCGCCACACTCGCGTCCAGGAAGCGGATACGTGAATTCAGCAACTTCGTCTCCACGACCTAGTCACTCTGATTCTGGTTCTGGTCCTGTACACGCATTGGCGCAGCAGCTGGCCGCAAACAGCCTCCATCATCACAACACTAACGGATCTGGTGGCCGGTACAATAGTAATGATCTCGAAATTATGCCCTATGGCGATCAGGAGATCATTGAAGAGCCCGACCAAATCCAGTACGGACCGACACCACCAAGGCACGACAATGCAATCCAAGAACATCACCGCCGCAGCCACAGCCCAAGCTTCCGCTCAGGGTCCTCTGCTGACTACTTTACTATGTCAGCGTCTCCCAGTAGTGGGAGCATCGTCAGCAATACCACCGGAATGTCTCACTCGCCATCGGCGAAGTTCGTTCCACAAGGTTGGACTTTCGTGTCTTCTGGCTCAAATCAAGTTGACGGTTCGCTCGCGCCTCCAAGAGCTTCCACATCCTTCTCAACCTCCTCTAAAGGCACACCGGACGACGCCACAAGTGCAACAGACGATGACGACCAAAGATCAATCCTGTCCCTTGGCAGTCGGCGAGCAGCATTCTCAAGAGATCTCGCGGATCCGAACTTCCTTGCCAACATGGGCATCATTGCCCGTGACGTTCCTTTAAGTGACCATGCGAAGGGCAGCCTTGTATATCCCGGAAGTTTCACAGGCAAAGCGCTCATTTCCACCTTGCAAGAGGTTATTCCCGCTGAGCTGTTCGTCAGCAGCCAAGAGCCAACGAGCGAAGAGCAGCAAATGCACTACGCGCGGTTGGCTGCCATGCAAGTTGCAGACGCGCTGCGGGAGCAAAATCTCTTCCACGAGGTCGAATGGGAGCATGGTGATATAGTCGACAGCGAGGATGCTCTGTACGCCTTCAGCGATGACACGTTTGTCCGCTTTGGCGCTGCTGTCCGTCGGCCATCTTCTTTCTTCGGTGCGGCGCAGACCGGCGAGCCAGGTCTTGCGAATGAAGATGGCGGCGAACAGGGAGATCATGGGGAAGGGGGTAGCAGGGACGTTCACACGGCACGCCGAAGGCATGGCAACCCTCAAAGAAGCAAGACCCTTCCATGGCAAGACACTGTCACGCCGGAGCTTCGGTCTAAGTTGGGCAAATATGAAGTGAAGCGCCAAAACACGATCCTTGAGGCAATAGAGCACGAGCAACAATTCCTTGCCGATCTTGAGCTTTTGCAAGATCTTTTCGTAGATGGCTTAAAAGCGAAGTAAGTGCCAGCACATTCTTTGTAGTTGCAGTTTATGTGGATACAAGATTGACACCATCTCACTTCTTCATTCGGAATTAAGGAATGTGATTGCTGCAGACGAGTACGACGATTTCGTCAAAGTCGTCTTTGGCAACCACCGTCAATTAGCGTCGCATATCCGGAGTCTGGTTGAGGAGCTACATGTTCGCCAAGCAGAACAGTTCCCTATTGTGCGGAGCGTCGGCGATCTTTTCTTGAATGCGGCACTCACTTGGCGAGAGGAGTACTGCTCGGCCATCGCCAATTACCCCTTCGCCGCCAACCGAGTACAGAAAGAAGATCACAAAAATCCAGCGTTCCGCACGTTCCTCAAAGTGAGCCTTAAAAACTTACTGTATCTCCTGGTTGAATATCTATTTCTGACATGTTACACCCACGATCGAACAGGAATGTTTGCGTGATCCGAGAGCACAGCGCCACGAGCTGACAACGTTTCTGTACCGACCAGTGGTGCGGCTCCAGCGTTACCAACTGTACTTCAAGTCGATCATGGAGGCTATTCAAAAGTCGCGTGAGGCAACGAGTACGACTGGCCGTCTCGACGAGGAATCTGCAGAGGAGTACGAGACGCTCAACACTGTCAATCAGATAATCCACGCCCAAGTAGAGGACGCCCAACGTGACTTGGTGACTTCTCAGTACAAGGTGGACATCGCCAACTTCGCGGAAGCGTTCGCAGCGACCACGAAGAGGTCCGAATTTGAGGTCGTGAGTGCAAATACTTTCGTTGCCGACGTTGGGAAATCATGGTTGCTCATCACACTTATCTCTTCAGGACATGGATCTCGGTAATCCTGAGCGACAACTCAAGCATAGGGGCAAAGTCTTGTTGGACGGCGTCGAGATGATCGCAATTCTTTTCGACAATTACTTCGTGTTGGCGAAGGAGTTGAAGACCCCTGGCGAGCAGACTCCAGGCGCTCAGCGTCTGGTCCTTGCTAAACGTGTGAGTGATACGAATATGGTAGCTACGAGAGAGACATTTGGCGCAGTTGGGCTGATTGAGACCCTTTGTTGATAATTACAGCCGATTCCCGTGGAACTCCTCGAGACGTCCGGGTTCAACAGTCAGCCTGTCTCGACCTCGCTCGCTATCTTCAGGCACCTGAGTTCGCGCAAGGTCTCCCGGCAGGTCTGGGCCTTCACCATCAGTCACAGTCATGGTCGGTCGGAGCCATTCACGTTGACGGTTAGTGAAGAGTCTACGCGGCGAGAATGGAAGAGCAAGTTCGAAGACACTTGTACGATGCGGAGGATCGTGCAAGAGAACGTCAAGGCATGGACGGTGTCAACACTGAATGATGATGTCTTTGCCGTGTTCAACTCGACTAGCAGTGCCGCCGACGCTTCGCGGGATCCTGGCATGAAAGGTACTGTCAACTGCACCTCCTTGTTTAATGTTCTGCTGGAGGGTCAGCGGCGACCGTGTATAGCGGTCGGAACGGAGCAAGGCGTCTTCATCGGTCCTCGACATTCCTCGGCAATTCAAAAAGTCCTCAGCCTGCACAACGTCACACAGATGGCCGTGATGGACCAGCTGGACCTGATGTTTGTGCTTGCTGGCAACGTCCTTTGGGTCTGCCGGCTGGTTGACCTCTTCGTACGACCACAAAACCTGACGGGATTTGGATCGTCTCCGACCTTACAGCAGGTTAGCGGTCGTGAAGATGAAGTCCTTTTCTTCAGTCTTGGTATGCTCGACTCAATGCGCGTGGTCGTCTACGCCAAGAAGAAGGCATACGATCGTGGAACCGGCTTCGTAATCCTCGAAACGCATTTTGATCCTGGATGGGCTATGCGCATACCATTCGCTATGCGTGGCGTAAACGGAGGACCCCAGTTCAAGCCATTTGGCAATGGAGTGAGTATTTGCCGTGTACAGATTGAAATTGTCCTATCTGACTGAATTCTCAAACTCTGCACAGCGCTTCGAAGTCGCCACGGATGTGTATTCGCTGCAATTCCGACGCAAAGGGTTGTCACTGTGCACAGCTCGTGGCTTCGAGTTGTGTAACATCGGCCGGAACGAGTCTTGTGCGTTTCTACCAGTGCCTGCTCCCGCAGCTAAAGACGATGCAAAGGCGCAAGCGTTGCAAAAACGCATTAAGACGGCCAAGCCCATGGCACTCTTCAAGATTGCCGACAATGAGTTCCTGCTCTGCTACAACAGTGAGTCTCGCCCTTCATAGCGCCCACTCAACCCTATGAGCACATTCTGATCCTTCTTTGTTGTGCTATCAGCCTTTGGCTGTTTCGTGACTCCGGACCGAGGGATTGCTAGAGACGGCGCCGTGATTGAGTGGGAGACAGAGCCGATTGCCTGTAAGTCTTTTTTTTTTGTCTTCACTCCTTCCTTTATATCAAGCTCACTTTTTCGTTTTCTTTTTTTTTCGCTCCTAGTCATCTATCGAAGCCCATATCTGCTTGCGGTGGATCCCAGTTTTGTTGAAATTCGTATCTTCAACAACGTCACTCGCTCAGCGACCAACGAGCCGGTTAAAGCACTTTCTGGACGACTTCTTCAGTTCTTCCGCGCAGAGCAGATGCGGCTGTTGAACACGCAGGCAAACGATTCCGTCGATCTGATGCCTACGTTCGACTCCCAGCGGCCGGTTCCGAATGGATTGGCGGCCGGTCCAGATCAGCGTGATCCTGCACTGGACTCCATCATTTTAGGAGCGGTCAAACGTCCGAAGAGCGGTGTCCGAGGAGCCCGAACTTTCCAGGCCATCGTCGAAGTGGTCCCTCTACAGTACGCCAACACGACACCTGCTGTCAGGCAGCAGTGGCCATGAGTCACCTTAACTCAACCCGTTTATGTTGTATTATAGACGAATATTTTGCACCTTGTCTCCGGGATCTCGAAAGAGCATGAATTTGTATCAGGAATTTGGACCCGAGCTCGAGGTCGCTCTTTTCGACACGTCCAGCATGCCTAGCGGAACCCCCGCTGAGCGTGCACTTGTTTGTGATTTTGTGGTTTCATAATGCATAGGATTGCAGCAGGAACGAGCGTGGGAAAATGACCGTTAGAGCGTTCGATAGAGGCCGTTCGGAAGAAATGTAGGTGCAGCTTTGGCATGAGCATGGAAACCCACCTCCATCATCAAAGGACATAGTCTCACAAGTCCTCAAGATGCCAGAGAGGGCGAACGCTGCGGATGTTGCAGGGCGAACAAACGTGGCGAAGATCGCTTGATGCTCGACCCGCAAGCTTGGCACACCTCATTTCATTTTGTGCCATATCGTGGACATGACTTTTTGCGCCTTTCCTCACCGGCCTGCGCAGGGTGACCGATGCTGCTACACCGACGTCGCGCGTCGCAGCTCGTTTGAAACCAAGATGGATCTCGTCAGCGAAGCAGAACATCCGCCTAGGCGACTGAAGTGCTCGCTTTGCAAGTCGCGTATTGATACGATGGCAATACTTTGCGATGACTGTAGAGGCATTGCGGAGCTTGCTGCTCCTACGTTCATCGTTCATCGCTCTCGATCCAACAGAACATATATGTATCCCGGCAGATCAAGTCGGAATTCCTGAAGAACTGGCTCCATCCCACCACCACGCCCAAGATCGTGGGTATCTTCCAGATTTGGATGCCAAGGAGCAGCACCGATGCCTATGAAGACGTTCGTGGGCGTAATCATTCTCAAGCGGAGCTGTGGCTGTATCGTAAGTCTTGACAATGGGCGTGCCACTCACGTAGCAGAACAAGCTCTGACAGTCAAGTCCCATGTTGACATGTAATTCGACACGACCTATGGCAGACGGCACGGCAAGTCTTCGCTTCAACCAAATCGAAGTCGCCCACAATCCTGACGATCGAGCATTTCCTGACAGCAAGTGAAATGTAATCTTGGCCCCGGTTCGATGCTCCCGTGCAACGAGCAGGATTGTTACCTGTGCCAGATAGTCAAGCACAGTTTCCGCAATCCTCTGCCAAACTATGCGGAGCTGCTGAATAGCGGTCGGTGGGATCGTTATGGACCTGCCATGTAAGTGGGAGGTGATCCAACTCCGAACTGAGCCCTCAGCTGAATCTTGAGCATCTAGTACTTTTCTCCAGTCAGTAGTAAAGCTGCCGACTATGAGCAGCTACGAAACGGAAGGCATGGCAAGATTCGAAACGTTCTCATCGCTCGCGTCGCTACTGGTCGAGAAGAAGTCTTGAAACGCGATGATCCTGTAAGAATGGAACTGTCCGCGACGCTTTCTTTACAGAATTGACAGCCTCTCTTAACGTACGTGCCAAATAGAGCAAACAGAAGCCTGGAGAAGGCTATGATTGTGTCCATGCACCGGGCGGTCGGCCTGGGTTGAACTGTGAGTATTTGCGCGTTGGAAAACAGCGCCTCATTGAGATGAAACTATATTATTCATATCCAAGACTCCGAGTACGCAGCTTACAACGACTTCGGAGCGCTTCCCGTATTCGTGTGAGTGGTCCTGTGAGGTCGCGCGGCCAATCCCACGAATCGTGTCACATTGCGCTTCCCTTGGAACCCATTTCTTTCTCTCAGCATCAGCTTTGAGGGTGGCTACCCCAGCACCGAATGAGCGCTTATCCATCAGGCTCTGTCTCTGCTTACCTGGAGCTACGTCTATATAAGACGGCAAGAAGGCGGCAAGGCCAATGACGCTGTGGCTCGTGGAGGTGGAAGCCTTGAATGATTGGGTCCGTGAGTAGAACTCTCAAGACAGCTACTTGGGTACAACTGTTGAGCTGTAATCGATCAGATGCGAGCGCGGCTCGATGTATTCCAAATTTCCCACGCGTTGCAAACATGTTCCTATGCATTCTGTCGAGCTCGATCGATGCACTGACACAGATTCAGCTTCTATCACGCTCTGCCTTGGGCAGGATTACAACTCCACACCACCACAACACTGAAAGGAATATTAGAAGAAGTTGTGGATTTGGAGCAGGAATGATGCGATGGCGTCCTTGTCTGAGCGGGACGCTTGCACGTTTACGAAGCTGTGGCTCATGACATGGTGACGATGTACTTTTCCGTAAATTCACATCCCACCTCGCAAACGAAAGCGAAGGAGGTGGATGCGAACCAAAATAAGTCAGAACGACCAATCTGGAATCCGTACAGATCGAAGCGATCTCCGCCTTCGAGCAACCGACACTTTAGAAGTTTCTTCTCACCGAGACAGAAAACTCGGACTCCAGGTTCACCATCCAGGGCTTTGAGAACTTGAACGATGCCGCGGAAGACGTAGGTGCTTTGATCGTACGTAAGGCCGTGGAGGAAGACTTTTTGTTGTGCGGATGCAGATTCCAGCCCAGGACGAATGCGTACGGCGCAAGTGGGGTGAAAGAAGAGCGCAAACACCGGCTCCCTTATTGTTCTGGCCTGCCAAATGAGCGAGCTAGATTGCGCAGGCGGTGCGGCGATGAATCGTGGTGAAGAGTAACTGAGAGATCCTCGTACTTGCATCAAAATGCGTCCCAGGATATTCAAACCTTTGCCATCGGGACCGACGCCCCAGAAGGCCTGAAACAGAGTATGGTCAGGACCAGGACCATGAGGGAACAAGTGCGCAACAATGCTTACATCAGCTTTCGAATCCTCGATGAGCTCGGCGTCTCCCGTCTGTAGAAGGCGGAGCTGCAGATTGCTGTTCTGTGTGTACTTTAGAAGCTGAACGTGGTACATCTGTTTACCGGGAGCAGATGGTGAGTCAGTACTCACTATTTACCAGCTTTACACCAGACTCGGAAATGCTCACGATGCGGGTACTTTGCTCTTCCCAGTCCTCACGAATGAGATCTTTGTTGGACTGTGGAAGCACGAGAAGCGACCGTGCGGGTAAGAGCACAGCCCTAAGTATGCCTCAACTGAAATCTGGACGTACCTGCGCTTTTTCGAAAGCCAAGCGGGGCCAGTCAAGTTTCCTGATCTCGTCTCGTAGTTCCGGGTCATCGAATTTTGCCGCCCTAGCCATGCCAGACGGGGGAGGAAGATGGATCAGCTTTGCTCGAATTCGTGCATTCAAACTGTCGTTCATCTCACTCACTGGAACACCGCTTCTGCTGTTGCGTATCGAAGCCCATCGTGCGAGATGGGACTTGGGAAGAAATTCGTCAAGAAATAGAAGGGCTTGTCGCTGTCGTAGAATCGGATAACAGGTGCTGTAGACGCTCTGCTACCTTCCTCTTCGCCTTGAGAAACCATGTTGAAGCAGAACACGTACCGTGGTTGACGACGTGGTTGTGGGCTGTGACGTGTCGGCCATCGAGCAGCTGAGCGACTATTTCAAGGTAGCGCAGGCTCGCAACCTCTGCGTCGATGACCTGCGCAGAACGTTTCCTGCGCTGTTCCTGAAACCTGTGGTGTTCTTATCTTGATTCAATATTAATGCCTCGTAATTCCTAATTCCTTCAAGAGAGAATAATTTGACCTGTGCAGGTTGTTCAACGTTCTAAACGTCTTTCGGTAACGTTCCTTAACCTCATTACCCCGTTTCTGCCTGCATAATGCATACTCGGTGCGGAAGATGCCCAGGCTCTCATCCAGCACTCTTCTATATATACCGCGACCAGGAGGGCCAAGCCCATCTTCTCCCCAGAGCTATCCCTCCTAACAACAGCGCGAAGTCATCATGAGCTTCAACACTGAGCACTTCAAGTGCCTCCTGTGCTCCAGATCACTGGAAAGTCTCGCCGTTCTGTGCCAACCCTGCGCGGAGATCTCGCAGCTGGCAAGTCCTACTTTCATCCCACTTGGTCCAGAAGACGATTCCAAACTCTACTCTCTCATCAAGGCGGACTTCACTGCAAGTTGGTTGCACCACACATTGACCATGCCTGAAGTCATTGCCATTTACGCGGTACGTACCTTCTCGAGCATCAGAGTGTTGATGACTAGAGCATTCACTGATTCAATTCTCTTGCAGATTTTGATGGACAAAATGAGTATCCAGCTCTATGATAGCGTCCGTGGATCGAATCAATCACCGATGGAGACCAGATTATACCGTAAGTAGACGAGGAAGCCATATAGACGGGGCGAATGGTAACTGACTGTCTTCCGTTTCGGCCCTCAGATGGCACAGTGAGTCCTGCATAGACCTCAGTGACCAGGGGAACGATAACACTCACCACATCGTTCGTTCGTGGTTTTCGTGACAGAGAGTCGAATGTGGCTTCGGCTCCTCGAGCATGGTGCCTTGTGATTCGCAAACGTGCTATCTATGCAGGATCGTCAAAGAAGGCTTCCGTCATCCAATGCCGTCAGGGGTGAAAGCGATCAACAATGGAGTTTGGGACCGCTTCGGCTCTGGTATCGTGAGTAGGCACTCAGCAGCAAAACTTGGCCTTATCATTGAAGACAGCTGACTTAAGAATGAATATCTTTCTGCATCAGTACGCAACGCCAGTCAGCAGTAAGGCTGCTGATTACGAGAATATGCGCAACCGCACAGCTGGCAATGAGGAAAGGGTTCGACACATCGTGGTGGTGCGAGTCGCGACGGGGAATCAGGAAACGTTGCATCGCGATGATAGGGTATGTGCGCTCTCATTTGCGCTCGACGACAATCTCGCTGACTAGCACTGTCTCTGCAGAGCCGTTCTGCAGCTTCACCCGGCTTCGACTCAATCTGTGCTCCAGGAGGTTCGGCGGTGAACTGTGAGTAGACTCAGATGTGGGTCTACAGCCTCATCCTCTTCACTAAAGCCTTCTAGTACCGCTACCTTTGCCACACACTACCCAATAGATACTGAGCACGCGGTCTACAACGACCATGGAGCTGTTCCAATCTTTGTGTGAGTAATTGTGCTAGGCGCTCATCGGAACCATGTCTCTGAAGTATCTCTCCTACTGCCTACACACAGAATCAGCTTTCGAGGCGGATTCTAAGGATCTCTGCTGATTGCTCTGCATGAATTGTGCATGCTAGCCCGCGCCTCACTCTAGCACCTGTCATCTTGTTTCCATCCATAAAGTCGAACTCATAGACTTCTTTTCTGGAGTTTTCTGGTGTTCGAAAACGTTGTGGGTGTAAGAGGGGGCAGGTTGGGGCTATGATACGGTTTGGTGAGATCCCTTTACAAGGATTCAATCGTTGAAGGATAGAGGTCAGTCGAGTGAGACAGAAGTCGTGGGCTAAGTCAATAAATATGGGAGCATGTTTCGCAGATAGAACATGGAGAGCAAACATCACGCAGGAGGCAGTGACTGACCAGAAGGAGAAGGAAGCGGTGAGGGGTGGGATAAAACGCGAGATGGAAGAGTGAGCAGCGATGTTGAAGGAAAGTTGAAGGGCCTGTCAGGACACAGTTCGTATCAGCTTTCTCACAGGTCCATGTCACCGCGCAACCCTCATCATTTGCTAAATCCTGACTACTGACTGAAGGCGGTATTTTCCTCACATCACGAACGCGGAGGAAGGTTAGTGAAAGTGAGGGCGAAGTTTGTATGCAGTGCGTACAGAAGCTCTGCGGAAGGTGGTGCTCGGGCAGCCGGGCCCTCCTCTTACGCTCTTCCAGGTCTCGCAATTCACTCACAGCAGGAGCATATTAGCCCGTGTGGTTTGAGACCTGCTTACCTAATTACTGCAGTCTGCAACAAACAAACGCACTGTTCACATCAAACAAACAAACAAAAGAAGCAAGGCCAACTCGTTCAATATTCAATCGTACTTGAATTTGATCCTTGTGCTACATCCAAAGTTCAGCCCTATCCGCTTCCATTTTGATCCGTTGAGCTTGGTCTCAAACCCCGCCACGGAAGCTGATGCTGAGCGTGCAAAAGAGAGGACGGCAAGTGAATAAGCGTAAATACAAGAGCACGCAACGAAGTGACAATCAATGGCACGTTCTGACTTCGGACTGACTTACATATAGATGGGAAGTGCACCGTAGTCTTTGTAAACGGCATATTCCGTATCTGGTATCAAAGACACGCCTGACGCCCGTTGGTGACTTGAATTTGGCGACTGAACCTTGCTGTGACACTTCACACTCACAGTTGACTGCAGATCCACCCGGAGCGCGAATGGAATCGAATCCCTTCGACGCATCCCTTCTCATCTTTGGAAAGAACAAAGCAAGTCTCAGCATGAATCTTCTACAGGCCTAAGAGAAGACTTATAACACTCACAGGTTGATCTTGGTGCACAACTTCCATGCGGCCCGTCGCAACGCGCGCCAACATAACGTGGCGAACTCTGTCGCGGTTTCTGATGGTAGCGTTCCTTTTGTTTTCGTAGTCGGCAGCTTTGCTGCTCACAGGAGTACTGTACTGAAGTGCACAGGTAGAAAAGTGGTATGAGCTTCGGAAACTTTGTTTCGCGATATGGTGGAGCATTTTACGTGGCAACTCACAATTGCTTTTCCGAAACGATCCCAGCCGCCTGCGTTGATGGGTCTGACGCCCGAGGGAGGTGGATGCCGGAAACCTTGCTCGACAATCCTACACAGGGAACAGGTTGCTGACGAGCAGGGCTTTCCGTTTTTGAAGTCGCACTCGACACTCTGTAATGTGGAATCGGTCACTTTGAATGTCAGTCAGGAACATCTAATCGACTCAGAAATCAAGGAAAGTCTTACGGTTCCATCTAAATCCTCAAGATGTTTGGCAGGAAGTCAGTGAAGGGTTCGGCTTTACTCAAACACAGCTTTTCTGATCCACCAGTACTCACGGTATAATCTCGTCTCTTGAGGTAGATTGTTGGAAGACCGCACGTGCTCAAATCGCATGGTAGCTTGGAAGTCTACAAGTATCTGCAAACGATCAGAAGCTTGTCTAAGTCCACGAGCCGCCGAGTCTCCATTACCGCCGTCATCTGGTCGCTCACCGCATGGATAGCTGTTACTTGAGGTTGCGGTCCTGGATGTTTCCAAGTGTCAAGAAAATTTTTCTGGATTTGGCTGTGCATATCATCGTTGGCGCCGAGGAGAACAAAGCAAGGAGATGTGACCGAAGTGATTCTTGCGCAGCTGGCGCAGAGGACTGCCAAGCTGGAAACTTTCTGCGGGCACAGCAGGCATCTGGCATGCTGAGTACCAAAGTTGATGCCGGAGAGTGCCATATTGAGACGGTGTCGAAGCTTGAAGGGATGTATGGAAGTGAAGGAACGATCAGGTCTTGTTTATGAATGTTTGGCCTCAACAGCCGACAAGCCCGCATCATCCTTCCGATGTGCTGGCGCCGTCCGTGCGTCTGGTGTTCCTGACATCTCTCGATGCATTTGTCACCTGCGCCTGTGGTACCTTTAAGATATGAGATGTGTGTATACGTGCCGCTCATCTCGAAGGGCACGTCTGTGAAAACGAAACGTTCGCCGAAGCGTTTCCGATTCCCGCCTCATCGTATCGTCCATCGTTCGTCCGGCATCGTTCATATTTCATATGACAGATAAAATCACCAGGCCATCATCAGCCACGTATCGATTGAGAATGGGTAATCAGTCATGAGTCATCGGTAACATATATGGAGTCAGGCACGCAACTCCAAGCGGCGCGGGGGCGGGTACATATCGCACATTGGGCTTTTCGCTGTGGTGCCGGATGAATTGTGTAGTGAGAGAACTGAGACCGAAGCCAAGACGTTGTTATCCGCGCGATGTGGAGTACCTCACACCTGCGTGTACTTGTAACGGTTCGGACATCATCGACGCTTCCAGTTTCAGAATCGACCTTGACTCCGACCATACATCTGCTTTCTACCTTCATGATTGCTGAGGATAGCGTTGAACCCAACGGCCCCTGCCGGAACAAGATTCGCTTCTACAGCAACAGAAAGCCTTACTACTTCCTTACCAACTTCTTTCCGAGTCCGATCGCTTATTTTGGCCACCAGTTCGCGACCGCAGAAGCCTTCTTCCAGTGAGCTTGCTTTTCAGACCACGCTTTCGCACTTACGTACTGACGTGACGTTTCTTTCGACGATATACTAGAGCTGCCAAGTTCGATGCTCACGAGAAAATTCAACACAGAATCAGCGGGACTGAGTGGCCTCGCTTCGCGTTTGAGCAAGCACAAGTGAGCTTCCATTCTCTGACGGATAGATCCAGACCATGTTGCACGACCAGCTGAAGAGTCATCGTTGACTACCACAGTTACACAGTCGACTCGTCAGCGGGAGTTGGCCACGGCAAAGATTGGAAGTAGTGAGTCTGATTACGCCCAGTTGATCTGCGTAGTATGTTACTGAATTCACTGTGCTGATGTTTTGTCGTTCTTGTTCACTACCTGTCAACCAGATGGAAATTGCTCAGCTACTCAAGTATACTCAGAACCCAAATCTGCAGCAGCGTCTTCTCCAGACTGGAGATGCAGAGCTTATTGAGGACTCTGAAAGTGACGTGAGTCGGAGAAGTGACCTTGCTGCCAAATCACGACTACCCCTCTCTGATCAGCATGATTCTCTTCCGCAGAGCTTTTGGGCATTGGCCACGGGAGTGGAGCCAATCACCTCGGTCGCATCCTAATGGAGATCAGAGGCCGGCTCAGATACTTAACGGTACCGATGACGGGGATCTTAGGCTATTCGCAGACTGACTCGCTGCTCTGGTCCAGCAGAACACGTCAGCTACGTGTGCAGCCCGGCCTCCAAGCGGCACCCGCTGCAGCCCACATATTCCTCCACGGTATGAGCTTCGATGAGCTCTCCCACACCATCCAT
Source organism: Tilletia indica (assembly GCA_001689995.1). Taxonomy (NCBI): domain Eukaryota; kingdom Fungi; phylum Basidiomycota; class Exobasidiomycetes; order Tilletiales; family Tilletiaceae; genus Tilletia; species Tilletia indica. The sequence goes on from MAPW01000020.1 coordinate 46,734, forward strand.
GGCCTGGTGCAGACGAAGAAAAGAGTGCAACATTCTCCTCAAGTACATGCGAGAGGTGCTTGGATTGACACAGAGTGCGTGTATTGCACCCCGCTTCCCGCAACAGGCGACGACCATCCCAGCTTCTACGAGTTTACCCTCAAGCTTCGGCGAGACACACTCGGCCCCGGTACATCTCTCATATTTGTGCTTTCGCTCGGGGATCATACTCGCACTCGTCGAATTCGTGTCACTGCATCGTAGCGTTTGAAGGAACAGAACGGCGAGAACAAAAGCGAATTCGGGGGTGCCGGTGCCACTGATCCGCATCAACTTGGCGATGAGATTGGCGGGGCTACGCTGAAAGCGCGGTCCTGGAGCAACTCTTGCAGTACGACACTCTGAATGGCCTCGTCCATGTCTTGAGCCGGCCGCGTCCGCACCAGAGCAGCATCGGGAAAGCCGCTTTCGATCCCATGGAGCTCTGAGGGGAAACAGTATACGAAGAGCAGAAAGGGGAGGAGTGAAAGGGCAATCAGCGGGAGATTGGAAAGGAGTAATGTCAGCTTACATAGGGTGAGTGAGTGAGTCTATTAGAGCATCAAGCGCGAGAGCAACGGCCGACGAGGCACAGCAACCGGTCAGTCCTGTCAGCTAACCATCCAAGCACCAGTCCTGCGTTGCTGGCTTGCATTGATGAGTATCGCCAGAAGAAACATCGCTCACCTTCTCATGTCAGTACGCAGCGTATCATAAAGCACTAGCAGGAATACTGGAGTGGGACCCTTGGGAAGCGCGCCCCCGCCCTTCGACTCTTGCAGTTCCACACTGGAAACCCGCCTGCTCAAAAGGAGGGAACGGTGCGAGAATGGGTGAGCAACTCGTCTTCTTCGTTCCGCTGGCATTGATTCCTTTCTGCACAAGCAACGACCTCGAGCTCGCTGTACGAAGTCCACGGTTTGGTGCAAGGTGAGCTCTACAGTCTGTCGAGGGCATTCTTCATGCCTCACAGCTGTATCAGTGAACCGCCCAGGCTCCGTGGCAGGATTTGCAGTGGCGACTTCCCATGGGCACGGGTCCCTTAAGGCAAAATTTCTTTGGGCACCTGTGCTTATCTAGTGCTCTCTGGGGCTGGTGCCATCACGGTCGTAAACGAGCTGTCCGTAAGTCTGGATTGTGGCTGAGAAGGCCTGTTGTGCTGCGATCGCTTGTGTGCCTTGGTGGCTGCAGCGCTGCAGAGGAATGTTGACATCTCTCTCCTTGATCCTTGTTGCCATATTGCCAACGAGGCGACAAAACGCACAGCTCTTCACCACAGTCGTCTTCCCCCCACTGCAGCGTTAGTTCCTTATTACTCACTTGCTGACCCTTCTGTCTGCTTTCCTTCCCCATGCACGAGACCCCCTGGATCAGCTTTCCCCAGAAGCTTTCCGCCCTTGATGCCATGCCACCCCACACAGCCAGCATTCAGTAATCGCAAATAGTCCACTGAGGACGTCCTCATTAGCGAAGAGAAGACCAATCAGCAATGGCACAGTCAACTCGGAAACCAAGCTGCAGAGGCACGACTCGCCTACTGCCAGTCGCCTTCTCTGCCTATGTCGACCGACGAGTGCGACCAGTGACAGAGTGACCAGTGACAAGTGATGGGCAGGGAAGGATCTTGCATTCAGTCAAGAACTCGGCGAATTAGGTCACGCTGGCGGCTGGCGCGACCCCGGCAGGACTGCAGGCAGATATCGCCTATAAACCTTGATCGTTGTAGCACAAGTCAGGATGCTGAGGCTGAGGCGCTGAGGTCTCAGCTCTGTACGGCGAATTTGATCTGGACTTCCGTCGAAATTCGTGAGTCGAGATGCGGTTCGTTCCTGACAGCCCTCGCCGAGCTTACCAGCTCATCCAACGCTTTCCCATACATAATCATCCATATCTTCCAGCAGCAGAGCAGTCTGCCTGATTAGTTATGATATAGGGCTGCTACAGAGTCCGTGCGAAGGAAAGAGCAGAGCATTCTCGAAAATTCAGGGTCTACGAAGGTATATGTACAGAGCTAGTTTGCTCGCCGCCCTGTCCCTTCTCTTTCCCTTCCTTTCAACAATCGCTTTTTGTCCCACCACCACCACCACCACCACCACCACCACCACCACCATCACCCACCACCACCACACACCTACACCTACATACACACACACTCTTCCCTCCAACCACACAACCACACACACACCACACACACATACCATACACAAACCAAAAACCCAAGTCGCGAATGCGCACAAGCTGACGCCAATGCTAGTGCTCCAACGCACATAACCCATGCAGAGGCCGAAAGCCGGAGTGCGGCACAGTTCCTCGCCCTACGGGGCTTGGGCTCCCTTACCTCCCCCCACTCGTTGCTGCTAACCTTCCTCTCCTTCTTTGATGTCTTTCCATACAGATCCACTGCCCTTCCATCCCCTCCCATCCCTTCCCACCCCACCCCGTCTCATCCCATCTCCCTTCCTTAGATACACAACATACACAACAGAGCAAATTCGCACGGTCAACGCCAATGCTGGTGCATAACATACATCCACAGCAGAGGCTAATGTCCGGTGTGCGATACATTCCCTTTCCTTCCTTCTCCGTCTCTTCACATCGAGCCCGGGTCGATCCCCCTCAGCCAACGCGTTTCGAAGTTCTTCTGTACCGCAATCCTCGGCTTCTTGTTCTCCACGATGTCCGTCGCATTCTACCTGCGCGCAATACAACTTCCAACATCTCCAATCCGTTCTTCACCTTTGTGTTGTGATCTCTGAGCTCGCCAGCTTGAGCATCGCGAGCATTGTCCACTTCCACCAGCTGCCCTTGTTGGCCTCGTTGCTTTGACACCTACACACTCCTTTTCTCCCTTTGCTTCACGACGGCGTCAGTTTCTGATTCCACTCTCACTTTCTGCAAAAGCGCTGATACACGCGCACATGAACGTTCGGTGCGTACAGAGCTTCACCTCTTTGCTGCTGCTGCGGCTGCCTGACTCGCCATCCATTCCTCGCTCTCTCGACTCTGTGGATGTATACTGTGGCAAATCGCATCGCCGCCACCTAGAACAGAAGGTTCCCGCCTGCTTCGTGTCCTTCCGGCCCGTCCTGAGAGTGAGTGTTGGGAGACATGCTTGTTGTCGGTGCGCCTGAACCCAATACATTAACGTCTCTTGTGCACCACAGTCGTTCACATCTTCAACCTCCTCAACCTGAACCTGGACCTGAACTTCAATCTCAACCTCAACGGAGTGCTGCTCATTCGCTAGCACGCGATGGGAGCTCGGCACCTTCCTGCTACGTGCAGTCGTCTAGTGGAAGAGTCTCCGAATCCTGAAGCGAGACACCAATGGCCCTAGGGTCAAAGAATTTGAATGATCCACATCGCAATCTCCTTTGCGGCTTGTCGCCCTCCTGGTCCTCATCTATTTCCAAGAGCCATCCGTACCCGTTTCCTATGTTCGGCCGCTATCGACCTGCTCATCTACCTAGGCACTGGTCACTGCCGCCTACGTAATGGTTTCTGTGTTGAATGTCTTTGAGGGCTTCGGTAGTTGATCACTGATGGGGAGAGTTCAGTCGAGTGAGAAAGACGTTGTGGAGAATCAGAGCTTGACTGAATCATGTGAAGCATGCTCTTCCCTATGGAGATAGGAAAGGACACATTCTAGTAGACACTGTAGAAAAGTAAACATTGCGTAGACGACAGAGGTTGCAAGGTGTCACAATGGGAATGAGAATGGATGACATTGAAACTATATTGCTGAGACGCAGTTGGAGACGTCGCCACAAGACCCAGATAGCATGGATGTCAGGGGACTACAGACAGCGTTGAGAGAAGGGATGTATGAGTGATGATGCAGTGGTGGTAGCGATCGCTCTGTCCGCACCAGGGCCGATTGCGGCTGGGTGGCCAAGCTTCACTCGCTGCGTGAAAGTGTCCAGGTGGGTTGGTCGGGGGGGGGGGGGGGGGGGGGCTCCCGAGCAAGAGACGTGTATGTGCGAGAGATGATCAGCGGCACTTCAGAGCAGGCGCGCCCAGTCCGCACCACGCTTTGCACATTCCGGCCACGTCGCCCTGAACGCCGGCGTAGTTGACATAGTCGGATTCACTCTCCGCCATCTCTTGGACGCAGCCTTCATAACAGCGGCAGCCGACATCACCAGAACGACACTGATCAGATCGGATGGTAGAAGCATTCGTTTGTGATCAGTTGCTGTGTAGCACGGCCATCACATGGTACCACTCACCTTTGCTCTGGGGGTAGGGACCAGTGTATGAACATGCACTTGTAGAAGGCAGCCGGACCCCCGCCTCTTTTGGATATTTGTACATCTCTGTGTCACTTGCGGGCACACCCGGGCAGAATTTGGGAATGTCTTTGATGCACTGACTGAAAGCGGAACTGGCCTACTGAACGGGACGGAGATTCTCAGCATCGCAACCTCCTACTTCGTATCGATGTAGATGGCAGTACTCACCGCTGGGGGGCGAAGGGGTCACAGTTTGCCACGGACGCAGTGAATACGGCGGCAAGAAACGAGAGCGTAGTGAGTCGCATGCTGAGGAGATTACTGGAAGATGACCAGAAGAAAAAGGAAGCGGTGAAGGGAGGTAAGGTGATGGAAGGATGAGGAGCGATGTGGGGGAAAGTTGAGGGGGGCCGGTCAGGACATGATTCGCTCCCTCCCAGCTTTTGTATGTAGCCTCGCAGCCTGCCTCGTTGCTGAATGTAATGAACAAGCATGAAGCCGCAATTTTTCTCATATCACCAATGCGGACGAAGGTCATTCGCGAAATGAGGGCCAAGAAAGTAGTGCGCGCGAGAGCTCTGCGGGAGGTTAAACTCGGGCAGCCTCGCCCTCGCCCTCGCCCTCCTCCTCCTCCTCCTCTCATTCCGGGTCTGGCAATATCGTGCAACAAGCATCTTGGTGATGAAAGGAAGAGGATGCCTGCCTCCCTGCCGCGAAAGACAGTGCTGGCGTCTGTCGCGTCAGCCGCCTTTGACGGATGCCATCAAAAGTACGGATCGTGGCTTTCGGGGCTCACCATGTATGAGATCAAAATACGGCTGACTGCAAAGTTTCTTCTCTTCTCTTGTTCCTGACTTCCGCCTCATATCCCTCCCTTACTCCGGTGCGACAAATCTAACGATGACCGAAGCGAGTCGTGGTCCGGAAGGGGCCGTTGGAGACTTTGAGTCATCAGATGCGATTGAGATGTGCCTGCTGTACCCACGGCGTAAATGAAGGACTACGTTCTATTCCGTCTCCATCGCGCTGACTTGCGCCGCTGCACTTGATTGCGAAGCTTCCGCCGATTCCGGAACTGACGTCGACATTGACGGCCTTTCTGCCTCCGGTTTCTCTTCGGTCATGATACTGTCGGCGACCATCGGCTGAGCGGCGGGATCCTGAGCCTGTGGTTGACCTTGATCTGATGCTGTGACGCCTGGTTCTGGCGACGGGTGAGTCCGCGAACCGTTTTTCGACGACGGAAGCTCGACATTGATTCCGGCTATCTGGCGTCGAACAGTGTCGATGGTCGCTGCAGGTTCCGGCTTTGTGCGCACGTAGATGAGCAAGTAAGGCGTAGCTCCGGTAGAGCTGAACGAAAACGAGTCTTGTTAGAACTGAATCCAGCTTGCTGTTTGCTTCGAGCCAGCGGACTCACTCTTTGAGCACCTCTTGCACAGTGGCTTCGCAAACCTGTTCATCGTTATATCTTAGCCATTGCTTCTGCCCTTCATTGGTTTGTGGGAATCGCCGTTGATTGAGGAAATAATGACCATGCGTTGCTTCGCCTGGATATAGATCGCAAATCATGAGCGCTCCTGGTCGATGCTTCCGGGCAGGCGAACTGAAACTCACCTCGATGCATGAAGACCGCAACCAATTCATATCTCGTCTCCCCCTCGATGTTCCAGATCTGTTCTCTGGCACTTTTGAGGCGTGTGATGTCACTTTCCAGCTTCTCGATATCACTTTGTACCTCCCGAGACTGCGCTTCTAACACCTCTCCAAGGGCGGTCAGGTCGCCTCCGTCCATTCCGGACTTCTCAGGTTTGGCAGCGTATGCGTTTAGAGCGGTCCCGAGCTGTCGGAGAGTGTCCGCTACTGGAACCTGGAAACCCTCAACTCCGTCAGAAAGCTGTCCACTGTTCGTCATAACACATCCGAATGCTTACCTTTCCGTTGAAGAGAGCGGCTTTGCTCTTGGCCACCTCTGCTTCGGATTTGCGAAGATTTGCTGTCTCGGTCCGTCGAGCATCATGAGCCACTTTGTTTGGGTGGTCATCCGGCAATTCCAGATATCGATCCAAGCTGATCACTTCACCGACCTCGAGGTGAGTCAAGGCCTTGAACGCTTTCCCTTGGAGCCGGTCGTACTGTACACGCTGTTGGAGGGAATGCAAGTTTAGCGCCGAATTGATGGGATCTGCTTTCTGAAGTGGTGACACATCTGCTCACCTGCGCTTGAATCTGGAGGATCGCTGGTGGTTCTGTCAACGTCACTGTCCGCCTCACGTTGGAGCCTTCAATATGCTCGTCGTCAAAGAAATTGTCCAAGCTGGAGATGTGAACGGTGTCAGAGAGAATAGAGTCGGATGGTCGCGTCGGAATCAACTGACCCATCATATACATCACAGCCCTCGTGAGTAATATCGATCGGAATAAGAGTAAATATCTCCCGCTTTGGCTCCGATGGCTTAGCGTCAGAGGCAGGCTCAACGGAAACAACCCGCTGCGAAGAAATACCGACGAAGAGTCTGTGTAAAGATGTGCTCAGTCACACCCCACACTTTTAAACATGATAACACCATAGTACGTACCTCTCAATGGCAGAATTCAAGCTGGCGGAAGCTGCTGCGGACTCGGTCTTAGCCTGTTCTTGCGATTCGGAGAGAGGCCTCGGGTGTGCTCCGGCTGATCTGAGCCCCACCTCGATCTGGAAGACCACATTATCCAGACATTCCCCGACGTCTTGCTGGGCTCCAAGTTGCATGAGCGATTCTTGAGCTTGCAGCTCGATCGTCTGGGGCGCGTCAACTTTCTCCGCGAGTTTTGGTACATCAAGTGGTGCGGCAGTGAGGGCGGCTTGTGGTACGTCGTCGGAGGACGGTGGAGCGCCGTTTGAAATCAGAGGTATATCTGAAGCTGCCTCTGAGTCCACTGTGTGCTGAGTCGTTGATATCATAGCTTCAGAAGACGGCTGCGGGTCGGTTTGCATGGCATCCAGGCCGTCATCCGGTGCTTTGAGTTGGACAGTCTTGCCTTCTATCGGGCTTTTGAGTCCGAGACCTGAGTACTGAGAACGGCTTCCTCGGTGCGCGATGAAACAAGAGCCAGATAGGCAAGTTCGCGCTCAGGCTCCACTGCAGCGGCAGGAGATGTAATCATATTGTCGAAGAGGTTGCTCAGGTGGACCACGACTATCAGAATCGAGTGCAATCAGCAGAATAATCAGCTCTTCGCGTCAGCCTCTCCGAAAGCCGAGAAAGTCCTCTCACATTTTCGTGACCGTTCGATCTCGGCTGACGATACCAGCCTTCCTCCGACTCGGAGCTCGCCACCGTGTATGTTGCCTCCCGACTGTCGAATGGCATTCGCGGCCTCCATTACTTGCTCCCGCACCTCTTTGATCGTGAAGAAGTACTGTAGATGTAAGAATTTCAGGGCTTGAGTGGAGTCAAACAAAGACAAGATACCAAAGCGGGCCCACCTGCAAAACGGAATTGAGGTAACATGTGTTTCCGATGTTTTTGAGACCGGCGGGAGTCGCGCAATTTCCAAGCTCCATCCCTGCAGCCTCACCGTACTCGGGCGGCTGAGAGGGTAGCTGCTGCCAACCTGAAGCTTTGAGGGAGAAGAGAGTTCAGCAAGACACAGAATGCAGGAGAAGAGAGAGATCCCCAATATGTAACTCTCACCAGTCTTGTCATTATTGTCATCTTCTTTCATTTGCGATTCGCTCTGAATTATCGCGGAGGATGCGCTTGGAACGTTAGGGTCCGGCACCGATTCGGAAGGAGGGTTCATCGTCCGCATGACTATTTTCGACGACGTAGCGCGCAGTGAAGTCGAATCTCTGATGTTTGATGGAGAAAGTCTCCCAGCGTTCCGAACGCTTTGGGCTGAGCCTTTGAGTCTTGGAATTGGCCGCGAATGATCGTGCTCGTTCGGAAGACCAGAAATCCGCGTACGAAGAGAAAAATCCGAGGCCACCAACGCAGAGCTTCCGCACAGAGGAAAGCACAGACTGCACACCAACCGCTGTGTTCTTGAGGATGGATGAATGAATGATGTCCGAGGCATTGATGTTCTTGGACCTCGACGCCAGTCAACACGGACGGAAAACGCGGCATCGCCTGTGGACGCGTCTCTCGATTTCCCACGCGACGCGAATTTTTGGGACCTCAGCCCGATCGAAATATTGGAGCCTTCGACTCAGCGACCATGCAGCCAATACGACCCCGATAGCAGCTCATGCCCTGGCAACATTCGAGGTCGTTTCTGTCGCGTGCGGCCGAGGCGACGCGCAGGAGAGCTGCGCTTGCTCAGGCAGAGCATGCCCGCTTCTATGCAGCAGCTGCACAGCTCAAGGTTGACGAGATCGAAGGTGAGAGGATGGTGCTCTTGCACCCATATGTGCGAGACAAAGGAAAGGCGTGCTGATCCTTCATCTTTCTGCAGACGAAGCAAATCATGCGCGCGCCCCTGAGCCTGCTCCGCGGAACCCTGTTGGTGTACAGCTCCTTTCACGGTCACTGCACGCACAAGTATTCCCGCCGCTGCCTCCGGATTATCCTCAAGCGAAACAACCGCCGCCTCTGACTCCCGAGGCTCTCTCGCTCTCGCTCGCTCATTTACGAACGCATGGACTGGATCCTGGTCAGGCGGCTGTTCTCAATCCGACCGCATTCACGTTACCTCAGCTGCAAGGCGCCAATCTGTCGGAGCATTTCTGGCAACTAGGCAGGGAGGCTGCTCAACCCTGGCTCTCCATGGCTGAAGAGTTCGCTGCGCTCCACCAAGCACCGCAAACTTTCTCTACAACTTCTGATTTCGGCCTCCTATCAGCTCCTTCGACAGGCGCAGATTACGATGCTGCACCGGCGGAGCATATGGAAGCAGACGATGAAGACATCGGCTACTTGCCGCCAGAGGATTGGCTCGCGCTGGATCCCTCCGCGCGCGCACTTCTGCATCCGCGACGGCCGCAGTGGAAGTGGCAGAGCGGCTGGACTATGTACCCTTTCCTCACAACCTCATCGTCCGACACTGAGTGTGATGCAGCTGCGCTAGGCGAGGGTGTCTCAATTCCCCATCCACCTCGGGACGATCCTGCTCTCGTTTTCGATGTCGAAACTCTAGTCAACGCAGGCCCATGGCCAGTGATGGCTACTGCGCTCGGACGGAAGGGCTGGTATGCCTGGCTAAGTCCGTGGCTAACCGGCGACAGCGATTCCAACGAGCATTTAATACCCTTCGGCAGCGGCAGCGGAACAGGCGCCGACGACAATCCGCCTCGACTCATCGTGGGTCACAATGTCGGATATGACAGAGCCCGAATTCTTGATGAATACTCTATTGAGCGTCCCTCCATCCGATATCTCGACACCATGAGTCTTCATGTTGCGATTCGCGGTATTTCAAGTCCTCAGCGTCCGGCATACATGAAGAAACGAAAGGAGCGTCAGGCGGCTGCCGAGGCGTTGGCGAAGGAGGAAAGGGAGTTGAAGCTCATGGCGAAGGAAGAGGTCAAGCGTATCTTAGCGGACACACTGGGAGTCGAGACTTTAAGCGGTGGCCCAGGGACAAACGAAGAGGACACTCTCCTACATCTTTTAGATGACGACGACACCGACCGGGCGGCGGCTGAGGTTCATGCCTTATTCGAAGTCGGGGAGGACTCGTCAAATGCATCTCGGTCACGCTCAGGAGCAGCGCGCGCTGAAGCCGCTGCCGCAGTCACTTCCATGCTGCGAGAACTGCAGGCCAAGCGCGCAGAGGTCGCAGCAGCAACTGAAGCTGAGGGTGAGGGGGAAGCGGAAACTGACAGTGCCGGCTCATCTTCTTCCGGGCTCAGTCCTGAAAGCGTTGGCAGCGGGATGGGACTGTACAGTGGCACGAGGTGACTTCCAGGAACAGTCTATTGGAGGTGGCCGCGCTTCACTGCAATCTTCATCTGAACAAGGACATCCGGAACACGTTCGTCGATCCCGATTCAACCGTCGAAACCCTCAGGAAGGACTGGGTCAACCTACTCAACTACTGTGCGGCTGATACAGCAGCGACACAATCTGTGCTTCAGGCGGTTCTGCCTGTGTTCAGGAAACAATGCCCACACCCGGCAACTTTCGCTGGAGTGCTAGGTATGGGCAGCATGATCCTGCCCGTCCATGCTCATCAGTGGAAGGTGTACAAGGAGACGAGCGAGGCAATCTGGAAGAAGATGAGCGACGAAGTCGAAACATCTCTCAAGCAACGGGCGGAGGAAGTGATGCGAGCAGGAGTCCGACAGCGCTCTCAAATTTCGGGAGACTCTGCGCTCGACTACGTAGAAGCCGATCCTTGGCTCAAACAGTTGGACTGGTCGCCAAAGAAGCCAAAGCAACGACGGCTGAAAGCGGAATCTGATTCCGAGTCCTTGTCGAAAGTCGACCCGCGCACCTTGGACTCCGCCACCCATATTGGCGTGCCAAAGTGGTATCGAGCGGCAGCCTCTCGTTCGCAAGGAAAAGGTGGCTTGACATTCCGATCCTCACTAGCACACGCACTCCTTCAATTGCGTTACCGCAAGCGTTACGCTATTGTCAAAGAGGACGAATGGGTCGCAGTGCGTAAGACAAAAAAAGGAAAAGAAGTTGATAGGATTGGTCTCGGATCTTCATCGCCTTTCGCAAAAGCTTTTCCATACAAGTCGGATATCTCAAGCACTTCGGACATTGGGCAAGCAGCGCTAGATGCCCTGGCCGATGGGCGCGATGAGGATGCTCGCGATGCACTGGAGCGGTGCGCCTGGGATCTAGTGGAAGCTTTCAGATGCAAAAAAGCCGAAGCTGGCGCCGACGGACCTTTGGGACATCTTGATCTTCAATGGGAGTGGGTGGCTGTCGAGAGAATACGACTCCCTTACGCTTCAGCGTATAAGGCATCAGCTTCTTCACAGAAGCAGCCGTTGTCAACGTCCGCTGAGCTGTCATGGTGGCCGAAATGGTACTGGGACATCGTCAAGATGACTCGCTCATCAACAGACGAGACCGTGGCGTCCTCTGATGCGGTTGGCATGGATCGAGGCTACCACCCATCTATGGACCTCTCCGTACGTAGCAGAATCGCACCACTCCTTCTGCAACTCAGCTGGAAGGGCTGCCCGCTGTTCCACAGCCGCGAATTCGGTTGGACGTATCGACAACTTCCTGCGGATGTCCAGGCAGCAGGAGAGTCGGCGTCGCCGAATCGCCGGAAGCCGTTGGTTTTCAAGCTCGAAGCCGATCAGTCGCTTACTGACGAAGCCAGGACGGAGGGTGCCTTCTTCTATAAATTGCCCCACGCATCCGGAGAGGAAGCGAATGTCGGGTCTCCTTTCTCCAAATCCTTCATGCCCTACTTCGAGAACAAGACGCTGCAGGCCGGGCTCAACGTTGAGAGATCAGACGGTCAGGGCGGAAGTGCGAAGGTGCCGGGATCCGACGCTGCTCAAAAAGCAATGTCGCTGAACAGCGAGTGCGCTTACTGGGTCTCTGCCCGGGATCGCATCATGAATCAGATGGTTGTTCAGCAGGGTCAGGCCGGTGCAAAGATATCTCGAGACAGTACATCTGGAGATGCGACGGACAATCTCGCCGTGATTCTTCCTCAAGTCATCACCATGGGTACCATAACGAGGCGAGCAATAGAGCGCACGTGGTTGACGGCATCCAACGCGAAGAAGAATCGCGTCGGATCGGAACTGAAGTCAATGGTCAAAGCCCCCCAGGCTGGAGTATCGTCGGTGCGGATGTCGACAGTGAGGAGTTGTGGATTTGCAGTGTCATGGGCGACGCGCAGTTTGGTATGCATGGGGCCACTGCTGTCGGTTGGATGACTCTGGAAGGTACCAAATCTCTGGGCACCGATCTGCACAGTAAGACAGCGTCCATTCTTGGAACCAGTCGGAATCAGGCGAAGGTATTCAACTATTCCCGGATCTACGGTGCAGGAATCAAGCATGCTACGCAGCTCATGCTCAAGGCCAATCCCAAGTTGAGCACTGCCGAGGCTGCAGACCGGGCAAAGGCTCTGTATCGAGCCACTAAGGGCCTCAACACACATCGTTCTGAGTACTTCGGCCGCAAATTCTGGCATGGCGGCACGGAGAGCTACGTTTTCAACAAGCTCGAAGCTATAGCTCTGAGCGAGAACCCACAAACACCTGCCCTCGACTGCGGAATCACCGCAGCACTCTCTCGAGAATACCTCCCGAAGGCCGATGCCAACGCCAAAACACAGGACAAAGCACGATTGGGCGGAGACTACATGCCGAGTCGGATCAACTGGGTGGTCCAATCGAGCGGCGTCGACTATCTGCATTTGCTCATCAGCTCCATGGAGCATTTATGCAAGAAGTACGACATCGCCGCTCGGTTCATGCTGAGTGTGCACGATGAAGTGCGTTACCTCTGCCGCGAAGAGGATCGATATCGAACCGCCTTGGCTCTGCAAGTCTCCAACCTGTGGACTCGCAGCATGTTCGCCTACAAGCTTGAGATGGATGATCTGCCTCAAAGTTGCGCCTTCTTTGCACAGGTAGACATTGACCATGTTTTGCGCAAGGAGGTCGACGACCCTTGTGTGACACCCAGTCATCCATTGCCAATTCCACAAGGTGAAGCACTTGATATCGATGTCATTCTCGGGCGAACCAATTTCGGGTCGTTGCACGCAGACGGGCGGCCCATGCCTTGGGAAGCGCCTATTCCGATCTCACAGCAACCGCATGCTCATCCTCCTTACCAGCCAACATATCAACAGCACCGCTCCATTGGTCCAGAAGGACAGTACTATCTGGAAGCTCAGGCTACCAGCGATGTCAACGAGATCCGTGCCCTTGACAAGCGGGCGAAGGTAGAGGAGCATATGGCCCGCGAAGGCCACGCGGTGCGCGCTCAGACTTCTCATCCTCCCACACCCGTGGGAAAGGGAGCAGCTCCTGAAAAATTGCTGCGTAAGTCTGAGTCAGCTTCTCCAAGGAAACAGAACTCAAAACCATCCAAGGCGGAAGCAGAAGAAGCCTGGCTGGATCAATGCGCTGAGACTGCCGTGGAAGGAAAGACAAGTCGGACTCGTAAGCCTTCGGTAAAGCGTACAAAGGCGTGGGCATCGACCGCAGCTCGGCCAAAGGTGTCGTCCCATCCGCTTTCTGCCAAAGCACAGTACTCGACTGCTGTCGACCGTCCCGCAGTCGCCACTTTGGACATAAAAGGCTCGTATCTCAAAGAGATTCAAGACCTGGCGGCACTCATTCCATCGCGAATTGCTATTCGAGGACCTGGCCGTCCTTTTTATCTGCTTCGCGATCACCGTATGAAGGTGCTGTGGGGTCTATACCGTCCCATCCTCCGACTGTGTCCTCCGCAGTGCATGACATTGCGAGCATACCTCAAGTCCCGGTTCAAAACCAAGAAACGTCTTGTCACCCGTATCCAGACGAACATGCTCATCGAGCAAGCCGAATGGGTCAGCATCGCCTCAATTTCGGGCCTCATTTCGCATCCGTAGGACTAAAACATGAATTCCCTTCGTCTTTACAGTGGCTGACATTGCTCCATCGATCCGCCGTTGGCGACGTCAAAGCGCTCGAGCAGGTTGAGAGACAGGATCGAAAATTGAAAAAGCAGGCTGTCAGGCGTGACTACAGAGAGCAAGACAGGCGTTTCGAGGTAGGTTGCAGAGTACCGGTCGTTCAACCGATGCTTCTAGAACAGCACTCACTGATATTTATTCTCTCCCTTCGTGTTCTAGACCCAATGGATCAATCCTCCTCCGATTCCTCACATTTCGGGTGCTATTCTGCGTCCCACCAAGGACAACCCCCGCTGCCGAGGTACAAGCCTGTTCAACCAGAGGCGGTGACGATGATGATCAACCGCCGCAGAAAACAGCGAACTCGCCTATTTGACCATCTCAAGGACGTCATCCACCTCAAAGACAGCATCGCTTCTGACCGCCAAGCCGAGCGTGACTACCTGCCGCAGGAGGGTGCAGGCCGGCCGACATATGCAGGAGCAGACGGATGGGACGAATTCATCTCTTCGGAAATGTCACGAGTTCGCAACGTCGAGAAGCGGGCGAAGGAGCGGGAAAACATGATGGTTCCGGAGAAGATCCTACGCAAGGCCACGTCCGCAAGGCGAGCAAGGACACGGGTTATCGAGATGCTGAAGCTGCGAGAGGACAAGGATCGGAAGCAGCGTCAGCACGCGATGGATACCGTGCTTCCCAGCGATCCCATAAGACGGAATTGGTGGAGGTAACGGTGCGGACGAGACAGGCTCAGGTGGTGCCTGTGGAAGGGGGTCGCTATACTATTTGCTTGATTCAGTTTTTCTTCGAGTCTCTGCATTAATCAATGCGCCGTTTCGCAGCATGTGTACACTCTCTTCGTCTTCATTTTGCAAGGATCAAGCCATGGACTTGCTACTCCCCCTACGAACCTGGTCCTCCTGCTCGTGCTCTGGGTCATGACATGTCAGGCATGCGATTGTCTACGCAAGCAAGTGCATGCAATTATAAACAAGGGTTTTAATGTATAAGCAGACGATGAGTAGCAGGTGGAGAGCACAGCTCAGAAGTCGAAGAACGAGTGAAGGCGAAAGGTTATGGGTCCGGAGATAATCGAGAATCCGTCGAAATGCATAAGCAGGCGAAGAACGCATATTGAATCCTTGCGAGCGTTGTCCGAACGATTTGATCAGATGGTGAAGGTTGACTTGATCTTGCGGCTCGATGAGCCGACGAGAACCTTGATCGTTCCCGAAGGCATCAACCATCGGCCTTCGGTCACATCATAAACGCACAAGTCGTACGCGCTCAAGGCGAAAGACACTGCAATCGTCTCTCCAGCCTTGATAGCATATCGGTCGAAAGCGCGGAGGACCTTGGGCGGCTCCCCGGAGGAAGAAGGGAAGCTGAGGTAGACTTGGGGAACCTCGAAGCCATCAACAGAACCGCTGTTGGTCAACGTGAAGGAGACCCGGTAAGTGTCGACAAAGAGCCAGTCCGGAAGTCCGCTGGCTGCTTGTGCGTCGCCCCACATGGAATTGAAGTCTTGATCTCCCACCCACTGACCCGATGCCTTGCCATACTGTATTCAGCGGAGAGGAAAGCAGGGCTCATCAGCTGAAGAATCTTGCTTGATTCTGGACTTCGAGTTGTGTACTTACCGTGAAGGATGTGTAAGAAAGACCGTGTCCAAACTCGTAGCGAGGTGTGATGTTCTTGTTGTCAAAGTGTCGGTAGTCGACGAAAAGGCCCTCGCTGTACGGCAGGTCCGGGTATTGTTGCGAGCTGGTGTAGAGGATATCGGCAGGGTAATCCGAGCGCTTTTTAGCAAGGGTGTATGGAAGGCGGCCGCTTGGGTTGTAGGTGCCGTAGAGAACCTATTTGCAATCAAGGCCATAGGAAGGTCGTAAATACTCACACCATTGTAGAAACAGTAGAGACACAGCATCTTCAGTACTCACGTCGCGAACGGCATTTCCAGCTTCGCTTCCGCCCATGTGAGCAAAGAGGACAGCTGTGACATTGGGATGGTTGACCCTAGATTTCAACCGAGTCGCAGAAGAAAGGGTTGTCAGTTGATATCGAAACAACTGCTGTGGCAGACCAATGTTGTTCCTTCCAGGATGAACTCACCAAGCTTCAACATCGACCTGGGCGGGTCCGTGGACAACAACAATGGTGTTCTTCTGGACCGAAGCAACCGCTTTCACAAGCGCGTCACCTTGGTGCCATGCGGTCAAATTGTTCCGGTCTCCTTCGTTTCCATCAACAGTCTAGGAAGACGGGATGCAACTGTCAAATTCAAGTCCAAATCTCACGCACGCAACGAGCGACCGAACACTCACGAGGTAGTCCTCACCACTGGTTGTTGCGATGAAGACGATGGCCTTCTCCACGACTGTGGCAACAGCCTTGGCGTTTTTGAGGTCGTAGTCATTGAAGGACCAGCTGAACGAGGTACGGTCTTTGCGGGCTTTCAGCTGGAGGGCCTCATACGGACTGATGAGGTACGAGAAATCAGCGGTTCCAGAACCCCAGCCTTCGGCCACGATTCCATCATAACCAGCGTGATCAGAGAAGAAGTTGGGCCCGTTGAAGGCAGGCTAGAACAGCGAGTACGGTCAGCATTCAAATTCGACGAGGACAGGACAGGCAGATTGTGGGAGAAGGCTTACCCCTGCATCGCCTCCAATGACAGCAATCGATTTGGGCTTCTTGAGAGGAAGAGCTTTGTTGACGTTCTTCGCCAGAACGATACCCGCTGAGGCGACCTCTCGTGCGACTTTGTAGTGGTCCGCCGTAGCGTCAATGTGCTTGTTGTCGGATGAGATCTTGTTGAAGGAGTTAAAGTTCGGCGTCGGATAACCTGCCGCGTCTTGGCCGAGCAAGTACCAGGCTGCCAGAATCCGAGTTGCCATGTCTTCCAGACGAGAGCCGCTGACAGTTCCGTTCTGTACAGATGTGGTGAGATTCTTACCCCAGAGAGACTGGCAGCACGATTGGGAAAGAATGATGAGCAAAGTCTTCCAAATATTGCAGCGAGTTACAACTCACGGAATTTTGGCCCTGGAAGCAGCATAAAGTGTCCCCAGGCATCGTCATATCCATGCCCGCATTGGCTGTCAGAACACCGCTGTGTTGAGCTCCCCCTTCCCGATGCGCATGTCCCGGTACGTATGTGATGTGAGAGAAAGTCAGACTGAGCAGCTGAATGTACAGAGACGCGCTTTTGCTTAGGACATTTACTCACAGTCACTGATGACAGGGCCCTGGAAGCCCATCTCCGTCTTCAGCAGCCCATTGATGAGCTCATTATTCTGGCAAGCCCAGGTACCGTTTACGAGATTGTAACTGCACATGAAACTCGCGACATCAGCTTGAATGGTGCGCAAGAAGGGATGCGCGTAAATCTCGCGAGTGGTACGTGCGTCCACATTGGAAGAGTATTGGTTGCGGAAATGCTCCTGATCGTTGAAGAGGAAGTGCTTGGCGTTGGCCTGAACTCCGGCGCTCTGGATGCCATCGACGGTATGGAATCCAACCTCGCCGGCGAGGTAGGGATCGGCGCCGCCGTACTCAAAAGCTCGTCCGCCTGCGGGTGCGCGTAGGAAGTTGAGGCCTGGTCCAAGCTGGATGTTCACGCCCTTTGTACGGTGCTCCTCGCCCATGGCCTTGCCACGACCGAACATCAAGTCCTTGCTGAACGTGGCAGCTGTGGTGATGCCAGCGGGAAGACCTGCAAGGTAGTTTCTGCTTCAGTAACCGAGAGTGCAAAAGAGATTTACTGGCCAAGGTACTCACAGTGACGCGGTCTGCAAAGCGAACACCAAGAGGTGAATCCTGGAGGCAAAGACCGGGAAAGCCAATTCTCGGGATGGCAGCGATGTTTCCGACGCATTGACCGACCTGCCAGCCAACACCGGTTGCGAGGACAACTTTTTCGGCCAAGGTCATCTTAGCCACCAGGGCCTGAGCCTTGTCGATGGCAGAAGCCCATTTTCCAGAAGCCCTGAGAGCCGGGGCAGGAGTGTCATTGGGCGTGCGGAAACGAGTGCTGTTGGCGCCTGGTGGAGGGCTCATGGAAGGTCGGCGTGCACCATCTGGATAGCCCTGCGGAGCGGAACCGTGGGACTTCGGTGACTGACCCTGATGATTCGTTTTTTGGAAGAGACCAGTCAGGGGCGTGAAGAGTTGATTTGATCCTTGAAGCTTCAACGTGTCCTCTAGCTCGTTGGAAGCCGTGTTAAGGACATCGGCGAGACCGCGGCTTTGAAGGTGCTCATGGGGATGATCACGCTGAACGCGATTCTCGAGGCGAGCCTGGGCGGTAGAGGCAGCCGCAAGGAGAAAGCTGACGAAGAGGGTAGTCGCAGTGAGCTTCATCGCTTAATGCAAAGTGAATGTCAGGACTTGAAGCTCGATTTTTGTAGTGGGGACAAAAGAATGTCGCAAAGTAGAATGAGTGAAGTCTGCGGGACAGACAAAGGGGAGAAAGAGGGAGAGAGAGAGAGAGAGGCGGCGAGACTGAGGGAAGGGGTGCAAGTGATGTTAGCCTCCGCGCGCAAGCCAAAGAGGGGAGAGGGTGGGAAGGGAAGGGAAGGGATGGAAAAGTCAGCTCGACAGAAGGGCAGAGTGGGAAAGGGGTCCGAGTCTCTGGTGCACTGTGAAGCCTCTTTATATCGGATTTGCGTTGTACGTCCTGCAAGTCAGCTCAACACGCAGCACTTACGCAGCACCGCAGCACAGTATGCAGTGGTAGTAGTGCACGCCAGCGCCGTCGGTCGACGCTCGGATCCCGCATCTTGCAAGCGTGAAGCGTGAAGCGCAAAGCCTGCTAAGCATCTGGTATGAGATCAAAAGAAATGGAAGAGGTTCAAGCTGCTCCACACTGACTCCAGCATACCACGGCGCTTACTTCAGTGCGGTAAGGTTTGCGGCTACATATCTATGTATAAGCTTCACTTGGGGATGGGGGAAGCTGATAGAGGCATGAGCTCTGCAGAAGAGCTGAAGCGCTGAAGGAATAAGATGCAAGGAAGTTTCTACCGTTCTAGCCTCATCGTTGCGGCAGCCTCGCTCGCCTTCGAGCAGAAATGTCCGTTGCTCTGAAAATCTGCGGTTTCGTGCCGATCACCGGAACATGCAAAGGGTCTCACTCATCTCTTGCATCCACATTATTCCACATGCATGTACACAAACATCGCATGTCCATCTTCGTGCTCCATGCTTCATCTGAACGCTGAACCTGCTGGATTCTGGATGTTCTCTCGAAGCTCTGGATGCCCCAGTAGTCTCCATTGCCCCAAAATCAGTCGGAGGAAACTGGAAAGGAAGAATTGGCCAAGAAAACGCTGGTCGGCTTCTGCGCACAAAGAACTAAGTACCCCGCACGCCTAAAGAATACCGCCCGAGTACCTAGTATCTTCACGTACTGAAACCCGCGAAACTCGCAGATCCGCAGACAACACGCTAAGAAAAGCTTGTGCGGCGCTACATTGACGCGGACCCGGCTTTGGGCATTAAGCGACGACGGTGTGGAAAGTGTGAACGTCCCGCCGCCTGTGTCGCGCTCGCGAAGCTCGCCTCTGGCCTGCTTCTTCGCTCAAGAAAACACCTTGCCCCGTGACCCCATCTCATCCAGATCATGCGCTCCCACCTCCACCTCCACGCCCGCCCCGGCCGCCTCGACCAGAGCCACGAGTGCTATCCGATGGATGACCGTTGGCGGCTGCCGCAGGACCTCGAGGCACGCCTGCAAACGCGCCATTGCTGCCGTTGTTGTGGTTACCACCACGTCCAAAGCCAGGTCCACCTCCAGGCCCACCTCGTCCACCACGACCTCTGAAGCCGCCGCCACGGTAGGAACCTCCTCCATCGCCATTGTGTGAATGAGCGTTGTTGTTCAACAGAACAAGATGTGGATTCTGCTGCACTGCCGGTGCGCGTTGTGCCTGACTGGGACGAGACTGACCGGCGGCGACCGCACCGAAAGACACTGCCGACTGCACAGCGGGTGTGGTGTGGTGTGCACCACCGCGACCCATCAACCCTCCTCGACCACCTCGTCCGCGACTGGGACCAAAAGCGCCTCCTCCACCAGCCGAGGCCGCGCCCGGCGCTGGTCGGAACGCGTTAGGAGGATGGTACGGTTGGAAGCCTTGATCGGCCTGGCCGTGCCCGTACCCTCCGCGGTGACCACCTCTGCCGGTCCCCTGATGACCAAAGCCGCGTCCCGATCCGTAGGGCTGACCGCGCTGAGCACTGTCATTAGACGCGGCAGCCGAAGTCGCACCATTCGCAAGCACCAAGAACGGTTGGGTCAGGTTGAGCAGGGAAGTCGGGTTAATGGATCCACCACGACGAGGCGAGCATCGACCTTCAAGTGTGCTACCGCTCATGAACGGCAAGTCGAATAGCACGTCCAGGTTGCCCGGCTTGATACCAACGACGACACCAAGAGCAGAAAGCGGTGCATTGCCACTGTCGTGAACGACCATGACACGATCGCCCAAAGCGAACCGTTGCCCTTGCAGACGGAACGGTGCGTGCGCAGGCTTGAGCAGCGCCGTGCGGGCAGCTTTTCAATCTTGATTCGACGGAGCTTTACTAGTCCCTCCGGCGAGCTCTTAGCGAGAGCGAGTCGTTCCGTGAATGGTTCGAGAACAGAAATTGTCTGCTTCGAAAGCGTATCGGCGAAGAGCGGGACCGCCTCCAAATCTCGTACTCCTGATTCTTTGATCCAGTGCTTGAGCGAACGGAATCGCTCAGAAGCATTACCGTCTCCAAAGAAGAGTTCAGCAGACGACAAGTCATCGCGGGGCCTCTGTGCGATTCGCTCCGGGATCTCAGGGAATGTTTGCTACATCGCAATGACAAGTCAGTTCTCTTGTCCCACGTTGGAAGGCCGCTTGCAATTGAAACACGTACCACATATTCCTGGATGAGCGCAATCGCTTTGTCGCTGAACTCCCAGCCAGTCGCGCTGCGTCGACTGTAGCCGAGCACCTTCTCCCCCTTAGACTCGAACTTGAGATTGAGCCCAACATTGGCACTGCTGGAGCCCATCGACATCTTCAGACTACTCGTGATCTTCGACAACCCCAAGGCCGAGATGCCCACCCGCTTGGCGACCTGATACGAAGGGATGTATCGCTCCGTGATACCACTGCTCACCATCCGCATAATGGCAAAGTTCTCCTTTGCTTGCTGATCGAAGTGGAACGCCAGAATGTCGAGCCTATCGTCAGAGTTGTCGACCACCTTGGCAGGAGAGCCATAAAGGTTGTCACCGAGGAAGAAGACTTCCGTACCCGCAGGGAAGTCATCCTTGAGATCCAAGGCAGGCTGCTCGGCAAAGCGCGGGTCTTCAGACGTGATACTCTGGACCGCTAGCTGGAGAGCCAGGTCGATTACGGAATCGGGATTGCTGTCAAAGTCCTTCAGGAAGGCGCCTTCCTCAGTGCGCTTGAGGCCGCGTAGCGGCTCCACATGCAGGACCATGTCGACGTGGCCGGTGATCACAGCAAAGCGCTTGCTGTACGTGTGTTCGATGCGATCCTTCTTACGTGCCCAAGTCGAGATTTCGGTCGATGACATTGGATCCTTGATGATCTGTTGTCGCCCACCGACGGAGCCTTGCTCGTACTTGAACAGCCCATCCGTGAGAGCAACGCATCGTCCCTCCGCCAAGAAAGGCCAGCTGTGATAAACCTTCTTCCCGACAAACGCGGCAGCGATGTCCTCCGCCTTCTTTCCATCATGCGATCCGTTCAGAGTAAGCACTATGCTTTCTGCCCTAGAGTCGCTCTGGAAGACATTGACGCCATGGAAGCCCAAGTGGGCGTAGTGGGGCAACGTCTTCAAGCTCGGGAAGCCGGCAAGAGCATCAGCACGAGCTGGACGCCGTCAAGCAATCCTTCGATCAGCTCAACACCGTCCGGAAGCACGGGCAGCGTGTAGTCCTCGATCTTGGCGCGAGAATGGGCGATGTCTGGGAACACGCCCGGAAGAGGACTGGAAAGCACGAAAGTTTCGTCTTCCACGAAAGTGAATCGCCTACTGCTTCCGTGGGTGTTTCGAGCTCGTTCTTCGGTCGTGAGCAGAGGAGCCCGCTTGTCGAGCGCGTCGAGAAGCTTCTTCTCGTCAATGAACGGAATTCGCACGACGGCTTCCCAGTCTTGTGTCTTGCCGTTCAAGTCGGCGTCGAAGTTTGCTGGGTAGAAGCTTATGATTGGCGACTCCGGGTTCGTCATCAAATCGCGGAATGGCTCAGGAATATGAGCCGAACTGGCAGCTGGTAAGACACCCATCAGCTGGTCGAAGGGTCGGAAAGGGTGTCCGAGGTTAAACTCAAACTGCATCTCTGCAACGTTCTTCATGTCGGAGATCTGCGGCGCGTAGTGATAGTTGTAGAACCATCCCCAAGAGGCCACACCTTTGTAGTAGTACCTGAGCACCCATTCTGTGAAGCGCGAATGTCCGAAATTGTCAGCTTGCTGTCTGAGCAGATCCTGAGCAGTCTGAATGACTTACGAAGTCCTTCAATATATCGGAATGCGAGCGAATGCATCGCCTCCTCATCATGGAAATCAATCTCCATCTTCTCCTTGTAGTACTGCTTCTTCTGCGTCTCCATCGCAAGTCGGACCTTGCGCTCATAAAAGTCCTCCTCAGTCTCCTCCTCCTCCGAGCTCTCCGAAGCGCCCGCCTGCCCATTCGCGCCGTTCTTCTTGCCCTTCTTCGTCCCGGAGTCCGCTTCGACATTCATCTTCGAGTACTTGGCCAAGACGCGATCTATCGCCTTGAGGCTCTCGGGATCAAGTCCGAGTGCTATCTCCTCGGCTTCCGAATCTTCGTCTTCCGCGCCGGCGCCAGCAAGACTGGCCAGGCTGATGGCAATAGCGGGCGCATCGGCGATAGGGTCGTACTCGTCGAAGGAAATGTTGAGGCGCAGGTCACTCGTGAGTCGCTGGAGGAAACTCCGGTCCCGGGCTGGCTTGTCTGCTGGGAGGAACATTTGCCTTGGTGCACTGGCTGCAGAGAAGGCCGAACCCTTTTGCGGGCGGTGAGCAAGAACAAAGGTCCGAACTTGTTGGAACATTTCGTGCTGCGCGGTCGACATTGTCGTCTTGATTTATCTGCGTGAGAGCGCTCCGCATTGCGGACATGCTTCTTCTGTTGACCGCGGAACCTGCACAGGCAATATTAGAATGTGTGAGTGGGCTGGTTGGTGAGCAATGAACACGGTCAGAACAGTCAACTTACCAGCTGGAATCCGCTTCCTCTTTTACAAATTCCTCCTTTTCCCACAACGCTAGTTCAGTAAGAACAAGTTGTAACCGGTCCACCCTCAGAGTTCCGCTCTCGTTGAGGTATCCTCCCGCCACCGGTAACACCTTCTTGTAGATGCGGAAAAGGAGATTCAAGGCGCCCTTGTTGATATGTAGGCCAGGAAGATGTGGCAAGAAGTCATTGCCAACGAAAATGTTGAGCAAGATGAAATCGTCGATGATGCGCTCCAAGTCGAATTTGAAAGGCAGCACGCTCTTGAGATCTTGGAATTCGAGTTCCAAATATTCACGGAATAGGGAGAGGTGGAGTAAGAAGAAATTCTGCTTGTCCAAGCTGATTTGGACGGACCGAGAACTAGAAGTCAGCACACCACGTTTTCGCGTCTGGATCGATTAGGTCAGAAGCACTCACCTTTTCTTAGCCTTCCTCGAAGGTCCGAATTGCACCTCCTCTCGCAACAAACAAAAGTGCGGATCGTGACTAAGCAAACCCAGCATGATCAAATCGGCATCAAGACCGTACATGCAATGTCGCATGTTGGGGTTGTAGCCCGGCTGCGCCTTCGCGAGACGAATGTGCTCCATAATCTTGTGCTCGCCTTCACCGGGTACCTCGTGGCCGGAGAGGATGACCTCGACTCCGCGCCATGCTGAATCTTCGGTTACTTTCTTGCCGATGAAGTATGCCAGCTGCGCAGAGAGCCGGGTCATGAAAGGTGTGCCTGGAAGCATGCAGGGTAAATTCCATTCAAGTCAGCGTCCGAGTCAAGAGCATGCGATCTGGGTCGTCCAAACTCACCCGGTGTAATACAGTTGGAATCAAAGGCAGGCTCATCCGGCAATACCTCGCCCTTCCGTATCGCCGCCTCCCTGACATCCATCATCTCTTTAGCAGTCCTAAAGCGCCGCGAGCGTTGCTGATTCATCTTGGCGCGCGGAGCCACACCATCGACGGCGAGGAAGAAAAGTTTCTTGGGTTTGATCTTGGCGAAGAGATGCTCTATATAGGCGAAAATGGCTAAAAAGATGTCTTCTTCGCTGATGCGGAAGGAGGCGTTGCTGTCGTCGGGTGAGAGCAGTTGTGGATGATGCCGTTCATGTCGAGGTAGAGGCCTGCGAAGGTAGGAAGGTGAACATCATACAATACTGCGCGTACGTGACTTGGCGACGTGACATACCATCGAATTCAGGGATCTGTGTCAAGCGCATATGAGGAGAATGATCTTGTCAGCAAGAAATCGAGACGCGAGCCTCAGTCCGTCGAAAGCTCACCTTGTCATCTTCGATCAGCTGTGAGATGAGCGCATAGCGCTCACTCGTGAAGCGGAAGAACTTGGGGATACCCATTGTCAACTAGTGGAGACGGGTTGAGATTTTTCTGGGATTAAGAGAGTTGGGTAACGTCGCTTTGCGGGGAGGAGGGGGGCGATCGCGGCAAGAACGGTTCTGTTGGAAGATCTTGAAGGATTCGCGCTGGTGGTTTATCAGAGCTGGTGCAGCGAAGGATTACGTGTCGAGTTGGTTTGAGAGAGGAATCGAGAGGCCGTGGCAAGATGCTAGGGACACAGTAAAGTTGGACCTTCGTATCTTGAGCCAGTGAGTAGCGTATCAAAAGAAAGCCCAAAGAATAAGCCCAAGTTGAATGCCGATGTTTGCCCGTGTACCGTCGTCCCAATAGAAACGCGAGAAGTGAGAAGCTCGAGCGATGCGTCCTGCGCTGGAGGTGTTGGTTGGAAGCGGTCGGGATCGATGATGGGAGAAGTGCAGAAGGAAGGGGAGGCGTGGCGCACAGCTTCATATTCAGCAGACCGGGACTGAGCGCAAGGGTCATCCACTCATCGCGTGGCAGCTTTCATTGCGCAACGAATCAGCGATCACTGACTACTGACTGACTCAAGACCAGAGCACAGGAAACGATATACATTCATAACGACTGCTGGAGAAAGACAGGCATAGGCTTCTTCCATGAGGAGAGAAGGGAATGCGCTGTTCACACAGCCCGCCGGAACGTACGGCCGCTGGCCGTCTTGCGCTCCTTCTCGGCTTGCTCTGGCTTAGCCCGGTTGAGAACCTTGAGGAACTCGGCGACACGGTGTCGCATTCGACTGTGCATGTATGCCTTGGAGCATTTGACTAGTTCGGGAAGTGGTTGAAGAACGGCTGGTGAGCGTCGGTGAGAAAGGAGGGAAAGCGTCCAGGGGGGAAAGGAGTACGTACTGTGGTAGTGAAGGTAGTCTCTGAAGAGTTGAATGCGCGAAATGGTGGAGAAGGCGTGATCTGGGTTCTGGAAATGCCGAGGAAGAGAACTGTATGCAAGAAAATAAGTGTGTGAGGAAAGGTGTGTAGACATGAGATTGGTGTGGATGTATGCACAGAAAACACTCACCAAAAGTAACGTATCCTACCGCCTCGTGGCTCTTGAGGCCCTGCACAGATCGGATTTCCAACGGTGGCTCCCGATTCGAGTAGAGCACCTGTGGGGCGTTCTGGTGTCTGCGCCGCGCATCGACGAATTCCTGGACAAGGCGCGGAGAGAAATCAGTTCGGCGCCTGATAGCGATGTTTTCAGCATGATAGAAAGGGCGCAACATACCTGCAAGAAAACCCTCCCAAAGACCTTGTCTGTCTCCTCCTTGAACTCTGTGCTGAAGACAACGGTCACGCGGTCTCCCAAGGGCAGAATGTAGATAGCTTCGTCTTCGCGATAGTGGATGGCCATGGGTTCCGTAGTAGCATGGCTGGGGGTGCCTGCCCAGCTGCCTCGGCCTCCGCTTCCAGCTCCTTCTGAATGGTGAATGCCCTCTCGAATGGCGCAGCCATGGCATTGCGCTTGAGCAAGGAAAGAGAGTGGATCAAGGTGTCTCGCTCGGCTGTACGAATGGAGCGCATATAGGTGAGTTTAGCAGGAATATATGCGCAATAACTGGAGCGAAAACTCACGTCCTGCGGCAGGGATGGATTCATAGTCGAACTGCAGTGTTACGCTGTAACCTTGCTCCGTCTCTGGACTGATCCAGGGCCCGTATTCGCGCTTGAGGACATCATTGGCGCCGTATTGGACGAGTTCGTTCCAGCAGCGGATGTCCATGGACAGCCTGAGTGGGCCGCCCTTGCTGCCTTCCAAGTGGTATGATACGCCATCGAAATCGGAGAATGTCTGGTCGACTGATGTTTGTCTGTGCGCGGAGGTGGAGAGAGGGAGAGAGAGAGAAGAAGAGTCAGTTCGCCTGCCTGTAAGCGCACGGGAGTCGCCTGCCCCCGACTCACGTTACGAATCGGTCGGTGAGGACGTCTCGGATGATGACGTTTTCAGCCTCGAGCAAGATCATGATGTGAGGGATGGGAGTGCTGAGGATGTGCTTAGTAGTTGATGTCCAGTGCTGCGAGATGGATGTGGTTGTGGTCGCCAAGATGGTCGGACACCTTGCGCTCGGTGAACCTTCTCTCTAGAGATCTCAGATGCTCAGGCCAATGTCAACTCTCCAGCAACAACTCAACAGAAGACAGACGACAGACTCAGGTATTCAGGCGCATCGCAGCACGTCCAATGCCAATGCCAATGCTGAGCTCGCCCGCTCTCATCCCAGCCATGGAGGCCCAGCATGCTGAGTGAGTGGACCCCCACGCATGACGAAGGCAAGGTGAGATGCAGCGCTTCGACCACCACAACGAGCCCGCCGCATAGCAACAAGACCACACCGAGATTTTTTGTCGACTCGCTCACTCAACTGGACGTCGACCTTCTCGCCAGCCAGCAGCAGGACAAGAGTAGGAAGGCAAACCAACGATGGAGATGAGCGCGTATCCAGCAGCAGGAGCAGCAGCAGCAGCAGCGGAGCCCAGAGCGGAACCACCACTGCGACTCCGTGTTCGCGCAGCATTACCTCTCCCCACCACTCCCTTCATCCTCCCCCTCCCCCCACACGCAGACTACGCACAGCTCGAAGCTCTCGTACGCACAGGACTCGCAGCGCATGTCACCCCAACTCAGAACGGTGAAGTACTCCCAGGACCAGGGAAAGAAATCATCCTCGAACAGGCCGGTTTCCGCATCTTGCCTATATACCGACCCGCCGACCTCGTCAGGGATGGAGATGTCATCGATGTCAGGCTGGCAGTCAAGCAGGAGGTCGCAGCAGCCATCGCTCAGCCGCAAATAGCTGCTTCTTCTTCTTCGTCCTCGGGATCATCTTTGGTCAGCGAGGAGCCAATATCACGGCTAAGCGCTCCGAGCACGAGCCGCGCTGCGGAGCCCTCAGGATCATCCTCCGGCACGAGCTCAGAAGGTAGCGAAGATAAATCGACCTCGTCAGACTCATCAAGCTCTGATAGCGACAGCGACGGCAGAGACAGCTCGGAGTCTGGCTCATCATCATCATCTGATAGTGACGACGACGGTGATGAGGACGCAGAGCTCATCGCCGCAATAGAAGCTCAGCTGGCGGCGCAGATCCACAAGAAACGACCCTAGACATGCTTGCAGGCTTCCCAATACCCCCTCCCGGCCTCGCTTCCATGGCCCTCTCTATGGCTGGATTGTTGCCAAAGCCGATAACAGCAGAGCCGATCGCAGATTCGGACGAGGACTCATCCCAGCCACTCATGACAGCCGTGTCGACGCGAAAGCTCGATGGGTCCCCCAAACCTCCACTCCCCTTCGTTCACCAAAAATCGACTCGACCACTCGACTGATCGAAGGTTCTTCCCAGTCATCAACTGCTAACCCCTCAACATCCAGCTCGACCACGCGAACGTCCAAGGGTCCTTCCCAGCCCGCATCTCAAAATGCGTCAGGATCCAGCTCGTCGGCAACGAAGACTGATCCACCCTCGCAGCCCGCAACTTACAATCCTCCGGGATCCGGCACGACTAAGACGACGAAAAAGAATGCTCAGAAGAAGCGCAAGCGTACAGGCAGGCAAGACCAGCTTCGTGAAGAGATGCTGCGCAAGCGTCTCGAGGCGGGCACATGGGATTATACCGAGACTGACGAGCAGAAGAATGGTCTCAAATCGTCGTCCTCGTCCTCCACCTCGTCTTCATCAGCATCATCCTCGTCATCTTCCTCATCGTCGTCGTCGTCATCATCATCATCGTCCCCGTCAGGGTCGCCAACCTTCTTCACAATCGACAGACGGCCAGCGGGAGATGACGAACAACCTAACAAACGTGCTCGCCTGTCCGAAGCTCGGAATGGGAATGGAAACCCCAACAAAGAGAAGCAGAGCCAGAAGCAGAAGCAAACGCAAAAGCAAGAGCCAAGGCAAAATCAGAAGAAGTCAAAATCATTCCAGCCTCCCAACAGCACATACCTCGAGCATCGAGGCTTCTTGCCACCCTCGGAGCGGCCGAAGGAGGCTATTCCGAAGGGCATGGTCGTCGCGCGTGTAGATTGTGATCAGTGGCATCAGAATCACGAAGAGGCGCTCGAAGCTGAACAACACAGGTCGGCCGCTGCTGCCGAGCGCGAAGAGCAAGCGCCTTCCCGAACAGCTTCAATGGCCGAGGAGGAGGACGATGCTAATCGGGATATCGAGGTGGTCTCAGTTACGAAGGTGACCAAGTCCGGGGGGAATGAGGAGGAAGATGATGATGATGATGATGAGATGGAGGAAGTGAACTCGCAGGGTGGCATACAGCTGCAAATAGTCCGGCCGAAGGCACAGCTTCAAGAGAAGAAGACGACCCAAACGCCGACGAAGACGACGACGGGTATATCGGTGATGGACGAGGATCTCAGTGGAGTTGAGTTTGTGTACCAGACTCGGACTTCAGCTGGTCCGTCTGCAATGTCCGTTGCAGCGTCTGCGGGTCCCTCTGTTCCGTCCACGGCTCCCTCTGCTGCGTCCACGGCGATATCCCTTGCAGGCGCGGCAGCCTCCCTTGCAGGTTCACCCGAGTCGTCCCTTGCCCAACTGGCCGCGCTCCGAGCTAAAGCGCTCATGAGCAAGCTGCAGAAAGCGACTCAGCCTGCTGCTGTGTCGAACGGGAATGCGGCTGTTGCTTCTCAGGCGTCGTCTGATGTTGCGACTACCGCGGCTGTGCAAAAGAATGGAGAGGAGAAGGGCGCGGGCGCGGTTGATGAGTCGGCGGGGACGGGGGTGAATGGGTCGACGGGCTCGAATGGAAAATCTGCAGGAGCAGGGGCAGGAAGAACGAGGACACAGCCTAGAAGTCAACCCAAGGTGAGTTTTTGCATTCGAAGATGGGTTCTGAACGAGTCTGACCAAACGCCCCTTGCTACGACTGATAGGACTACGATAGCATTCCTGCGTCCCAGATCAGTGGGATGCTCGACTACGGCGGAGGAACGCTCTCGGACTCCGACTGAGCTTGGTAGAGTCTGCATCAACCCGCTCTTGACCTTCGGCGGCGGCGGCGGCTTTCCCGCTCGTTTATCTGTAATCATTGAACGGTCCTGCAATAATGCATGCAAGCAGACCATTTTCTGCGAGGGCCAACCTGCCTACCGTGTGTGATCTACCTTCCATGGGGCACTGGGGAAACCTGGTTGACATCCACACTCTGAAGCACGAATGATCTTGAGATCTGCAAAAAGAATGCGTTCGATATTTGTGTATTAATGCTGCTTGATGGACTGGGATCTTCAACTATGGCGAATCTGATCATCCTGCAAGCCTCCCTGACTGCCCATGTACTGAACAGTCCGAGTCGTCCTCCTCTGCGGGAACTTCCAAGCATACCACCCCTCCCAATTCGCATCCGTCTGACCCTCCCCGTCCAAAAGCAACGATCCCACTTTGCCCGTCCCAAACAACAACCTCTTCCCCTCCGCTCTAGCCTCAGCCGCCGCTCTCGCCTCCGCCTCCGCCTCTGCCTCTGCCTCCGCCACCGCCGCAGCACGTGCCGCTGCCGCCGCCGCAGCCTCCTCCGCATCGGCAGCAGCCGCCATCTCAGGCCTCAACTTCATCCTCCGTCTCCTCCTTGCGTCCCTCTCCCGCTCCTCTTCCATCAGACGCTGATACACGCTCTCGTCAGGCCCGAACTTGTCCAAGGCGCGGGTGAACTGCTCCAAGACCCAGAGAGGTGCCCGGTCGGCCGTAGCGCGACGGAGGGCGGTGAGGACCCAGAAGAGCTGACGGGGTACAGGTGCAGGGTGGAAACCTCGTACACGGCCTTCCGTGTCGACTTCGAGCAAAGTCTTGGTGGCGCCATCATCAGGATTGAACCCAAAGATCCGGTGTGGGATCTTCCGCTCGAGCGGCGAAGGCTCTTCTGACCCACCCGCAGGGCCGAAGATCCTGTCGAGCAGAGGTTGTCCAATCGGCCCAACCCATTCGGAATCTTTCGGTTCCCAAAATGGCCTGTCCAACTCCTCCTCCGAGTGCGGACGCAGACCTTGGGACGACTGCGGAAGATTCGTATCGAAGAACTCGCGTGCTTCCCTTCGTGTCTGCTGATCCTGCTGTGACATGGAGGCGTAGGCGAGGCCCCCTCAAACTGATACGCCCGCACCAGCTCTTCACCTTCCTCCTCCTCTTCTACTCCCACGCCTCCCGCCTCCTCCCTCTCCCTCTGCATCGCCTTCCTCCGCGCCGCCAAATCCCGCTGATAAGCCTCCTCCCTAGCCTTCCTCCGTCTCTCCACAGACCCCGTCCCACAATCCGGCCGAAGGCGCAGGAACGCCTCAAACATGAACATCAGACTCTCCAATGTCCAACCCTGGCCCTCAGGACTGACATGACTGAGTAACTCGCTCACATCCAGCACCTCAGCTGGCTTCGTTTCGTCCTCGAGTCCGAGCTCGTGGAGGACCGTGGAGACCTTGGCTTGGAGTCGGTTCAGCTCCGTGACGACGTTGATGGGCGAGTTCGGGATGGGAGGCATGCCGTGCATGCTATAGGCACGGAAAAAAGCTTCGAAAATGGGTAACGTAGCTTCGTTCATGACCCGTTTCCTCCGCGACGACGGCTCATCAGCCCGGCCCACTTCCTCTTCGTTCGCCGGTACGTGCTCCTCCCACTGGATCGGCGTCTGCTCATAGTCAGCAAGAACTTCGACCGCCTCTTTCCAGTCGCCGAGCTGGGAGTAGATACGGATGAACTGGGTGTATAAGATCCCGTCGGGCACGATGTGAGGCGGTAACTGTGGTCGGAGGGCCGGATGACTGGGGATTCCAAAGATGGACCGGAGCGTACGTTCGTGTCGAGAAAGTACCCTCTTCTTCCGCGGAGGCGTCGCCGAGACTATGACTTTGCCTCCTGCTCCTCCTCCTCCTTTCTTTTCCTTGTCATCGTCGGCACCATCATCGTCATCGAGATCAATGATGTCCTCTTCCGCTACCGTCCGGATCTCGCCACGTCGAAGGGCCTTCACCTTCCGATACCGAGCCAAGTCCATCCTTTCCGCATCCCGTCGGACCAAAGCACGCATCTGCTGCAACCACATCTTATTCTTCGACCACTTCTTCCATCTCCCCTTCCTCCGGATGTACGCTAGCTCCCGATCCATTCGAGAGCCAGTGTTCCACTCCTGCCGCTCCGGCTCCACGAACGGGATCGAAAGATCGACCCACTCCGGCCCGTGAAGCTCCCCACCTTCGGCATCCCCCACTTCCGCCTCTGTCCCCTCGGACTCAGTCCGATTCATGCGTTCCCACTCCTGCAGCATGGCATTATCACGCAGAAGCTCGTACACGTCCCGTAACTGCCGCACTGTCTCAGCCACCGCCTCCTGCGCCTCCTTCTGATTCCCCATATCGCTGGCCGGTGGAAGACTGATATCATCCTGCCCCTGATCCCGGCCGGGTCCTAGTATTCTGGGTAGCGCATTGGGCTCATCGTCGCTCTCAACCCAATCTTCGACGGGGACCGTGTATGGCGCGCTGGGGGCTTGAACACGGACCCATGCCCAAATCACTTGACTGAGGAGGACTCCGTTGAACATGCTGCGCTCGTTGTTGTGTGTCTCTTCAAACAGGGCATCGACCTCGGGCCCCGTCCAGCCGTCTGGAAGCTGAGTCCTCACTTTCTGTTGGACGGGATACTGCAAAGGACCCTCCCCATTTTGCCCCACTCGACCTTCCCCTCTCGAACGAGCTTGAATGAGGGGCGGATTCCAATAAGCGCGTGTAAGACATTCTCGCACCGTAGCGCGAACCTCGTCCCAATCGCGTACGCGCTGAAAACACATGATCCGAGACGCATATGAGAATACGGAAGGACCACCTGGACCCATGATCCCGAGCTGACCAGCCGTTTGCGTGCGCCCGGGTGCATGACGAACTGCGGACCAGCGGCGTGCCAGGCGTCCGGATCGGAGGCGTACGGCTGATAGGGTTTGTCTGGATACCGACTCAGTAAGGCGCGGTAGACAAGTCCGAAGAGGGCGAGGTATACTTGTGCTGCCGTCTTAGGCGGACGACCCCTATCTGCCCTGTCCAGTCCGCCCGGGATATGCACTCGCGCATCCACCTGACCGTCCGATCCCGCTTCCGAGTCGTTCCCTCTCCCAGACGCTGCGCGCCTGTTCCTGCTGGCGCGGGACGGAGTCGGGTGAAAGAAGAGGTCGTCGGCATCGGAGACGTTCTGGATTGTCTGATCGTCTTGCGGGAAGAAGTAGAATTTGGATTGGAGGGTGCCGTGATGGGAGCTTCGCAGGAAGTCGTTGAGGGTCCCGATGAGGTTGCGAGGCGCAAGATGGTGGTGGGGTGGTGTGTCATACTCCAGGTTGGGTGGATATAAGGCGTACTCGTAGAAGCTCGGTACGCGTTTGGAAGTGCCAAAGTGAAGTGGAACAGCCTTTTCTGGGTCGAGATGTTCTGCAGAAGATGGCAAGTCTCGGTCGTCTGAAGATGCAGCTCCAGTCTGTGGAAGGCTTGTGTCCGAAGTCCCTCGTTTTTGTTTTTCCTTTGAGAGTTCGCGATTGAGATCGGTGTGTAGAGGAATGGCGCGGGCGAGCATGTCAAGGATGATTTCGAAGGTCATGCGATCTGGGCCCGTGTTGGCGCGAGAATAACGCTGCTGGGCGCCTTTGAATTGGGCCAGGCAGACGTCTCTGAGGAGTCGGATCGCCTCGCAGACGTAAGCGGGTGGTGGAGTGCGGTAGACCCGTGCGAGTGCAAGAAAGTAGTTGTTGAGCTTCTTGGTCTCCATGACGATGTACCTTCCCGACTCTGGGTCTCGAGGCGGCGACAGTGGTGATGGGGACCACCACTTGCTTGAATGCTCGCTTGAGGAACGGGACGACGACGGCATCTGTGAGCGTTTGAAGGCCGGCCGACGCAGATCAACGAAGTCACTAGTTTGGCGATCCTGGTAGTCTTGCTGGCGATGTTGAGTTGTAGATGTGCTGAAGGGACGATGCCGAGCCCAAGCGGGAGCGAGTGCGAGGAAGAGAGAGTCGCAGCTCGCCGAGGGAGGGCCGACATCGTGTAGGAGTCGCCGTCGACCAGTCCTACAGCAAGCCACCGCCATTGCCTTTGCCCCAGCCGCTGTCCCGACCATTTGCCCTTCTGTGCTGCTGAACGAAAGTGTGAATGCGTCTCCAAGAAGATCCAAGAAGAAATGAAGTCAGTGTTGGTGGGCATCGCAGTCCCATCACGTGAGGACTTGTTCAGCGCCTTACAATTCAAAATGCCTTTTCAAAATACACATGCGGGGTTGTCGACCCGACACCTTTGTCTTGCCTGATGCCTTCCTGTGAGGTTCGTTGCTTGCCCTGTCGCTGCAGCAAACCAGCACAGCTTCCTTACTTTGCCCGCAAGACGGAGAGCAACGGCAGAGTATAGCACGGCACAGACCTCGGCTGAACAGCGAGTGAGCCTCGACTGTCTAATCCGACCGCAATCCGCACTGTGTCCTTGGTCCTTTCAGCCGACCTCAGTGCACTTGGAAGCTCGGGAGTTCAGGACCGTGATAGAAGGCATGAGAGATTCATCAGATCCCCTGAGGTGTCCCGCACCTAGCTGTCTTGTCTCGCTGCTACCTGCATCAGCTCGCCTTTCTCATTCTGACTTGGCTGACAGGCTCAAGTCTGGTCGGTTGGCTGTCAGCTCATCATCTTTTCCCTTCCTCCTCCATTTGATCAAACTCCTGATTCCCACCGTGTTGCAGAACTGCAGTTTCAGGTCGCAAAGGGCAGCAGCAAGGCAAAATGCAAGGGCGAAGAGTGGCTTGGGATGCTCGAATTGCACAGACCAAGTTCGCAGCTCACGCCGCTCAAAAAAGAAGACCGATGCGAGCCTCAACACGACATACACCTTCATGAAGCCTCTCCTGCCATGCGCCGGCCAAAGTCTTTTCGCTTCAGCCTACATATGTCCAGGTGGATGCGCAGCTTTCTGGTCATGACCGTTGATGTCTTGTTCCTCTGCGTTCTTCTCCTTTTTAGATTCAGATATTCGGCGTCAAAATTGGCGAGTATGAAGGAGGAGGGCAACAGGAAGGAAATATCGCCAAGAAGAGACTGGCCATACAGCACCATCTTCAGTCGATACGAACCAATACAGCAACGCAGCGCACAGTGCACCAGGGACGCGTCAGCCGAATCAGTCATCACTTAGGGCACTGCAGCACTGTTCCGCCATAGAAAGCACGGACCAGATGATCTTCTGACAGATGAGTACAAAATAATGTGTAAAAACTGCTTCAAGCTCTCCCCGTTCCTTCTTCCCTTCGACCACCATCATCCAGTCCCTTCACGACCTCTCCAAATTCTTGAAGGGTGAGTATGATCAGTCCATCACTGCGACACTTCACACTTCCTCATCCACTTCCACCACTGGATCACTGACTGAGCACTGTTGCCTTCCTCCCGCACCTCCTACCTTTCTCCTTTCTCTCTGCGTCATCGATCATCCGACATCCATGGCGATCGTTCATCTCGGCTCTCAGGCTTGCATCCAACGCAGGACAGGCGCGGGTCGCGTAGACGACGTCCGATGAAGCAGGGATTCCACTCCGCGGTTGCTGACTGTGGATGGGGTTCTCCAGGATCCTGCGTCTAGCGCCACTCCTCTTCCTTCACCGCCCACTACCTCGACCACCTCGGTTCATCCAACGACCTCAAGAAGACTCAGAGCTGTGGACCCCCTGCGCGTCAGCAGCTCATACTCGCATTCTCACCCCCATTGCCGGCTGCCGAGCATACTCAGCCCACGACGCCGACAATAGCCCAGCAACTTACGGTGAGTCCATCACATGCACAAGCTTACTTTCTCTGGCTTGTCCTCCCAGAGGTACGGTGCCTCAATACCCGCACGACAACGGGAACGGCAGGTGAGCTGCATAGGCCTCAGGTTCCGACGCTTCACATCTTCACATCTTCGACGTGTATCATTCCTGTTGATACATTATTGCCTCTATTTCTTACCCACACAGACGTTGCGGCAAGAGGACGGATGCACTGCGTCGAAACGAAGGACAGTCAAGGTGAGTAGTACTGGACATGCTGACTTCCTCTCTCTTTCTCGCTTGCAGGGTCGGTGCGGTGGGCGCAGGATCAAGACCCGCCACCAACAGGGACGGCTGAGGTGAGTCAGATCAACCATTTCCATCCTCACTTGTATCTTTACATGAGAGCCACGCCGCTGACTCTTTGCTTCATCAATTCCTCTCAGCCGGCGCATCAAGACAACAGACCACGGACTTTGTCCGCCGACGAAGGTGAGTCGATAAGATCTACTGACCTTCTTGACCTCCTCTTCCTCTTTCTTTTTTTTCTCTGACAGGACGCGATGGAATAAAAGAACGTTCGAGCTGACCTGCTGACCCTCCTTTGCTTTATCTCAGGGATGATGATGCTGTCTTTCTCTTCCCTTTCTTTCTGACAGAGCCAGGGCTGCCAGCCCCTCGGACGACAAGACAAGCAACACGACCGGGAACGGCATTTCGGCGACACGGCGGGTGAGCATCATTGAATGATCGATTTGCTTCATTCTCCCTGAGTCCACACGGCTGAGCTTTCCATTTCCCTTCTGCAGTCCGTGCGGTCAAAGGGACAACTCGGGCGGCAAGACGCAGGACGCGAGACGCCTCGGAGTGAGGCGAGGACGGACGGTATTGGCTAGAGCCGTGAAAGCACAATGCCTCCTCGCGGCTGGAGCGGCAAGACGGAGGACGACTCGGTCAAGAAGAGCACGGAGCAGGTCATCTAAGGTGAGTTGAGACCAGATCTGCTGACACTCTCTTCCTTCCTTCCCACAGGGTCGGTGCACCAGGATCAAGGTCCGCGACCTCCCTGGGATGGCTTGGGTGAGTCAGCTTCCTTCCTTACCTCCACGAGTGTTCACAGAGCTGAACTTCTCACATCTTCATGCCTCACAGCCAGCCGGTACGACGTGACGAGAACTTGGGACGGCCCCGGTGGACGACGATCGATGTATGTGAGTTCCAATCGACTGTCGGATCTGCTAACCTTCCATTCTTTTCTTTCTTAACAGGATCGACCGGCTCACCGCTCAGGTAAGTTCGGCTTGACTCCACTGACCTTCTGTTCTTCTTCTTCACCTACCTCAGCCACACAGCACCCGACGGGGATAAGGCAAGTCCGCGCTGACCTACTGACTCTCTCTTCGTTTTGCTCTTACAGGGCCTTGACGGGACAAAGATGAGCTGGGCTTGATTCTGCTGATGTTCTTTTTTCCCTCCCTCTTTTCAAGGACCTCAAGTGACAAAGTTACTCAAGGCTACTGACCCTGCTAACGTTCTTTCCCTTTCTCTTCTGACAGGACAGGGCCTGACGGAACACGGTAGGTTTGAGCTATTCCACTGACACTTTCTTCTTTGTTTGCTCACAGGGGCCTGACGGGCCAAGGTAAGTTAGGGCTGACCTACTGACCTTCTCTTCCTACTTATCTTTTTCCTCTGACAGGATTCGATGGAGTGAAGAGCGTTTGGGCTGGCCTGCTGACTTTCTTTCCTTGTCTTAGGGATTCTCAAGAACGTTCGGACTGACTTTCTGACTTCATTTCCTTCTATCCCAGGGATTACACTGCTAACTTTCTGTTCTCTTTGATCTTCCTTTCTCACAGAGCCAGGGCTACCCACCGGTGCGGAAGGATCAACGTCCGTGATCTCTCAAAGACGGCAAGGGTGAGTTACATCCACTTCCTCATCGACTTTCACCACTGAAGTACTGACTGGACACTGTTTTCTTCCTCCCTTCCGCACCTGCTACCTTGCTCCTTCTCTCTCTGCGTCGTCGATCAGAAGACGGGACGGGAGGCAACTAAAGGTGAGTCTATCACATGCACGAACCTCCTTGCTCTAGCTTTCTCTCCCACAGGTACGGTGTCTCAAGACCCGCACGCGAACGGGGACGGAAGGTGAGCTTCAGAGGCCTCGGATTCAGACCCTCTTCATCTTCACATCTTCTACGTGTATCATCATGCTGATACGTCCTTGCCTCTGTTCTCATCCACACAGATGTTTCGGCAAGAGGACGGATGTACGGCGTCGAAACGAAGGACAGTCAAGGTGAGTAGCATTGGACATATTGACTTTCTCTCTCTTTCTCGCTTGCAGGGTCGGTGCGGTAGACGGGCATCAAGACCCGCCACCAACAGAGGCGGCTGGGGTGAGTTGTACCAAACGTTTCCGTCCTCACTGCCATCATCCCATGAGAATCAATCAGCTGACTCTGTGCATAATCAACTTCTCACAGTCGGCGCGTTAAGGCCACACAACACGGACAGTTTCCGACGTATCACGAAGGTGAGTCAACAGCATGTACTGGCCTTCTCTTCTTTGATCTCCGACAGCAACTGGCGGGCTAAGGCAGCTTCGGCTTGATCACCTAATTTCCTTTCTTTTCTTTCTAATTTACACAGGGCCAGACGGCGATTCTACTAACTTTTTCTTCCTTTATCTTTTCCAGGACCTTAGGCAAAAAGGTCAGTCAGGGATGATTCTGCTGACGTTCTTCTCCTTTCTCTCTGACAGGGCCTGACGGAACAAGGTAGGTTTGCGCTGTTCTCCTGACAGTTGACACTCTCTTCATTTCTTGCTCACAGGTGCCCAACGGGCAAAGTCACCTCACGGCTGACCTACTGGCCTTCTTTTCCTCCTTCTCTTTCTTCTCTGACAGGTCACAGATCACATGACTCGATGTCGATGGAACAACGAACGTTTGGGCTGACCTGCTGACTTTCTTTTCTTCTACCGCAGGGACTATGCTGCTGACTTTCTTCTCTCTTTTTTTCTCAATGACAGGGCTATCCGCCGGTGCGCAAGGATCAACGTCCGCGACCTCTCAAAGGCGGCAAGGGTGAGTTACATCCACTTCCTCATCGACTGTCACCACTGAAGTACTGACTGGGCACTGTTTTCTTCCTCCCTTCCGCACCTGCTACCTTGCTCCTTCTCTCTCTGCGTCGTCGATCAGAAGACGGAAAGGACGGCAAGTGAAGGTGAGTCCATATGCACGAACTGACCTTCTCTTACTTTCTCCCTCACAGGTACGGTGCCTCAAGACCTGCACGACAATGGGGACGGCAGGTGAGCTGCATGGGCCTCAGGTCCAGACCCCTCTCATCTTCACATCTTCACATCTTCGACGTGTATCATCCCTGTTGATACATTCTTGCCTCTATTTCTTACCCACACAGAAGTTGCGTCAAGAGGACGGTTGCACTGCGTCGAAACGAAGGACAGTCAAGGTGAGTAGTACTGGACATACTGACTTCATCTCTCTTTCTCGCTTGCAGGGTCAGTGCGGTGGGCGCAGGATCAAGACCCGCCACCAACAGGGACGGCTGAGGTGAGTCAGATCAACCATTTCCATCCTCACTTGTATCTTTACATGAGAGCCACGCCGCTGACTCTTTGCTTCATCAATTCCTCTCAGTCGGCGCATCAAGACAACAGACCACGAACTTTGTTCGCCGATGAAGGTGAGTCAATAGGATTTCCTGACCTTCTCTTCTTTTCTTTCTGACAGGAGCTGGCGGGCTGAGGCAACTTCGGCTTGATTCAACTTACTTTTCATCTCTAACTTGCACAGGGCCAAACCGTAGAAGATGAGCTCCGCACGGTTCTTCTAATGTTCTCTTCCTTTACTTCTTCCAGGGCCTTCAGGGCAAAGGTGAGTCAGGGCTGATCCTGCTGACGTTCTTTTCCTGTCTCTCTAACAGGGCTGACGGAATAAGGTAGGTTTGCGCTGATCTACTGACTGATTGACTGACGCTCTCTTCATTTCTCGCTCCCAGGGGCCTTACGTGCAGAGGTAAGTTAATGCTGATCTACTGAGCTACTGACCTTCTCCTCCTCTTTCTTTTTTTTTCTCTGTCAGGAATATAAGAACGTTAGAGCTGACCTGCTGACTTTCTTTTCTTTTAGGGATAATGCTGCTGATATTCTCTTCTCTTTTCCTCTGACAGAGCCAGGGCTGCCTGCAACTCGGACGGCAAGATGAACAACACGGTAGGCAGGACCATTTCGCCGACACTCCGAGGTGGGCAACTCATCCCTATGTCCATGAGTGTTCACAGAGCTGACTTTCTCACATCTTCATTCCTCACAGCCGGCCGGCGTGACACGAGGACTTGGGACGGCCCCGGCGGACGACGATCGATGTATGTGAGTTCGTCGGAATCTACTGACCTTTCATTCTTTTCTTTCCACAGGATCGACAGGCTCAAGTAAGTTCAGCTTGATTATACTGACTTTCCTTTCTTCTCTTCCTTACCCACATAGCCCCTGGAGGGAGTGAGGGACAAGGTGAGTTTGCGCTGATGTGCTGACGTTTTCTTCGTTTCGTTCTTACAGGGCCTTGACGGGACAAAGATGAGCTGGACTTGTTTTTGCTGACGTTCTTTTCCTTCCCTCCTCTCTTCCAGGTTCTTAAGGGACAGCGTTACTCAAGACTGACCCTGCTGACTTTCTTTTCCTTTCTCTCTGACAGTGACAGGGCTTGACGGAACACGGTAGGCTTGCGCTGATCTGCTGACACTCTCTTCACTTCTCGCTCACAGGGGCCTGACGGGCAAAGGTAATTCAGAGCTGACCCACTGACCTTCTCTTCCTTTTTCTTCTTTTCTTTGACAGGACTCGATGGACATAAAAAACGTTCGGGCTGGCCTGCTGGCTTTCTTTCCTTATCTTAGGGATTCTCAAGAACGTTTGGACTGACTTTCTGACTTTCTTTCCTTCTATCCCAGGGATTACGCTGCTAACTTTCTGTTCTCTTTGATCTTCCTTTCTGACAGAGCCAGGACCGCCCGCCGGTGCGCCAGGATCAACGTCCACGACCTCTCTGAGACGGCTTGGGTGAGTGACATCCACTTCCTCATCCACTTTCACCATCAAATTGCTGACTGGGAACTATTTTCTTCCTTCCTTCCTTTCGCACCTGCTACCTTGCTCCCTTGTCGCTCCCTTCTCTGCGTCGTCGATCAGAAGACGGGACGGGAGGCAACTGAAGGTGAGTCTATCACATGCACGAGCTTACTTTCTCTTGCTTCCTCTCCCACAGGTACAGTGCCTCAAGACCCGCACGAGAACGGAGACGGCAGGTGAGCTTCGGGTTCAGACCCTCCTCATCTTCACATCTTCTACGTGTATCATCATGTTGGTACATGCTCGCCTCTGTTTCTTACCCACACAGACGTTGGGGCAAGAGGACGGATGCACGGTGTTGAAACCAAGGACAGTCAAGGTGAGTAGGATCGGACCTGCTGACTCTTTCTCTCTCCCTCTTTCTCTCTTGCAGGGTCGGTGCGGTGTGCGCGGGATCAAGACCCGCCACCAACAGGGATGGCTCGGGTGAGTCATACCAATGATTCACATCTTCACTATCATCCTGCTATCATTCCATGAATCATGAGGCTGACTCTTTGCATCATTAAATTCTCCCAGCCGGCGCGTCAAGACTACACAACACGGACCGTGTCCGACGAAGGTGAGTCAATAGGATGTACTAACCTTCTCTTCGTTTCTTTCTGACTGGAATCGACGGTTAAGGTGTATTCGGCTTGACTTCACTTACTCTTCCTTTCTTTATGTTTCTAACTTACACAGAACCAGACGGTAAAAGGTGAGCTCGGCATGATTCTGCTAACTTTCTCTTCCTTCATCTCTTCCAGGACCTCAAGAGAAATGGTAGGTCAGAACTGGCCCTGCTGACGTTATTCTCCTTGATCTCTGACAGGGCCTGACGGAATCAGATAGGTTTGCGTTCATCTTCTGACTGACAGACATTTTCCTCATTTCACAGGGTCTGACGGGCAAACGTAAGTCAGCGCTGACCTACTGACCTTCCCTTCCTCTTTCTCCCTTTCTCTGACAGTACTCGATGGAGTTAAGAACGTTCGGGCTGACCTGCTGACTTCCTTTTCTTTGATCTTAGGGATCAAGCTACTAACCTTCTCTTCTCTTTCTTTCTGACAGTTCTGACAGGGCCAGGGCTGCTCGAACCGGACGGCAAGACGAACAACACGGCCGTGAAGAGGATTTCTGCGACAGCGCGGGGTGAGCTACCCTGAATGGTCTTTCCGCTTTCATTCTCCCTGAGTCCACACGGCTGAGCTTTCCATTTCCCTTCTGCAGTCCGTGCGGTCAAAGGGACAACTCGGGCGGCAAGACGCAGGACACGAGACGCCTCGGAGTGAGGCGAGAACGGACGGTATTGGCTAGAGCCGTGAAGGCACATTTCCTCCTCGCGGCTGGAGCGGCAAGACGGAGGACGACTCGGTCAAGAAGAGCACGGAGCAGGTCATCTAAGGTAAGTTCAGACCGGATCTACTTACACTCGCTTCCTTCCTTCCCACAGGGTCGGTGCGCCAGGATCAAGGTCCGCGACCTCGTTGAGACGGCTATGGTGAGTCACATGACAACTATGATCCTTACGTCAATGAGTGTTCATACAGCTGACTTTCTCATATCTTCATTCCTCACAGCCGGCCGGCGTGACACGAGGACTTGGGACGGCCCAGCGGACGATGATCGGTGTATGTGAGCTCAGTCGGATCTGCTGAACTTTCGTTCTTTTCTTTCTACAGGACCGACAGGCTCAGGTAAGTTTAGCTTGATTCTACTGATTTCCCGTTCTTCTCCTCCCTCACCCACACAGCCCCTGGAGGGAGTGAGGGATAA
Organism: Tilletia indica; assembly: GCA_001689995.1. NCBI lineage: Eukaryota > Fungi > Basidiomycota > Exobasidiomycetes > Tilletiales > Tilletiaceae > Tilletia > Tilletia indica. The sequence continues at coordinate 88,839 of MAPW01000020.1, forward strand.
GGTGAGTTTGCGCTGATGTGCTGACATTCTCTTCGTTTCTTTCTTACAGGGCAGAGACGGGACAAGTTGAGCCGGGCTTGATTCTGCTGACTGTTCTTATCCCTCCTTCCTCTCTTCGGACCTCGACAGACAACGTAACTCAAGACTGACCCTGCTGACGTTCATTTCCTTTCTGTCTTCCTTCCTTCCAGGACCTCAAGGTACAACGTAAATCAAGGCTGACCCTGCTGATGTTTCTTTTCCTTCCTCTCTGACAGGGTCTGACTGAACGAGTAGTTTGCGCTTGATCTACTGACGCTCCCTTCCATTTTCGCTCACAGGGGGCCTCACGAGCAAATGTAATTGAGGGCTGACCAACTGACCTTCCCTTCCTCTTCCTTTTTGTTCTCTGACAGGTCTCGATGTAATAAGAAACGTTCGGGCTTTTCTGCTGACTCTCTTTTCTTTGATCTTAGGGACTATGCTGCTGACCTTCTCTCCACTTCCCTTCTCACAGAGCCAGGGCTGCCCGCCGGTGCGCAAATATCAACGTCCGCAACCTCTCAAAGACGGCTTGGGTGGGTTACATCCACTTCCTCATCGACTTTCACCACTGCATTTCTGACTGGGGTACTGTTTCCTTCCTCCCTTCCGCACCTGCTACCTTGTCTCTTCTCTCTGCGTCATCGATCAGAAGACGGAAAGGGCGGCAATTGAAGGTCAGTCTATATGCAAGAACTGACTTTCTCTTGCTTTGTCTTCCACAGGTACGGACCCCCAAGACCCGCACGACAACGGGTACGGCAGGTGTGAGGTGAGCTTCACAGGCCTCAATTTCACAACCTTCTCATCTTCACGTCTTCTGCGTGTAGGCTCATATTGACACGTTTTTGCCTCTGTTGTCACCCACACAGACGTTAAGGCAAGAGGACAGATGCACGGCGTCGAAGCGAAAGACAGTTAAGGTGAGTAGCATTGGACATGCTGACTTTCTCTCTCTTTATCTATTGCCGGGACAGTGCGGTGGGTGCGAGATCAAAACCCGCCACCAACAGAGATGACTGGGGTGAGTCATATCAACCATGTCCATCCTCACTACCATCATTCCACGAGAATCACGCAGCTGACTCTTTGCACCATTCAATTCCTCACAGCCGGCGCATCAAGACTACACAACACGGACCGTGTCCGACGTATCACGAAGGTGAGTCAACAGGATGTGCTGACCTTCTCTTATTTCATTTCTAAGAGCAACTGACGGGCCAAGAAAAATTAGGATCTCACTTATCCTTTTTCTTTCTCTTTCCTTCTAACTCACACAGCGCCCGACGTCGATTCTACTGACTTTCTCTTCCTTAACCTCTTCCAGGACGTTAAGTTAAAAGATGAGTCAGGGCTAACCCTGCTGACGTTCTTCTCCTTTCTCTCTGGCAGGGCCTGACGGAACAAGGTAGGTTTCTTCATTTCTCGCTCACAGGTGCTCAACGGGCAAATGTACATCAAGGCTGACCTACTGACCTTTTCTTCCTCCTTCTCTTTTTCTCTGACAGGTCACAGATCACAGGACTTGATGTCGATGGAATAACGAACGTTCGGGCTGACCTGCTGACTTTCTTTTCTTCTACCGTAAGGATTATGCTGCTGAATCTCTTCTCTCTCCCTTTCTGGCAGATCCAGGGTTTTCCGCAACTCGGACGGCAAGACGAACAGCACGGTCTACTAGCTTTATCTTCGTTTCGTTCTTACAGAGACTGGCGGATCAAGGTGAGCTGGGCTTGATTGCGCTGACGTTCTTTTCCTTTCTTCCTTCCATTCTTCCTTCCTTTTTTCCAGGACCTCAAGGTACAACATAAATCAAGGCGGAACCTGCTGACCTTCTTCTCCTTTCTCTCTGACAGGGTAACGGAACCAGGTAGGTTTGCGTTGATCTCCTGACTGACAGACTCTTCATTTCTCGCTCACAGGGGCCTGAGTCATGACTCATGACGGGAAAAGGTAAGCTAGGGCGACGTACTGACCTTCTCTCCCTCTTTCTTTTTCTTCTCTGACAGGACTCGATGGAACCAAGAACGTTCGGGCTGACTTGCTGACTTTGTTTTCTGCTTCTTAGGGATCAACCTTCTAACTTTCTCTTCTCTTCCTGTCTTACAGAGCCAGGGCTGCCCGGAACTCGGACAGCAAGACGAACAAGACGGTCGGCAAAATATCTCGGCGACAGGCGAGGTGAGCATCATTGAATGATCTTTCCCCTTTCATTCATTCTGCTTGAGTACACGCCGCTGAGCTTCCTATCCAATTTCCTTCTGCAGTCCGTGCAGACGAAGGGACGACTCGGACGGCAAGACCCAGAACGCGAGACGAGAAGGGACGAAGAGGCGCCAAGGCCTCTCACACAGACAGTTCATCGAGGTGGCAAGACGAGGACGCTGCAAGACGGCTTTCGGCTACCTCACGGACAAGGTCAATGTGAGTATAGTCGCAGTTCAGACCCATCTCAGCTTCACATGTTCTCTGGGCGTCGACTGATGTACACCTCGATTTAACTCTTTGCTGTGTAGACAGAGTCAAAGGACGGAACGACGAACGAAGGCGACAGACTGAAATATTACTAAGGTGAGTAGCATTGGAAGTACTGACCTTGCCTTTCTGTCCTTCTCTACAGGGTCGGCGCGCCAGGATCAATGTCCGTGACCTCTCTGAGACGGCGTGGGTGAGCTATACCACAGCTTTCATCCTAACGTCCATGAGTGTTCACAGTTCACACAGCTGACTTTCTCACATCTTCATCCCTCACAGCCGGTGCGACGTGACGAGGCTTGAGACGGCCCCGGCGGACGATGGAGAAGGTCCAGCTGAGGTTGTAGTGCTGGATTGTGGTGTCCCCTAAGATGTTTACACCAGCTCAGGTGGTGATGGCTGAGATGTATTCTTACGGCCGAGAGATTGTATAAGCTTTGAGAGACCACGTGGGCGATTTTCCATGGTAAAAAACAGCCACCAGTCACCACCCACTCACTCACTCACTCGAAAGTCGAAATCCATGCGGTACCACCCCACACGACCTCGCTCAGTTCCGCGGCATGGACTGCGACGTCGCTGAGGCGCTGATGAGGGACGAGGGCGTCATGTTGTACGAGGCGCCGCCGAAGCTTCATGCTTCATCATGCTTCATCGCTCCTGCTGATGGAATTTCTACCGTCAGCAGCATGATGATCGATGATGATCGATGAGGAAGCCCTCCGAGTTCCGACTGCCTTGCCCCTGATCCCGTCGACAGAGGAGGGATAGGCTGTTCAACACCACATCCTCGACATGCCGACGGCACAGGTTGGCGGGAAGGCCCAGCGGAAGCAAGAAAATGTTCTAGCGAGCTAGAAGCCATTTTCATGCGCATGGATCCTGCCTGACTGGAATCCATGTGGGTTCTGTCCACTAGACCGTCATCTTTCTGGAACGCTGGAACGCTGGAACCATGATATGATCTGCAATCTTCTAAGCTCGCTGAACTCCTCTCTCCGTCCGTCTTCTGAGTTCTGATGTTATTACCAGTTCATCTTCCCAGGCCAGCCCATGCGAAGGCGCACAAAGGAAACTTGTACCAAGCGTCCAAACATCGCGCATCCCGTCGGAAACGGTGTCCAAGGTCGACAAGCTGAAGATGCTCCCATATCGGTGCCCCGTCCCACCTCGCGTCCCTAAATCCACGCGGTCCCAGAAGGACGGTGAGGAGGCTCGACTGTTTACCCGGTGGACGTCTAGCTATCTGTCAATTGACGCCTTGACGTATTTGACGTGTTGACAGCGTTGACAGCTCTTCCTCCCTCCTCTGCCTCTTATATATGTAGGCACCCCACCCCCTGTCCTGTCTGTTCCAATTCACTCTCCATTCCCTCCCTTCTTCTTCCTCCCCATCCTCAATTCTCAGTGACCCTGCCTGAAATCAAGATGACTTTCACGCAGCATAACCAGGAGGGCCAGCAAGTAAGCAAGACCCGCCAGCCCATCGACGAGGACAAGCTGAACGCCTACCTCGCCGAACATTTCCCCACGATCACCACCCCGTCCTCGTCAGCCAGTTCACCACCGGTCAGTCCAACCCGACCTACCTCCTCACAGACGCCGAGAGTAAGCGCTTCGTCTTGCGCAAGAAGCCACCGGGCTCTCTCGTGTCGCGTACCGCTCATGCCATCGACCGTGAATACCGTATCATTCAGGCTCTGGACAAGTACAATGCTTCGCTTCCTCCCTCTTCCTCCTCGTCTGGAACCATTCATCCAGACGCAGTTCCCGTGCCGAAGGTGTTGGGCTATGTCGAAGACGCCGATATTCTGGGAACTCCCTTCTACATCATGGACTTCATCGAAGGCCGAATCTTCACGGACGTCCGAATGCTCTCGATGTCCACATACGAAGACCGCCAAGCAGCCTGGAACAGTGCCATTCGGATCCTGGCCAATCTGCATCGCATCGATTGGGCCCAGATCGGACTGGCAGAGTACGGAAAACAGGCTGAGTTCTATCCACGGCAACTCAAGACGCTTTCTATGGTCGCCAGTCAACAGGCTCAAGTCGAGAACCGGACGACGGGCGAGAAGGTGGGAGCGATTCCTGAGTTTGAGAGGTTGACGGAATGGTTTAACAAGAACTTGCCTGCGGATGAGAATCGGGTACGTACAGCTGGGATCGACTCAGACTTTCAAACGAGAGTGGTTCTCTCAACTGAGCTGAACATACTTGACCCTCACAGATCGTGCACGGGGACTACAAGATTGAAAACCTCGTAAGTGGCCCATAGCAAAGTGCGGAACCAGTGCGTCCGACTTCTCTCTCACCACTTTCACGTATGGTACTCGTCCCGAACAGATCTTCCACCCCACCGAACCACGCGTCGTCGCCGTTCTCGACTGGGAACTCTCCACCCTAGGCCACCCCCTTTCCGACCTAGCCAACCTCCTTCAGCCCTTCTCCCTCCCCTGCACCATCCCACGCGAGCCCTTGTCCGACTTACGACGGCGTCTACACTCTCCGAAGGAGATCATGCGTGCCGCTTTGGAGCGCGGGGAACTCATCATGTTGCTCGGTGGGCTGGAGGAGTTGGACAGGAAGTTGAGGGAGCAGGGTGAGGAGAGTGTGTTGCCTGTCCCAGGGAAGACGGAGTTGATGAGGAGGTACTGCACTGATGCGGGCGGCCATATCCACTGTCCAACTGGACGTACTGCGAGGCGTGGACTTGGTTCCGGGTGAGTCAAACCCTCCTCCCTTCAAAAGCGTCTCTTGATTTCCTTTTCTCACACAGATCCTTTCGTGCATGGTACAGGTCGCTGTGATGGCCCAAGGCATTGCCGCACGCGTAGCGAAGGGCCAGACATCCTCGGCCCAAGCACAAATGATCGCTTCCAAATTTCCAGATGCAGCTCGATACGTCGCAGGGGTCATCGAGAGCAACGCCCCAAGTCATCGACCCTGCCTGTGGCGGCAGCCGATTCTGACTCGGACTGAGGCATTCGCTCCCTTTGGAAATTTCTCTGCGAAGATCCCACCTGGACTCCTGTATACACTACGACTCTGACAACCCCACCTGTACTTGTAGGAGTGCCTCTGCTTTGGAATCCAAGTCGTACATCTGAACTGCATGCTGAGAGAGAGTGAAGGTGACCGGCTCGGATGTGTGGGAATAGCCGGTGCTGGTCCTCCTCCTCGATCTGAATGTGTGGGGGGGGAAAGAAGCCATCACCTTCTTGATGCACAACCACCACCTTCCCTCCCTCCCTGTCCTGTCTCCAAAGGCAAGAATATCAAAGATGAGCTCCGAAGACAGCAGCGATCCCAAGCAGGAAGGCCAGGAGTTCGGCAAGATCCGCCAACCCATCAACGAAGACAACCTGAACGCCTACCTGTCCAAACACGTCCCCAGCATCGCATCCCCGTCGAAGTCCGTCAGTTCACCTATGGACAATCCAACCCGACCTATATCCTCACCGATACCAAGGGAGCTCGATATGTCCTTCGCAAGAAACCACCGGGTACACTGCTCTCGCCCACTGCGCACGCTATCGATCGCGAGTTCCGCATCCTCCAGGCAGTCGGGAAGTACAATGACTCTCTACCATCCTCTTCCTCTCTTCTTCCGCGAAACCGCACGAAGACGCCGTCCCCGTACCCCGCGTCTACTGTCTGTGCACTGAGAACGAAGTCATCGGAACACCCTTCTACATCATGGATTTCGTCGAAGGCCGAATCTTCTCCGACGTCCGCATGCTCTCGATGCCCACCTACGAAGACCGTCTAACAGCATGGAAGAGCGCCATTCGAACAATCGCGAACTTGCACCGGATCGATCCTATGCAGATTGGATTGGACGGGTATGGGAAACGGTCGGATTTCTATCCACGACAGTTGAAGGCGCTCTCTACGGTTGCGGGAAGGCAGGCGGAGGCGCAGGACGCGGAGACGGGGGAGAAGGTTGGACCTATTCCGGATATGGAGAAAATCACCAATTGGTTCAGTAAGAACTTGCCGGCGGATGAGAATCGGGTATGTGCTGCCATCCCCTTTGCTCTTGATCGATCTTTCTTCTTTTGCATTGCGGAAATCTGACGCGCCCCTTCCATTTTTCTGAACATTCAGATCGTGCACGGAGACTACAAGATCGACAACTTGGTAGGACCATCCCCCTCTCCCTGATTTTCATTCTCGATGGGACAGAATCTGATACCATTCACTCTAAAATTTCCCAGATCTATCACCCCACGGAACCCTATGTAATCGCCGTCCTCGACTGGGAACTCTCAACCCTCGGCCACCCACTCTCTGACCTCGCAAACCTCCTCCAACCCTTCTCCCTCGACTGTACAATCCCGCACTCACCCCTTTCCGAAATCCGGCAACGTCTGCACGACCCTGAAGAACGGATCAATGCGGTGCTCGAGAGGGGGGAGTTGATCTTGATGATGGGTGGCTTGGAGGAGTTGGAGGAGAAGGTGAGGAGGGAAGGTGGGGAACGGGTTAGTCCGTTGCCGGGGAAGAATGAGTTGATACGGACTTATTGTGAGCAGGTTGGGAGGGCATATCGATTCCTGTTTGGACGTATTGCGAGGCTTGGGCTTGGTTCCGCGTGAGTTCTTTTTCCTTCTTCTCTTCAATGCCCCAGCGCTCTCCTATACTCACACTTTTGGTTCGCATGGGGTGATTCGTTGCAGCTCGCGGTCATTGCACATGGCATCGCAGCACGCGTCGCGAAGGGCCAGGCTTCCTCAGGCGAGGCACAACTGTACGCGTCCAAGTACCCAGACGCAGCTCATAGCGCCTGCGTCGTCATCGAGCGCGATCAACCGGGCGCTCTGGCCAGGCTTGAGGCGTCCACGCCTAAGTTGTGACGACTCTCACCAACGAAACTCAAAAAAAAAAAAAAAAAAAAAAAAAAAAAAGACGAGGAGCGGGCAGGGTGCGGATGATCTCTTGCGGCGCTCGGGATTTGTCAGGTCGCGTCAACATCTTCATCTTCCAAAAAGCTGGACCACTCTCTCATCCCAACACTTTCTCACCAGGTCCAATTCTCCCTAGCATCCTTCAAGGCAATCCCATCCGACTAACGTTTATCATGTTTTTCCCTTCGGGCAGTTTGCAGATGGACGGTAACATTGCAATGCGTGTGTATGGTGAACAATGGATGAGTGAGATGTGTGAGCAGACTAAAGAAAGCGTAAACGCATACCGAACGAGCGACAGCGGACGACCGCCCCACCAATTCACGAAAGGGCAGAGCGACGATGTAAGGGAACATGTGACTGGCCCATACCATTGAGCGATTCAGCGCAAGTCGACGACCATCAACCTCGCCTCGGGGTCAAGTCGGACGTGTCCATGTAGCGCATCCGTGTACAAAGCAGGAATGTCGTCCCCCGTCTCGGATACGTGCGGGTGGAAGAGACCTGGCGCCCGGCACTGTATTCAACCAAAAGGTGGGAGGGGGAAGAGTGAGCAATCGAAAAGGGGGAACATGTTGCACGTGTCTCGAGGAAGGGAGGGGGGGAGGGAATACGTACGTGCATGATGGTTTGGACTCCGTGCGGGTCTGTTAGTCGGAAGAGACCAAACGAAGGTTCATGTCGCGGTGCACACACAATCGCAATAGCCTGTCCCAAAGGAAAGAAGTCAGCAATCCCCCAAACCCTCCCAACCTGAAAGGAAAAAAAAAACTCACCTCCGGAGTCATAGCCTGAAAGGAACAATGCGTATGCAAATCCAACGAGCTCAAGAACGCACTCTGCGTCGGGTGGGTATGGATCCAGCCCACAGTGACCAAATCATGTTCCTCCTGAAAGGCCCAGATCGCCTCCTCGTCATGCGTCTCGCACCGATCCGACCCGCCACTCTGCGCAGGTACCGTCAGATGGGTCACCACGAACGCTCCCTCCGTATTTGGGGAGGAGGAGGAGGAGGTTCGCAGTTTGCCCATGAGGAGGGCACAGGTCTCGATGTCGTTCTCTGTGTTTTCGCGGGCGAGGGCGAGGAAGATGGAGAGGACGCGAGTGGGGAGGATGACTGTTCGGAGAGGGGTGCCGCCTCGGTGAATGCTTTCAAGCCCAAGCGGAAAAAAGGAGTAAGGGTTAAGGCACAAGGTTTCCCAAATTTTCCGTAAGAGAGGGATGATAACATACCAATAGCACCTGCGTCCATATTCCCATTCATCGAGGTTGTAGACGCGGGCGGCGCCGTAGCTCGCGAGGAGATGATACTCCCCCTCGCCGACGCAGCAGCAGCAGCCGCCTTCCGTTCCAACTCTTCCATCTCCTTCCGACTGGCCTCCAATGCCCATGCAAGCTGTGCCTCTTCTTCCTCCGTGGCGCTCCGTTGTGGGCGTGGGGGACGTTGGCGTTGTGGTAAGGCAGGACTGGGTCCAGGAGTCGGAGCGATGATGGAAGTGGAAGGAGGTGGAGCAGAGTGTCTGCCTAATGTTAGAAGTTGAGTCGCATGTCGTTCCAATCGTGACCCGCCGCCATCGGGGTCATTAGTGTATAAAGCCGGTCCTGATGTTGTGATACTGAGGTTGTCAAAGTCAGCCGTGGGAGCGCGTTGAGGGAGTGAAGGTACAGACTGATGGAGTGCTGGAGGTTGAGGAGGTTGTGGGATTGATATTTGAGTCAATGATTTGGCGGGACGGGGAGGACCTGGCTGTGCTGATCCGCCGATCGGTCTGGGACCTAGTACGGCAGGCGGACGACCCTGTAGAGGAGTATTCGGTGCCGAGGTTGAGCCCGTGCTAGTCGTGGAGGTCGCAGGTGGTAAGAGCGGTTGAGAAGGCGGTGGTGTGGCAGACCAGGGAAAAGCCTGCTGCTGCCTCGCGGACACAGGAGGTAGTGTCATATAATAAGACTCTCCCAATGCGGTACGTGGAGCGAAACCCTGCCCAGACTGATCGGGAGTCATGGATATTGAATCCGCTGTCTGTTGTCGTTTTGAAGAGGCTGCGTATGAGTTTGATGATTTCTGAGTGGAGGATCGGCGGAGGATTGGGTAGGCGAAGCGGTCTTGTTGGGAAGAGGAAGAGGAGGAGGCTGCCCATGGTTCGAGGGAGGACTGTGTTGAGGCTGCGTACGGGATGGATGAGGGTGGAAGGGTGTTTGAGTATGTGATGGAGGTTGCGGAGGTGCTGCTGCTGCGGGAGGAGGAAGATGCCGCCGAAGCATTATTTGCGATGGTAGGTGGGGTTGCATCGTATCCGAGGATGGAGCGTACGTCGAATGATTCTGTGGTGGGACGTTCTGGTTTCCGACGTGTGAGGGTGGACTGCTGAGATGAGGATGATGATGATGATTCTTCTGGCTGTGGTGGTGGAGGTTCTTGTTCTTCTGCCTGTGGTGGTGGGATGGAGATGGCGGTGGGTATGGAATCGATGTCCTTGATTTTTGGATGAGAAGCCTTCCATTTGTCGTAGTTGTCGATGAGGATAGGTTTGCATTCGCTGATCTTGTCGAGGACAGCCTGTGCATCCTGTTTGACCTTGTTGCGTTGTTGGAGAGAGAGATCTGATTTCCATGCTGGATGTTTGTTGGGGATGAGGTCTACGAGTAAGCGTGCTGCTTTTGCGAGACAGATAAATGCGTGTTCGTGGTCGGCTGCTTGGAGATAGGAGTCAGCCTGTGTGCGTAGACCGTGTGCGCCTGCGAGTAGTCTGTGGATGGGGATGGCGGTGTTGAAGATGGTGTCTGCGTGGGTGGTTGCTGCGTCTGCGAGTTCCTTTATCGTTGCTGGCCGTGTTTCTGCTGTTGGAGTCGCCTTCTTCGCTCTGAATACGGAGGGAATTGGCAGATGGAAGGTGCGCTGCTGTCTGTCTGTCATCCTCTCTGCTGTCCTTGTCGTTGTTGAGGTCGTTGTCGCTGTCGTGGTCGCAGTTGAGGTTGAGGTTGAGGGTCAGTGCGAGGTCTGGAAGTCACTGCCTCAGCTTGGGGGGAAGGTGGTGTTGGTCTCTTGCGCTTATAATCTTTACTCGGCCGATAGAAACTACAAACATCACGTGCACCCATCCACCTTAACCCCCTTGGCCTGACTGTATGCACGCACCCACTCACCCTCACCCTGACCACCACCCACCACCATCTCTCCCTCAGCGAAAACAAGGGTCATAAGGAAGGATGACAAACCGCAACGGCCGCAGAGGCCAGCAGCAGCAAGATGCCGTCCAGAACGAATCCCTCTTCCGCTCAGCGACCATGAGCCTCATCCAGCTCTACATCCCCTCCGAAGTATGCCACTCCACCGTATACGAACTCGGCCAACTCGGAAGCGTCCAGTTCAAGGACCTCAACCCAGACGTAACCCCCTTCCAACGCACCTTCGTAGCAGACGTACGCAGGATTGACGAACTCGACCGTCGTGTTCGCTATCTGTACGACAACATCGATAAGCATGGCATCACCGTTCGCCCGCTCGAATCAGCCCTGCCCTTCGTCAACTCCTCCTTCGACCAGCAAGGGCAGCAGGGTAGCAGTGGTACCATGGACAACACAGGCGGATCATCTCCTCAGATGCTCGACGAACTCTCCACCCGTCTCCGCTCCTACGAAGAACGTCTCTCCCAGATGAACTCCTCCTACGACTCCCTCCAGAAGCGTCTCCAGGAACTCGAAGAAGCTAAGCACGTCCTTCGCGAGACCGCCGTCTTCTTCGACCAGGCTGAGGGAAGGCACGAGCAGATTCGTACCAGCACCGCTGATGACGATGACAATCAGCCTCTCCTCGCTGGTGACGTCGAAGGTCGCAACTTTGGATCTCGCAACCGTGATCCTAGCCAGGGTAACGAATCTGGATTCGCCAGCTTCGACCTTGAGTGAGTGCTTTCCTCCCATCGAGTCGATCTAAAACATAAACTAAATATATACTTCTCATCGACACAGATTCGTCGCAGGCACCATCGACCGATCCCGCATGGCCACCTTCGAACGCATCCTCTGGCGAGTCCTCCGCGGCAACCTCTACATGAACTACGCCGAAATCGCCGAACCCTTCGAAGATCCCAACCGCGAACAACCCCTCCGCAAAAACGTCTTCATCATCTTCGCCCACGGTGCCGAGCTCCTCGCCAAGATCCGCAAAATCTCAGAATCAATGGGGGGCACGCTGTACCCGATTGACTCCAACCCTGCCCGTCGGGAGGATGCGCTTAGGGACGTCTCTGCTCGGATTGAGGACTTGAACAATGTTCTCTACTCTACCAATGCCACTCGTCGGACTGAGCTTGTCCGGGTCGCTGAGTCCATCTCTGCCTGGGCCGATGTGGTGCGTAAGGAGAAACTCATCTACAACGCGATGAATCTCTTCCTGTACGATGCCCGTCGCAAGACGCTCATCGCAGAAGGATGGTGCCCGACCTCGGATCTGCCCTCGATCCAACTCGCCCTCCGTCGAGCAGCCGAGAACGCAGGAACCGCAGCCTCGGTCCAACCGGTCCTTCAGGAGTTGCACACCACGGCTGAACCACCTACGTTCCATCGGACCAACAAGTTCACTGCTGCGTTCCAGAACATCATTGATGCTTATGGATATGCATCATACCAGGAAGTCAACCCGGGTCTCTTCACCGTCATCACCTTCCCCTTCCTCTTCGCCGTCATGTTTGGTGACGTCGGACATGGGACACTCATGTTCCTCGCCGCCCTGGTGATGTGCATCTGGGAGAAAAAACTTGCGAAGGCTAAGGTGGGCGCGGCGGCTGGTGTGGGTGAGATCTTTGATATGTTCTTCTATGGACGATACATTGTTCTCCTCATGGGTGCCTTCTCCATCTTCACCGGATTCCTCTACAACGATATCTTCTCCAAGTCGATGCATCTCTTCCACCCGGGTTGGAAGTGGGTCCGTGGCGATGGCGAGTTGACGGCTGTCAAGCTGGACCACACTTACCCGTTCGGATTGGATCCTACCTGGCACGGCGCTAATAACTCGTTGGTGTTCACGAACTCGATGAAGATGAAGATGAGTATCATCCTCGGTGTGCTCCACATGAGTCTTGCCATCTTCCTCCAGGCTCCGAATTTCATCCACTTCGGACAGGAGTTCAGTTTGTGGGCCGAGCTCATTCCGCAGATCACCTTCTTCTGGTCCCTGTTCGGTTACTTGACGATAGCGATCATCTTCAAGTGGGCCACGAACTGGTACGAAACGGACGCGGCGGGTGTCGTCTTCCGTAACAACCCACCTTCGCTCCTGAACATGCTCATCTACATGTTCCTCAGCCCGGGCAATGTCGACAAGGAGAAGGAACTCTACCCTGGTCAAGCCTTCGTCCAGACCGTCCTCTTGCTCGTCGCGGCGATCTGTGTGCCCTGGATGTTGATTGCGAAGCCGTACATTATGTATCAGAAGAATAAGGCTCGGAAGGGCGCTGGATACCGGGCTGTGGGTGGACAGGAGGGCGAGGAGTTACCTTCTCACCACGGTGGGGGTGGTGGAGGTACGGGCTTGTTGGATGATGATGATGAAGAGGAGGCTGGACATGCTGCTGGTGGGAATGGAGCTTCGTCGTCTGCTGCGGCTGCTGCGGCTCATGACGGTGGCGGTGGAGGAGGGGGACATGGACATGGGGAAGAGTTTGAGTTGAGCGAGGTTATTATTCATCAGGTCATTCACACCATTGAGTTCTGTCTCGGATGTGAGTTTTTAAAGATCTTTTTACCTCTGCCTTGAGGGAGGACCAAACTGACTCTTCTTTGCTTTTCCCCTCTTTTCATCGCCAGGCATCTCCAATACGGCCTCCTACCTCCGTCTCTGGGCCCTCTCCCTCGCCCACGCCCAACTGTCCGAAGTACTCTGGACGATGACCCTGGCCAACGTCTTCGGCATGACAGGCGTCACCGGCACCCTGGCCACCGTCTTCGCCTTTGCGCTCTTCTTCGTGCTGAGTATTGCGATCTTGGTGTTGATGGAAGGGTTGAGTGCGTTCTTGCATGCGTTGAGGTTGCATTGGGTTGAGAGTGGGTCGAAGCATTACCAGGCGGCGGGGTATAAGTTTACGCCGCTTAGCTTTAGGGATGAGGATGAGGAGTGAGGAGCTCTCTCTCTCGCTCTTTATTCATTTCCTTTCTCTCCACTACGTGTGGGCCCCTCCCTCCCCTACATCCCAACTCACAAAGTCCCGTCCAAAGTGTCTGTCATGGTCCCCTCTTCCGCCCTTCCACTCTCCTTTCACTCTCTCCCTTTCCTAAACAAATCATCGAAATATAAATCGTCTTTGGAAACCATTCATCGAACAGTTCGGAGGTGATTGAGGTTATCATGGTGGGCAGGAAGAGACCCAGAACAGGCACGCAGTATAAGGAGATAATAAAGCGAATATCCCGCCTCCTACTCCAACATAGCCCTCATCCCCCTCGAGACCTTCGTCTGCGCCGCCGGATGTCTCGCCAACTCATTAGGAACCCGACTAACAGGACTCCTCCCAATCTCCATCTTCAAATCATACATAACCTCCTCATCACCCCATCCAAAAACGTGACCGCCGTACCCCTCTTACCGGCCCTACCCGTCCGTCCAATCCGATGCACGTACGCCTCGATCGCGTTGGACATCTGGAAGTTGATCACGAGGGAGACGTTGGGGACGTCGATACCGCGCCCGGCTAGGTCGGTTGCTACTAGGACGGGACAGTCGCCGGATCGGAGGGATTCGAGGGCTGCTTCGCGTTGGGGTTGGGTCTTGCCGGAGTGTAGGATGGCCGTGCTCCACTGTGACAACAAAGAAGGAGGGAGATATGGGTCAGCTTTTCTCCGGAGGGTGTGTGGACAGAGAGATTGTTCAAACGTACCCCGGCATTCTGGATGTACCTCCCAATCATATCCGCCGTCTTCTTCTGGTTGACAAACACGATTATAGGCGGCTGGAATCCACTCGACAAGATCGAAAGTAGACGAGCCCTGGAGACAAAAAAAAGGCAGTAGAAAAACGGGGTTGTCAGTTGGGAAATCACATATCTCTTCGTTTCGTGGCCTGCACCGCAGATACCACGGCGCCGGAGAGTGGTTGGACTTACTTCTTCTTCTCTTCGCCGTTGATGAACTCGACGTTCTGCTCGACTGTGCCGACGGCCTGGTTGGCATCGCCAATCGTGATCGTTGCAGGCCGGCGGAGGTAGGTACGTGCGATTCTCTCGACGGAGGGAGGCATCGTCGCTGAGTAGAGCACTGGCAGGGAGGGCAGTAGAAGAACAGGGGAGGGGGATCAGTTTCCTGGCACGAGGAACATGAGCAAGGACACACATAAACTCACTCGTCACTCGATACTTCTGCACCTTCCCTTCCCCCCCTCCCCACCGCCCAACCGACCCAACGGATCCTCCGCATCCTCCGTATCCGGCTTCAAATTACTAACCGGCAAACTATCCAATATAAAATTCAACTGCTCCTCCCACCCCTCATTCACCATCCGATCCGCCTCGTCCATGACGACATACGTGCACTGACTCAACACGACCACATGTCTCTCCAACAAATCTTTCAATCGACCCGGTGTGGCGATGATGATCTCGCATCCGTTGCGGAGATTGTGGGCTTGGTCTTGGAGGTCTCGACCTCCGACGATGGAGACGCAGGTTAGGTTGAGTTCGGAGGCGAATTTGTTTGTTTCTGATTCGATTTGTTGGGCTAGTTCGCGGGTTGGGGCTAGGATTAGGGCGTACGGTCCTAGATGTCGGTTCTCGTCTGTGAGGGGTGGGAGGTCGGAGATGTAGGCGAGCATGGGGATCACGAAGGAGGCTGTCTTTCCCGAACCTGGTGTCGAAAGAGAGAGGAAGTTGTTCAGTCCAATCTTCCAACCGCGTGAGAATCGACGCAAGGAAAAAAGGCACTCACCCGTCTCCGCAATCCCGATCAAATCCCGATTCTGCAATCCAATAGGAATAGCCTGCCTCTGAATCGGACTAGGATCCTTATACCCAATCGTCTCAATAGCCTGCAAGATCAACTGCGGAATACTACTCTCCTTCCAACTCCTCAACGGACGAGGAATATTCCCACCCCGAGCAGCAATCGCGAAATCTTCCCTGAAGATCCTCCAATCTCGTTCGGCCATATCTTCCAACTTCTTCTCGGACCAGTGGAGTTCTTTGAGGACCTTCCGTCCTGCTGCTGCTTCTGCTGCAGTGCTGTTTTGGGACGAACCACGGTTCCGATGATCCGGATCGACAGATTGCGCACTACTACTCTGCCCCAAGGGACGGGCGGAGAAGGTGAGTGCTGCAGATTGGTAGATTGGGTTGATCCGTTCCGAGGTATCTTCGTCCTTATCCCAATCAAAGACGAACTTCTTGTCGCCTGTCTTGCGCTTCTTCTTGAGGGGTAGACCATTGGATCCTAGATTTGCTGAGGTCGTCTTTTGTGGAGGTGGGTGGGATGAGGAGGAGCCGCTGTTGTTGTTGTTATTGGAGGGGTGGCGGGTGGAAGAGGGATGGGTAGGTGGTCCCCCATTGCGATTCCCATGTCCATGTCCTCCGTTCCGTCCGTCCTGGTAGCGATCCCTATCCCTGTCCCTCCGATCCTGCGCAGGCCCTCCGGAAGAAGAAGAAGCAGCAGGCAACGAAACAGCCGCAGAAGAATGACCGAGGTACTTTGCTCGAATCAAAGCCTGTTCCGCCTCAGACAATCCATTCCCACCACCTGCCTCTTTACTCTCCTTCCCCTTCTGCTGCTGTGCCCCATTGATATCGACCGCCTTGGCCTTCTGCTGCAGACGTTCCTTCTCTGCATTGGCGGCAGCTTCTTCACGCTCTTGAGCTAGTCGTGCACGTTCGGCCTTGGAGAGGAACTTGGGTTTTACGGCTGCTGCTTCTCGTTGGGCTTTGAGGAGGTCGTCCACGGAGAGCGGAGTCTTGCGCGACATTCTTCTCGCTCTTCTTTTCCTTTTCCTTCGGTTGATGGCTGCTCAAGTTGTGAATATCGCTCTGGGTGATGGTGGTCGTGGAACAGGAAGGAAGTGGAAGAAATTCCGAAAGACCATGCGCACGATCATAGAGAAGCATCTCAAACACCATATGCACACAGCATGACAGCACAACGGAGCTCCAAGGAGAAAGAGAAAGAGGAGAAAGTGCATTTGCGTATGTGATGTATCTAAGAGAAGAGAAAATTCGAAGTATGGTCTGTCGATTAGGAGACTGCTTGAGATGTTGAAGGTCCAAAGAAGGCCGGAGTCCTCATTTCCGATGAGCGTTTCACCAGATGAAAGGAATCATGCGCTTGCGGTTACGAGGGTAGTCCTTGAATTCCTTGCGGTAGTTGCGGTGCTTCTTGTCTGCCCAGGCTGCCATCTGCGGGTGGCAGAGTAAGAAGGGGTATGAGATAAAGGGAGGGGGTATGAGGTCGATGAGAAGGCACTCTAAACACGTACCTGGACTGCTCCGACAATGGCAAACAGACCGACAGCGGGCGAGAGAGTGAGGAAGGTGAGGGCCAACCAAGAGGTGATTTCCTGAAACCACAAGACACTTGTCAGGCACATGCCACAGCTTCCTGAAGGTGACGCTCTTCGGGGAATATACTCACAAAGAAGTAATTGGGACTGGTAACCAACTCAAACGCTCCTCCGCGTGGGATCTTGCGAACGCGGGTACCCTTAGGCCTCAACCACATCAACTGGAGATGAGAGAACAGATTGCCCAACTCGGCAATGACCCAGATGGAAGCTCCGATGAGGAGGTAGGTCTGGTCGTTGAGGAGGGCGAAGGGGGACGAGGGAGCGATCTTGGCGAGGGCGGAGCGAGAGGTGGAAGGGCTGTAGAGGAAGAAGGCGATGAAGACTCCTCCGAGACCCCAGTAGTGGAATGAGTTTTTGAAGACGTTGAAGAAGGGCATGGTGTCGTTGGAGAAGCTGTTTTCATGAATGTGAAGCGAGGGGTCAGCCTAATTTCGACCTGCGCGCAAATTTAGCAGGAGAGAAGGAGCTCACCGGTGGATGAAGAGGGTCTCGAATTCTCGCTTGATGTAGTGGAGGACGACGAGGGTGAGTGCGAGGCTGGTGGTCAGAGAAGGGAGTGAGTGAATGAGTTGCGACAGATTGAGGAGAGAGAGGGAGATACTCACGTCTGTACCTGGGATGGTTCGAAGGGAGCTGATCGATGGAGAGTGGGTGCGAGGAAGTAGAAGAGAGGGTGGATGATGATCGGCCCAGCATATTCGATCAAGAAGACAGTTCTCCAGCTGATCTGTGGTCCGAGGTCCTTGAGATCTACTTCTGTGCCTTCATTGATGCCGAGTGACTGGAGGGTCTTTTCGTCTCCGGTGATGGTTTTGCCTGAGAGAGAGATGCGCTGTCGTGATGGGTGTAGTTTGGGTACTTGTTTGTGGATTGCGTGTTTGAGGTTTGCGAGTGTTGGGTGTGAATTGGGGAGGGTGAGGGTGATTGGGAATTTGGAGGATGTTGCTGAGATGCGCGCCTCTCCTTCCTTTGCCTTGGATGCGCGTTTCTGGACTGTGAGCTGGAATGTCATTGTAGCTTCAGATGTGGTGGTGGTGGTAAGCAAGAAGAAGTGAGTGAGTGAGTGATCTGTGCGTTGCTTGTGATCGGCAACTTGTCGGCCCGAAGCTCATCGGATAAACTCATCACCACCACCACCTTCTCAACTCCCAAAGAGAAGCATGGACCACTGACTACCACCTCAAATAGCGAGCATTATATGCGTGACGATGAGGATCACAGGAGGAGCACCAGCCAGAGTAGCAACACGCTTAGCAACAAGACGCAACTTACAGCATCACTCATCCAACATCCTCCATCTCTTCCCCTTCCTCTCCCTCCTCACAGCTCACATCCTCTTCTTCTGTCTCCTACCCCTACCCTTACACCCCATCAGAACTAAAACTTACGTAGATGAGAACGCTCTCCAACCAGCACAGGCTAACTTACACTGGGGATGGGATCAAGTCACTAAAGCAGACTCAATCGCTCATCAGGTCGCAAACTTGGCTCTCACCTCTTCAGCTAATAGTACCAGGTGCGCTCCTTCCTTCATCATCACTCAATGCGCATACACTCACCCTTCTATCACTCAAACAGCCGCGCAGAAACCCTCCGCGCACTCTTCGCATCCCACGGCCTCCCATCCTTCACACAGTCATACACCTACCCAACCCCACCAACCCTCTTCCGTCCCTCGTCCTCAAAACTAAGCGGAACAAACACCTACGCCCTCTTCCGCTCCCCACGCACAGACGGCCGCGAAGCCATCCTCATCACAGCAAGCTGGAAGAGTCGCTGGAATGGCTTCCACGATCCTGATCTCGAGCTGCCTTGGACTGTAGCTGCTAATTTGGCTGCGACCGGGTTGAAGGATGGTGGTAAGGCTGGTAAGGAAGGTGCCGAGACTGCGTATGAGAGGTTGAGGTTGCGGAAGAAGGTCAATGTTAGGGGTGTGGCTAGTGTCATTGCGCTATCTGAGTACCTGAGTCGTGAGTTCTACTTCTACCGTTTCTTTTCTTACTTCCCCGCATTGGGCTCACATGCTAAATCCGGTTGCTTCGCAGAATCGCTCCATCACAGCAAAGACATCATCTTCGTCATCTCCGACGGACATCTCGATGGCATGCAAGCCTGGGCATCAACATACTTCAACGACAACGACCCTACCACTTCCTCCGCCCAGATCGACGAACTCCACCCTTCCGTCCTCGGCCGCCGAATCTGGACTTCCATCTCTTTAGACTATCCCTCCGACTCCTTCTCCCACCTCGCCATCCTACACGAAGGCACAAATGGTGGGACCCCCAATATGGACGTCCTCAACACCGTTGTCAGAGTCGCTCAGAACTTACCAGGCTCAGCTAGTATACCCATCGTCCTCCACGGCATCCTCGATGGTTCCCTCGATGGACGATACGGGAACGCTCCGGATGATACACGTTCCCAAGCTTCCCTCTTACGATCCATCTTACCTTCCTTCGTATGTGGGCTTTTGGAGAAATATGTGTGGAATGGGGAAGATGGATCGGCTTCGTTCGTCCTGGCTTCCAAAGCTCTCCTGACCCAGTTCAGAATCATGGCTTCAGGACATCCAAGTGGACCACACGGTCTCTTACACAAATACCGCATCGACTCCTTCACTCTCTACGCAGTACCTTCCCTCGGTCCCTACGGCTTCCTCCACATCGGTCGAGTCGTCGAATCCACCTTACGATCCTTCTCCAATCTCGTAGAAAGGCTGCATCATTCCCAGTTCTTCTACTTGCTCGCAGATGTCTGGTGGTTCATCCAGCTACCAGTCTATATCCTCATCCCTGTCCTCTTGGGTGTCGGTCTATCCACATTGGGGCTGAGGGCGTGGGCCAGGGAAGGTAAGTTGGCCCAGGGCGGACGGGAGAAGGTTGGAGAGGTCTTTGAAGAGTGGTTGGACTCGCAGGAGAGTGCGGTCGTCTCAGCTCTTCCATTAGAACACGACGAGGACGAGGAAGAATATGGAAGGGAGGAGGAGGAAGTAGGGAACGCATCGTTCGCGGAGGTCGAAGGAATGCTCGCCGCTTCCACCACAACAACAAGCTCTCTCCGGAAACGCCTCGCGCGAGAATCGACCAAGAAGACGACGGCACCTCGACGCTCGGAGCGGATACGAGCAAGCATGAGTCCCGAGCCGAGCTCGTCCTTCCCTGCTCAATCAGAGTTGGACAACGAGGAGAAGGAGTTGGACGACCTCCTTCCTATGGAACGACGACAAATGGTGAAGAAGATAAAGAAGACCCTCGAAATCCCGCTCGAATCACCCACTGCATCCCATCTCGAATCCCAACTCACCCACCGGGCCCAACAAGTCTTCTCAGCCCTAACCCATTCCGGCAAATTGGCGCGGAATGGACAGCTCGAAGGGTTTGTGGAGATGGTTAGGTTGGGGATGGGGGCCCAGGATCGGCCTGTGGTTGGTGCGTTGGGGTTGATGGGATGTGCGCATTTGGGTGCTGGGGTTGGGGTTTTGGGGTTGGTGGGGAAGTTGGATCAGTGTTCGGCTTCTGGGTTGTGGGTGAGTTCTAGTTCTCTTTTCAGTGGGGGGAGGGTCTCTGTTTGTGGGTGGTAGGGATTGATGCTGACTCTCTCTCTCTCTAGGCCTGCGGAACATATCGTCTGCTCAACATCTTCTCCCTATCCTACCCTCTCCTCCTCATCCTCCTCGGCTCCATCCTCACCGCCAACCCCACGACGACCACCACCCTTCCCGCCCAAAAAGCGACCTCACCCTCCCCAAAATCAACCAACGAGCGCGCCTCGGTCGACTCCTCCATTCGTTTACCCTCCTGTACGCAGGTATGCTCATTGCCGTCTTGAGTGTGCTCAATTGGGCTTTGGCGACGAGTACGGGTCTCCTCCTTGCTCTGCCGCTGTGCTACTCTTCCTGAACCTCAACAACAACAACAACAATCGGTCGGGGTCGGGGCTTACACACAGCCCGAGTCTCCTAATCCCACAAGCTCTCATCTTCCTCATCCTCCTCAACCCCTCTACCGCCCTCCTCGTCCTCTCGAAAACGGGCTGGGTAGAGCCCAGTGCGTTGGAAGCTGGGTTGGAGAGTGTTTGGATTGGGTGGAGGGTATGGGGAATGGGACGTTGGGTTTCGTGGGTGGGGTGTATCAGGCTGTTGTTTGGCAGGCTGTTGTGGGCATTGGGCTTGTGTTGACTTCTTCTTCGTCTGGATTGCAATAGAGGAGCGAGGAAGGGCCCGCCTTTTGGGGGCTGTAATTACATTCCTTTGCACTTTAGGGACGGGCACGGGAGAAGCGTCAGGCGTCAGGCGTCCGCATCCCGCGTCAGGCTGGTCAGGCAAAAGGACGAGATTGAACCCTTCCAGAGGGGGGCTCCTCCTATGGGTGGAAGTCCTTCAATTGCAAGTTCGCGGGGGTCACGGCGGTCTTCCGAGGGATGAGTTTATCCGATCGTGCCTCCGGGCAGAAGCTCGACGTCCACAATCTTTTCTGGTACAGAGGCGGCAGGCGAGTGGCGACAGGCGGAAACAGGAAGGTAAGGGTCAATGAATAGGTCCCGTCTGGAAGGCGCTCTGGTAGACGCCGCGGGTGGAGAGTACCGGACAGCTGGAGCACTTACACCCCTCAGGTCAAGGGGGTTTATAAAGAGCTGACTATTTCTTACCCTTCCTTTTCCCTTCTTGCAAATTCCTCCCTCCATTTCCCTTCCCCCTTCCCTGTAGAACTTACATGCCTGCGTCAATGATGATCAAACTCGGAAAGCTGCGGTTCTTCTTGCCTACATCACCACCACCTCCCTGGCAAGTCCTACTACTGCACACAAGCGTGCCGGTTCGGTGGTCACGACGGATCCAGCGGTTGCTACTGCTCAGGCCTGGGATGTGAGTTCATGGGTTTTGGAAACTGCACAGAATTATGAGTGGAATGTTGACTCGAAATTATGCACTTTGGACTCTTTTCTGGTCGCTTTGGTAGTATGTCATTGTGTGAGGCTCAGTCGCTACCTTGAGACCAAGTTACACACATTGGAAGGTCTATTTGCTGAACGATTCTCCTTCTCCTCCCTTCGATCCTATAGAGGTGGTGGACTCGCTGGTGAGTCTGAGGACATTGCTGTGGGCAGCGATTCACGAAGCAAGCAAAGGACCGTCTGACCTTCTTTCTCTTTCACCTGCATGCTTCATGCCCGTTTCTATCAGGTCTGACTGTGGCGAATCGACTCACGTATGTGTCCATCTTCCCAATGGAATCTATCACCGGAATTTCTAGAGACTGACCCTTTGAATTTCATCGAAACAGGGAAAACCCCAGCATCTCTGTTCTCGTCATCGAGGCAGGTGCCGACACCCGCACTGACTTCCGCATTCAGACCTTGGACTCCTACGGAAAGGTGAGTTGATTCCGATGTAGTCATTTTCTTTGCGATTTCGAAGGTCCCCCCACCCGTCCAGAATAGCTGATGTTCGGATTTTGAAACACAGGTCTTTGCTGCCAATAACACCGACATCAATTGGCGTTACACGGCTACGAATGGCAAGCTCATCTCAGCCGGTAAAGGGCTCGGAGGGTCTACCTCCATCAACGGTGCCTCATGGACGGTGAGTTTTCCATTGGCCCTAGTGCTCTCAGGCGATTTTGAATGGCTGAATGTGCAAATCATCTATTTTAGCGCGGCGATGTCGTCGAGCTCGATAACATCGGTCGACTTGGCAATTCGGGCTGGAACTACGCTTCCATGCTGCCTTACATGAACAAGGCGGAGAACTTCACCGTGCCAGACGCTTCGGCGGCCCAGTTGGGCGGACAGTATAATGCTACCGCTCACGGATTCTCTGGTTATGTCTCTGTCCGATTCGGCGACGTGATCCCTTCGCCCAGCCAACGTCGATCGGCAGGGCTTCACGAGCGATTCTGGACGGGCCCGCAGCAACCAGCTTTCATTCAAGCTGTAAAACAGACGTTGGGCGTGGATCTGCTTGTTGACGTTGCAGCCGGCAAGACGAACGGAGCGGCCTACTTCCCGAACACGATGCTGAACGGACCTGGAAAATTGCGGTCGTCCTCTGCGATCGCCTACCTGAGTCCGATCGAGTTCTCCCGGTCCAACTTGGTCGTCTTGACCACCTGGCGCGGATGGAAATTGAATTGGGACCCTATCAAGACCACCCCACAGCGACGGGTGTAGTCATTCAACAGACACCTGGAGGACCCACATTCAACGTGAGCGCAAAGCGGGAAGTCATCGTAGCCTCCGGTTCGATCAAGTCGCCCATCTTCCTCGAACACAGCGGGGTCGGCAATAAGACGATCTTGTCCAAGTTGGGCGTTCCGCTCAAGGTTTCTCTTCCCGGTGTCGGTGCCAATCTGCAGGAACAGACCAATGGTGTCTTGGGCATTCCGAACTCGACTTACTCGTACGGAGGTGTGGGGCCGGGGAACGTCGTTGCCTTCCCATCCGTTGCGCAGCTTTTCAACAATGCCACGGCTGTGCGAAGGGCTATTGAAGGAAACTACACGACGTGGGCGAATGCGGCAGTTTCGGCCGGCGCGGCTGTTAGTGCGACAGGTCTTATTGCCCAATGGAAACTGGCAGTAAGCGCTTTATTCGACTTCAAAGTTGGTGCGACTGAGCTCCTCTTCACCACCGGTTTCCCCACGAATGACTATGGGATCGAACTCTGGCCTCTGCTCCCCTTCAGTCGCGGATACGTCCACGCGGTCTCCGCCGACGCTTTCAGCAATGCGACGGTCAACCCTCGATACTTCTCAGTCCCTTCGACATGGATCTCCAGGTAGCTTCGTCCCGTGCGGCCCGTCGCGTCTTACAAGGTGACGCATTGAAGAACATCTCCTCCGGTCCCGAGAACAAACCGGGTTTCACACTCGTTCCCGACGATGCTGTCAATCACGGTTCCTACCAAGCCTGGCAAGCCTGGATCAGTAAGAACTTCGGGTCGGTCGCTCATCCGATTGCGACGTGCTCGTTGGCGCCTCTTGCGAATGGTGGGGTTGTGGATCCGCAGTTCAAGGTGTATGGGACGGCTAATGTACGAGTCGTGGATGCTAGTACGCTGCCGATGCAGATCTCCGCGCATCTGAGCTCGACGCTTTATGGCATTGCGGAGCGGGCGGCGGACGCTATCAAAGCGGCTCAGACCTAAAGGCCTATATATTGGACTAAGTTATCACGGATTTCTCTTTCCCCGCCCCGTACCCCGTATGGACTCTCGTTTCCCATCGTAGATCTCTTCCCCCTTGCCTCGTCTCTATCCCCCTATTACACTACTTATTCGCTTTCGCCAGACTACAGTTTCGCACAATGTATTCAGGATCACCAGAAGCATTGCAGAGTTGTTGAACAAGTCCTTTGAATGTCGTGAGAAGAGAGCATTGCATAGAAGGACATTTCGATTGGAGACGAGAGGAAGAGGAATAGAAGGGGGTGATGCGACCGGACAACACTGGGGACTGCATGTGGATGGGCAACGTTGTGTGGCAGGAGAAGGCAGAAGGGTGCTTGGAAGGAACCCCATGAATTGTCGGGATCGGACTCATCACATCGCATGGAGGGAAGGGGGGATGGGGAGGTTGTGTATAAGATGGTAGAGAGGAGAGATGCAGGGGAAATGCGGGCGATCACTCGAGAGAAAGGAGAACCGGGGTCGACTGGGAAAAAGCCCAAGGACAGCCTGTCCTCCGCCTTGGCGAAAACGTGAGAATAGGAGAACAAGACCGTGTCCCCTTCCGAGCCCTCCTTCGTATGATTGGGACCCTTCTCCCCAGAGTTGCCCCGGCAGTTGTTTGACACGGATCTCTCCATCCTTCTTCTCGCTGTTTCAAAAAATGTCTGGTTCTTGCGATCGGAGGTGTAAGAAGCAAACGAAAGGCGTGGCTAGTTGTCGACTTCAGTAATGCGCGGTGCGAGCGCATTTACTGGGGAGCACCACGGCCGACACCGGCGGCGGCGTACCGGGGACGGAAGCCCTCCCCAGGTGCACCCTCCTTGCCAGCGTCCCGGCGAGAGCGGTACTCTGCAATTGAAGGAAAAGATGAGTTATCAGCCTGTGGTCTGGGATGGGGGAGAAAAAGAGTGGTAGGGTACTCACCGTCGCGGTCACCACCACGCTCGGGTCGGTCGCCGCGGGGAGCACGGTATGCACCACCCTCACGAGGAGGGCCAGGTGCCGAGCGAGCCGGTCGTTGAGGGCGCTTGTGGGTAGCAGGCACGATCTCAGAGGGAAGGTGGAGGTACTCGCGGAGGTACTCGAGGCCCTCGTTGGTGAGGACGTAGAAGTACCACTGCCAAGAGAACTGGGTGTGGACGAAACCCTTGGAGGTGAGGGATTGCATGGCCTTGACGACGTGCAGGTTTGCGACGCCCTCGAGCTCGGGGTGCTCGACCTCGAAGTTCTTGGGAGCGACGAGGACGCCGTCCCGGAAGAGCTGGCTGTAGATCTGGTTGCGGTGGGCCTTGGGATGAGCACTGGCGGGAAAGAAAGGAGGAGAGCTATCAGTACGTTGCGCTCACTGCGGTGGGTAGGGTGCGCATGCGGATCAGAGTTTCCCCCGGCAGCTCTGGACACCGTTTCCGCCCGCCCAGCTGTTCCGCATTTACCAGCTCAATGCACCATGCCCCTCCTTCAAAGGAGCCCATTGCCATGCACTGACGACCGTAGATCAAGAGCTACCGCACGCATGATCTGGGGGCGACGGGACCCACCATCCCGCGCCAATCCGCCTCAAGATATTCGCCAGAGATCCTCGACGATGCTCGCCTCCTCCCTTCTCCAAGGTTTCCGGCATGACCGCTGTCCGACGCCCTCCATATATCGCCAGAGCGCCGTCCCAAGCGCGCTGCCGTGTCCTTCGCTGCAGATGGGAGGTTGAGATACTTACTGTTGGGCGAGTGAACGTCTTGATGTCTTGATGGAGAAAGAAGAGAGGAAAGCTGTGGGAAGGCAAGAAGGTGGAGAAGGCGTGGTTGTGGGTGAGAAGAAAAAGAAGAAATGGTGACCCAAAACGCCGATGCCGAATCTCCGAAGCCACACAGATGGAGAAATGTGATCACGTGACTGTGCATCAATGTGGAGGGTGGCATGGGAAAAAAACCAGTCTGGGATCAAATTCTCTCCCATCCTCTCTTCAGCTCGCAATCGCCCGTCCACCTTCTTGCGTCCACCACCACCGTCACAGCATAACACAACAGTGAGTTACATCCAACCAGCAGAGCATCAACACTAGCAGGAGCAGCAGCAGCAACACACCAGCAGTGCAGGGACAGCGGGGTACCAGCAGCGCTAGAACATGGGGCGGGGTCAGGGTGTGGTTGGCGGGATGGAAGTGGTCAGAGGCGCAGATCAAGGGTGCGCGATCCGCGGCGCGACGGATCACAGTGCATACAGACCGACCTTGAAGCATGTATGCTGTATGCTGGAGGTGGTGCTGTATCCCGAGACGGCGTCTGTCGCTGCCAGTCTCCCCGGTGCGGGTGCATCGCTGCCTGCTGCTGCTGCTGTTGCCAAGTGCTCGTTCTCGTCCTAGGACAACACATACTAACCTTCCCCCCTTCTACTTCTCTCCTCCTACCCAGTGCCTCCCAAGAAGGCCGCCATTCTCGCTTCGGCGACCAAGTCAAACAAGAAGAAGAAGTGGTCCAAGGGCAAGGTTAAGGACAAGGTAAGTCTTTCATCAACCTCTTCCCTTACCCACACACACCATCTGACTTCTCCCTCATTCCACACTCCAGGCCGCCAACGCCGTCGTTCTCGACCGACCATTGTACGACCGAATCCTGAAGGAAGTCCCCACCTTCAAGATGATCTCACAGTCGACCCTCGTCGACCGACTCAAGATCAACGGTTCGCTCGCCCGTGTTGCCATCAAGCACCTCGAGCGTGAAGGTCAGATCAAGCGCATCATCCACCACCACTCCCAGCTTGTCTACACACGGACATCTGGCGAGTAAATCTGCGCTCCAGATCAATTGTCGTTCCGCATGCTCGCATTTGTTCTTTCCACACACACACACCACATTCGCCCCATGCAATCTACCACATAGCCAGCCTCTCCTGAACCAGTACTGCGTTGTGAATACGTCCGAAAGTTCTTATCGGCCATCAAACTTAAGGTTGAATGTGTTAGCAGGTGGGGTCGGGTTAGCCACTGAAAGGAGGGAGTCGGCAGCGGGACCGTCCCCGAGGTAAACGTCTCGCTAGAAACGAAGAGACAGGTGACAAGAAGGGGGAACAATCTTGATTTGCTGCACACGGAACGGATTATGTAGGTAAGGAACGAGGGAGAGCTGAAAACAGGAGGTCCGTTCGCCCGTAACTACCACAAAAAAAGACAGGGTTCAATCGCTGGTAATTATTGAGAAAGCTATGAAAGAATGCCCTCAGAGCTGACCAGCCGAGAGAAGATCCTGATAAGCGACTGTGCAACGCTTCGACATCGTCTTCTCGCCCTCACGGACCCAGACACGTGGGTCGTAGAACTTCTTGTTGGGCTTGTCCGCGCCTTCGGGTTGCCGACTTGAGTCAGGAGGTAGTCCTTCTTGTTGAGCACGAAGTCGCGGATACCTTCGAGGTAGGCATATTGCGTGTCGGTGTCGACGTTCATCTTGACGACCTGTTAGGTGGGGGGAAGGAGCAACGCATGATAGGAAATAGTCTGATCAGTACTGACTACTAGACACATCTTACATGCAGCGGGCGAATTCTGATGAGGTACTTACGCCGTTCTGGACAGCAGTGGTGATCTCGTGCTTCTCGGAACCGGAACCACCGTGGAAGACAAGGAAGCTAATAATAAGAGAGTCATGGAGAAGGATCAGAACCTTAAAAATCGTCCCGAACGCGTCCTTGAAAGATAAGGGCGCTTGTTTTCGGACGCAAAAGGGGACTTACACAGGCTTGTCCTCATCGGTCTTGAGCTGTTCGCGCACGTAGTCCTGGTGCTTGCGGAGGAGCTCGGGCTGGAGAGATACGTTTCCGGGCTTGTATACACCCTGATAAGAGAGAAGAATGAGCAGTTCATCAGCAAGAAGCGCGCGTCATATCTGCACGGAGAGGATAGACTCACGTGGACGTTACCGAAACCAGCAGCAATAGAGAAGTTAGGAGTGATCTCCGAGAACTCGCGGTAGATCTCCCAGATATCCTCAGGCTGGGTGTACAGAGCCGCATTGTCCACACCCTCATTGTTCACACCATCCTCCTCACCACCGGTGATGCCGATCTCCATCTCGAGCCAGACTCCGATCTTGGCCATGCGCTCGAGGTACTTCTTGCAGACGGAGATGTTCTCCTCCTTGGACTCTTCGGAAAGGTCGAGCATGTGCGAGCTGTGGGAGATGAGGGAAACGGCATTTCAGCATGATTGGGGCCGCGAGTTATGAGCTTGTTGATGGACGCGACGAGCGGGAACACATACCTGAACAGAGGCTCTCCGTTCTTCTTGAAGTACTCCTCATCAGCCTCAAGCATACCTGTAAAATGAGACATATCGAAAAAAAAACATGTTAATCACTCCAGCCGAGGCGGTGCCCTCCCAAAGCAGAGAAGAAGAAAAAGAAAGCAAAACGCACCATCAAACCAAGGAAGAAGCTTCTTAGCACAGTGGTCGGAGTGAATGATCACGGGAACACCATACAGAGGTGCCACGTTACGGATGTGGTGAGCAGCAGCGACGGCGCCTGCGATCGAGGCCTGCTGCTTGTCGTTGGCAATACCTTTACCGGCGAAGTAGGCCGCACCACCCTGGGAGACTTGGAGGATGACGGAGACTTGGCGTCCCGGGCAGCTTCGAGGGCGGCGTTGGCGGTGGAGCTGGGTTGGGAAGAATTAGAGATCGTGAGCATATAGCGGTCCCCATACATTCGGAATTTTCGGGGAATGAATGCACGTGCGTACGGGTCACCCCCCCGGGACGCGACTGGCCCGGGAAGGTGAGGTGACATACCTGGAAGTGACGTTGAAGGCGGGGATGGCGTACCCGTTTGAGCGGGCGTGGGCGAAGACCTTGAAGACGTCCTTACCGCTGACGACGCCAGCAGGGGCAATCTGGGAGAGACCGGGCATGATTCGTTGAAAGTGTTGGGGGAGAAACTGATAGGGCCAGGGAGACGAAGGAAGATGTTCAGCTGGATGATACTTGGGTGTTGATCTGGAGGACGAGAAAGAGAGCAGAGAGATGAATGCTTACAGTGTTGATTCTATGAGTGGGTATTGGTGGAAGGTGGTGGTCAAAGGTGGAAAGGGTGAGCATTACCGTTTTGTTGGTGTTGGACTCCTTTCTTCCCGAGATGTCAATGCGCGTGCTCTCCAACTTCCGGTCACTTCAATCGAAGGTCGGGTACAAGAGTCAATCGCCGAGCTCAGACGAGGGTCTCATTCCAGCTCAGGCATGTGCACGGGCCCCCAAACCAGAGACAAGATGATCGATTGGGGGGATGGCATTTCATAGTGGTATGCACATTGGGATCCATCAATCATCCAGTCGGCGCCCTCCTCCACCGCCCCAGGACGGCGCAGAGGAAGACCCCGCAGCACCACTCTTACCCTCCTCGCCCTCCTTCCCTTCCCCTTCGACCGTCTCTGCTCAGCCACCCGTCCACCACTCCCACTAGCGTCCAACTCCGGCTCCTCCTCCCCACTATCCTTCTTCTTATTATCCACAGCAGACCCAAATCGGAGTGAATGCACATTTCCATGTGCTCCTGCTGCACTGCCCGAGCTGCTGCTGGTAGAAGCAGCCGTCCGTCGAACGGCTGAATCTGGGAGGGTAGAGGAAGAGGAAGCCAGTGCACTCGTGTGGGATGTCTTTCCTTGGAGAATGTTGGACCCGCAGCAGCCTGTTGAGCACGTCCCGCAATGCTATCATTCCGCGCTTCTCTCGCTCTTCGCTCGATGGCGTCCAACATGGCCTCCCGTCGCGCTACCTCGGGATCATTACTTCTTCGTGGTCCAGGAGCTGATGATGCTGAACCTGAAGAAAAGAGACCGCCGAGCCAGCCTGTGCCAGCAGAGGAGGGGGTGGAGGTAGAGCTCGTAGAGGGTTGACGGGACGTTGAGGGAGGAGCAGTAGGTGCACTGCCGAATGCACGACCGCGCGGTGCGAATGCAGTTCCGAACGGTGTACTTCGAACGGCCCTTCCTTCACCCGTCGTCGCTCCAGCGGCAGAAGTCGGCCTTCCCGATGCGCCCGATACAGGATCCGTCGAATCAGGTAAGAAACGTTGAAGCATCTGCGGAGGCTCGCATACGAACTTCTGAACCGCCCCTACGGCTCGCTTGAGGACGGATCCTTGGGAGGTTAGGCGATTGCCAGGTGGAGGACGGGGAAGTTCATCGCGGATGTAGTGGATTGCGTATGCGGCTAGGATGCCGGTCCCGCTCTGAATGGCCGTATGGGGTCCTGCCATGAGGACGTCGAGGATGAGGTAGGTGTACGGCAATAGAGGAGCCCGGACATTCACGATTCCGAACATGTTGACTGAGTCCGACTGGTAAGCGCGACTCCAGAAGGTCGTGATCGCATACAACATCGGCCGGAAATGGAGTGCCGAGCCAAGGGGAATATTGAGCAACACGATGAGCGCATTGGTGAGGATGAGCGTCCAAGCGTAGGTACTTGATGACCGATAGAAAGGTTCTCCTTCCTCGAGAGCTGTGCTGGAGCGAAAGAGGGCGATGAGATCGAAGATGAGTTGGATACCGCTTCCTGCGAGGAAGAAGCTTGTGAAGGGACGCCAGAATTGGAAGTGGGAGCGGATGAGGGTAGGTAGAAGACGAAGGGGGATGGGCTGATGAGTTTGAGGATGACGGGCACGGTGAGTCCGAGGGTTCCTAGGATGATGAACCTGGACACGGGCGGGATCTTGTTGCTGTAGACAAGGCAGTCAGTGAAGCGTTTCTGTAGTGAACATGGGGAAGCTACTCACAGTTCGTCCATTGTTGCCTGTCTGTTGCTACGGGGGAAAGTCGAGGTCGGGGTCGAGGTCAAGAAGCTGAGCGAAGTGAGTGACGTGGTGAGAATTATCTAAACTCCGAGGCTGCGTTGCTCCGGAGATAAGCAAGATTAACACACTCTCACTCACTCGACACTCACTCAGCTCTCCTTGCCTCATCCATCTTCCTGACCTCCATCTAGAACTGGAAGACCTCAAGATGGAAGACGCAAACACTCCTCAAGCTTCTGCTTCCTCAAGCGCAACAACCACAGACACCAGCGCTGCTCCACTCTTCAAGAAGAAGGCACCCCGTGTCAGAGATCTCAGGCAACGTCCTCCTGCAGAATCATCTACTACAGACACAGCATCAGCAGTAGATGGATCTTCCCTCAAAACTCGCGCAAAGGGACCCATCAGATCAACAACTGCAACCACACGAACCATCTCAGAGGTCGACTCTCAAACAGATCTGTGGGACGAATACAAGGACACCGGCGCCGCTCCTCCACCCTTCAAGAAGAGGGCATTGCCGGACAGGGATCTAAGACAACTATCTGATGAACCATCCTCATCAAACCCGGCTACTATGTCAGCAGCAGCAGCGGAAGATGACGGATTGTACAAAGGCCTATCAGCATACAAGTCCCACGGTCCCGTCGCTCGAGACGATGGATCATCCTCCAAAATCCGCGCAAAGGGCCCTATCAAACCAACCGCCACCATCCGGACGACGTCTGTGGTAGACTACCAACCGGATGTATGCAAGGACTACAAAGAGACCGGCTACTGCGGATTTGGAGACACATGCAAATTCCTACACGATCGAAGCGACTACGTGGCCGGCTGGCAACTTGCCCTCGTTCCCCAATCGTACTCAGCCGGCAAGAGGCGGGACGACGTCTCCCTGGGCATTCTCGATGCAGAGGGCGAAGATCTACTGAACGAAGAAGACGAAGAGATCCCCTTCGCCTGTCTGATCTGTCGCCAACCATTCACCGAACCCGTGGTGACGCGATGCGGACACTACTTCTGCATGTCATGCGCCATCAAGCGGTATACGAAGAACCCCAAGTGTTTTGCGTGTGGGAAACCGACGAATGGGCTGTTTAATGCTGCGACGAAGATTTTGGAGAGGATGGAGAAGAAGCGGGAGGAGAAGGCGGATACGTTGAGGGAGCGGCGGAAGGCGTGGGGGCGGGAGGAAGGGGAGGAGCAGACGAGTGGGGAGCTGTTGGAAGGGGTTGAGATTGGTGACTGAGGATCCCACCCGCTGTCTGTAATCAGCTCTGTTCTACATACCCCTTGCAACTATCATCGTCGAGGATCCTGCATTCAATTCATCCTCCAGCGAAGAACGGCGATGCGTGTTGCTCGGCTGCTTCTCAATCGTTGCGCAATGAGCTGAAGCGGGTTCTCTCCTGCCAAACTTTCGCTGAGGTCGCCGCACGGCTCATGTTGCGATGCTTGGTTGCTTTGGACAACGAAGGAGAGGCAGAGCAGTCGAAAGGGGTATATAAGAAGAGAAGATTCTCCCCCAATGACAGCTCTCCGTCCGCGTCTCTGCACTGCTCCTGCTCGTCTCCTAGGTCAGCGCTCTGTCTCAACTGCGATCTTGACCTCAACACCACCACCACCTCATCCTCTTCTCCAAGACTACCACGCATCGCATCAGTAAGTTCCCTTCTCACCTCTCTCTCTCTCTCTCAACCTCCCCTCCTTGGACCCAGCCTTGAAGTGATGACAAAACATATCAAATCACAAATCACAAATCGAATAATCCAACGCTGAGCTTTTTCAGCAGTGCGGACTTACCAAATATTAACCAGATTCTGATCTGGCCCCTTAGTCCTTACACCCTTCCTCCATTCCCTCCCTCTAGTTGAGCGACCGCGCGCTGACTCTTCTCTTTGCTTCTCTCTTGTTGTCCCAAGCCTGCCTCGATCAGACCAACTTCCCATCCCACTCTCGCCTCGAGTCACTCTCTACGCCTGCACACTGTCTTCAAGCGCAACATCATGATCAAGCCTACCACCACACCCGCAACGCAGCCCACGCTCTTCATCGACGGCAAATGGACCCATTCCGATAATGGTCTCTCACGCGCGACTGTCAATGTGAGTATTTTGACCCCATCCCCTTCCTGACTTCCCGCTCAACAAGGCTGAACCAAATCTCGTATTACTCCACTCACAGCCCTTCGACGGCTCCATCATCGCCCACGTCTCCGAAGCCTCCTCAACCGACGCAAAACGCGCCATAACCTCCGCCCGCACCTTCTTCACCACCAACCCCTGGTCCTCCAACACCCACACCCCGCACGCAACCCGGTCCACCCACCTACTCCGTATGGCCGACCTCCTCCAACGGGATCGGGACGAGCTCGCGCGGATCGAGGTGGCCGATACGGGGAAGACGTTGGGTGAGGCGTATACGGATATTGATGATGTTACTGCTGTTTTTCGGTTTTATGCGAGGAAGGGAGGAAGTTGGATGTGCCGAGGAGGGTGAGGGAGGGTGTGCCGGAGAGTGTGAGGAGTGAGGTCGTTGCTGAGCCTGTGGGAGTGGTGAGTTTTGTTCTACAAAGAAATTCTCGCATCATTCATACTCAACAATGCATATTTCTATGATCTCCCTTTTTTGGTCTCTCAGGCTGTCCTCATCAGTCCATGGAACTACGTGCGTTTGATTCTGCCTCTCCTGTGGGAAATGCTTTTCGATCATCGTATGCTGACCCAACATCCTTTCACTCCCGCACACAGCCCATCCTGCAAATCTGCTGGAAACTCGCACCAGCCCTGATCACCGGAAACGCAGTCATAATCAAACCATCAGAAGTAACACCCCTCTCAACAATCCACATCGTCAAACTCCTCCTCGAAGCAGGTTTCCCCACGGGCTCCATCCAACTCCTCACAGCAGGAGGCGCCGAGATCGGCTCGACCCTGACCGAATCAGACGATGTCGACCTCGTCAGTTTTACGGGAGGTCTTCAGACGGGCCGGAGTGTCATTCGGAGTTGTGCGGAGACGATCAAGAGGTGTACGGTCGAGTTGGGGGGCAAGAATCCGAATATCGTCTTTGGGATGTGGACCTCGAGATCGCGATCGATACAGTGACGACGGCCGTCTTTGTCCATTCGGGTCAAGTATGCTCATCAGGCACCCGTCTCATCGTCGAGGAGAGTATCGCGGACGCCCTCGTAGCCGGCGTAGTAGCCAAAGCTCAAAAGATCGTAATGGGCAACGGACTGGACCCGAAGAGCGAGACAGGTCCACTGGTCTCTGCTGCCCATCTGGAAAAAGTGAAGTCGTACATCTCGATGGCCAAGGAGGATGGTGCGGTGTTGCTTTGCGGGGGTACTCAACCTGATACGAAGACCCATCCGGAGTTGGCGAAGGGTTACTTCTTCTTGCCTACTGTGTTTGATCGGTGTACGCGGGAGATGAGGATCGTCAGGGAGGAGACGTTTGCTCCTATCCTCACCGTGGAGCGTTTCAAGGATGGCGATGAGGAGCACGCGGTACGTTCTTTCTTAATCTCTCTCTCTCTCTCTCAAGCGTATTCCTGAATGCTGGGCTGACATTTGCCATCGGCTTTTCGTTTCTTTCGGCAGATCTTCCTTGGCAACGACACGAAGTATGGCCTCGCAGCGGGCGTACAATCTAAGGATACCGCCCGCGCCGAACGCGTCGCGCGCAGATTGAGACACGGCACCGTCTGGCAGAACACCTACGGCGCCTACACACCTCGTGCCGAATGGGGTGGCTTTGGCCTCAGTGGCAATGGGCGCGAGCTGGGCGAGAAGGGCCTGTGAGTTTTGGGAGTCCCCGTTCCGGTCACTTATGAACCCTTGCTGACTGTTTTTGCTTTCCCTTTTCTTACACAGAGACGAGTACATCGAGCTCAAACACATGTACACAGAAACGAAGCCCGCTCTCATGGGCTGGTTCAAACTCTGAAGCAATCATAACAGGAAACCAACTACGTCGTATGTGCAGAGAACGTGAGGGGAGGAGGGGGGGATGGAGGATATAGAGAACATGAACCAGGTGTAAAAACAGATGTGCGATTGGGGAGACCAATTTCCACAAGTGAAGAAGACAAGAGTAGTAGTCCTCCCAACTCAGACAGCGACCCGATATTGCTCCACCACGACGAACGGGTATACCTCGTCCTCGAGCAACTGGAGGTACTCGCCCGGTGTCTCCGCATCCGTAGTCGCAACATCATCGCCCTTCTGCTTCCCTTGGTGTGGGGCCAGATGAGCAAAGTACGAGTTGAGCGTCGAGATGAGGTTCTTCGTCTTCTTAGGGTTGGGCTGTCGGGGAAGCAATGGGGCCCAATCAGTATGCTATGGGAAAGGAAAGAGGATGGATTGGGAATGAATGCTCACCTTGACGGTGAATGCGAAGTAATCTGCTGGCAGACCGTATCGCAACACGCTTTCGACAAAGGTCCGGATCACCTTAAGATGCGCCAGAGCTTGGTATGCCTCAGAGAAATTTGTCCGGGAAAGACGGAGGAGTTCGGTCTGGCGTAATAAGAAGGGGACATGAGCACTCGCGGTTTTTAAGTGGGCCAACTTCACTTGGGAAAAGGAGGACTCACCCAAAGCTCCTTCTCCGCCGAGCTTGCCTGTTCCAGCTCGTCCTTTTGCTTCTCCACAATGTCGTCGTTCCACTCAAACTCTCGAACTTGGAATCTGTCGATGATAGTAAAAGTAAACCAACAATTGTCAGGAATCTATGATACTGTCAGGCTCGGCTAGCAATTTACGCACTTGTTTTCCCTGCTCTTCGAAATGAAGTCCTCCTTGACCTTCTTGAACACGGTCACGTTGAACAAGGCGAATTCACTGTCCTGCGCGATTTTCCTGGAGAGGGTGTGTTGATTGTGTCAGATAGCTGTGAAATGCCAGAGGTGGACCACTCCCCTTGTGACTCGGCGGAGCCATACTCACCGGGGAAGACCTTGGTACGACCATGGCTGTCAGTCGCTCATACTTTGTTTGCCACTCCTTGATGAGATTTCTGGGAGGAAGAAGGAGATCGATCGTCAGAACACGATGCGGAGGGGCGAAGGGAAGCACGCCGAAAAAGGACTTACTGAGGCACCGCAACCAAGAGTGTTTCGAGGTACTCTGATCCGGCGTCGACGAAGTCCTCCTTGTGTACTACATCTGGCTAGCGACCGTTGCGACAAGTTACCACTGAGAGAGTGTGCCGCATAATAGGAAAGCAAAGGCGCACATGTTGTCAGCTTCTATGCAGTAGTCAGCGCGCTCGCGCACGAGGGGGCGGGAAAAAAGGGGCCATCACTCACGCCTGCCGACGCTGCAGCTGCTGAAGCTGACCCTTAGCGACATTGTAGTTGTTCAGCTTTTGCTTCATGACGTTGTCAATAGAAGACACCTCCCTTGCGATAGCCTCGACAATCTCGCCCAGACTCCGATCAACTCGGTACCTGCGGGTGTTCCAAGCCCAATCGAGCATATACTCATCCAACGCCTTCTCGTTAACAAGCACATGCTGACTGAGAGCCGACTCGTCATTGTTGAGGAGTGCGCGCAAAGTGTCGACGATCTTGGAGACGACTTGGGTGAAGTTGGTATCGTGTTTTGGGAAGTTCGTCCGAGAGGGTGATGAGGCTCTCGAGGGTGCCTGCTTTGAGGGGTGGGAAGCTGAGTTGGCCGAAGTCGGAGGCGGAATTGCGCTCGGCGAGGAGACGGGTGGAGAGCTCGCTTGTACTGTCTGTGTGGGTCTCCATCCTCGAGTGGGACGGAGATGAGCCAGTATGCGAGATCGCTGAGCATTGTTGGGTTTGGATTTTGCGAGGGGTAGGCTCTGGGGGGAAGGGGGAGAGAGACAGACAGTCCAAGTCAGCACCCGAGAACAAGGAAAGAGATCAGCCTGCGCCAGTCGTGCGTAACTCACCTTCCGAGAGACAATGCAGGTTGCGCGAGTGAAGCTGAGAAGATGCTGAGGGCTCGAGGCTTGATGGGAGCTCCTCTTCTACTTGCGATGGGCTCGTGCTCATGCAGTCCGAGGAGTCGCCATGGTCACCAGATGAGACCCGTGACTGATGACTTACACTGGGTCTCAGTGTCACGGGGTCATTGATCGATTGAATTGATTGATCGATCGATTGGAGGGCTGAGACTCACGTGATGTGCTGGGCGGTCTTAATGTGAAACCACTGATCGGCAAAAACAAACTCGAAGATCTGCTGCCGCCACTTTGAGCGTTGCACTACCGAAGCAGATCCGAAGCCGAAGACTGCCAGCTGCCAGCGGAAGCATTCGTGCACTCCTGCTGTCCTTCTCCCCTTTCACACGCAAGGCCAAGGTTGAGTGAATGGGGATTACAAACGCCTTTCCCTTGGTTCAGAATTCTGATTTTCTTTCTGTGCGAGGATTTCCTTTTTCCCAACCCCACACTTGGTTATCGCGTCCTACTCCACGTTCTTGCCAGATATGTACATACATACGAGCGTCGAGCTGCCTCAATTTCTTCCAGGTGCCGCGACTTCGGTCCTAGCTATGGACGAGCTCGCTGCCTCGTCGCGGGTTCAGCTCTCCTCACGTCAAGAAATGCGAGGGTCGAGTCAAGCGGAGTTGGGCAAGCCCTGACTGCGATGTGTGGGAAGGACGATGCTGTGGAGTGACGGTGGTGGCCCGCGTGAGAAGATTAAGAAGGTGGTAAAAACACGGCTGTCCAGATACGTGTGGGGGTGCTGCTAATCCCTGTATGTTATGCAGAGTCAGCCCAGTGTGGAGACTCTGTCAGGCTAACTGTTATGTAGTTCCTTTCTCAGTGAGTACCGAGTGGGTATCTAAAACTTTTTGTATGGCGAGATGCACTGACTGTCTTCCTGTCCGTGTATGTGCTGGTGTTTTGAAGGTCTTGTTGATTCGAGTGCAGTGAGGGAAAGGCGGGCGGGAGAACACTGAGTGGGACGACTGAGTCAGTGCCCGTGTGAGCTGAACTGTAATTTGAGAGTGGGGTAGCGGCAGGCGAGGTGCTTCCTCCAGCGCAAGATCGACAGCATGCTTTGGGCGGTGGACTGACCTTGGACGCTCAGCAAGGGACGATATATAAGCAAGAGCACCGTTTCCCACAAATCTTCCCTGCTAACCAGCTGTCCTTCCCACTCCCCTGATTGACGTTGTCCCTTACAGCATCGATCTCCCTTTCCCTCCTCCCCCCTCTTCCAGCAGCACGTCTCGATACAGCTAGGAATCTCCCTAGTGTCTGCTCACTCCCCACACGCACCAACGAAACCGTCTGACCCTCGACTCTCCTTTCCACACAACCAGCCATGGCTGTAAGTATTTGCAGAGGAGCAGTCGCGTTCTTACGCGGTGGAAGTAGAAAAATCAGGCAGTAGACTTATCCACGACGCGTCTCTTCTCCCTCCCTCTCTCTTCCTGTTCGTGCAGACAAATGGTCACGCAAACGGCAACGGCAACGGCTCGGCCCAGCACTCTACTGGCCGTAAGCTGACCGTAAACCAACGACACTACCTCATCAAGGCACTCAGTTGTCTCGAGATGCAGATCGAGTGGGCGCAGCTTGAGAAGCTCGGCGCTCTCACCGACTACGGTTTTCCTTTCGCCCTTGAGCGACCGAAGCTCAAGCGTCTCAAAGCTGAGATGGACCAGCTTGAGAAGGACTACGTTCAGAAGGGGTCCAAGGATGACGACGAGCTCGCAGCTGGCACTGGCGAGGTCAACGACGAGATCTACGAGTCCGACGCAGCCATGAAGCGCGCAGAGGGCATCCAACCCCCCGTCATGCTCCGTCATCTCTTCCACGTCAACCTCCACACTTTCCCCGGTCTTAACCAGGCACCTCTCAAGTACTGGCAGACACGCTGGCAAATCATCCTCGACGAGATGGCAGCCCGTAACTTCTCTCACTCCTCCGAGCGTGCAGAAATCTCTCGTCGCCATTTCTTCCTTCTCGCTGCGACTCGTTACCTCGGTGGCTACTTCGCCCGTGGTGTCGGTGTTCGTGGTGAGGGCGAGCTCCGTGGTCCCGGTCCTGGTGAGCCAGGAACGGAACGATGGGGTAAAGGTAAGCAGTGGGGTGCCGGTACCAACAAGCGTGGTCTGGCCAAGCCCATCCGTATGGACGCCACTTTGATGGGCAAGATCGACAACCTGTTCGAGGGTAAGGAGAAGGAGGTCTGGCAACGGGCCGAGAAGGAGGCCCAGCGTGTTCGTGGTGACTGGCAGGCGTGGAAGGAGGACATCATCGAGAACGAGACTGGTCTCGAGAAGACTCTTAACCACCTTGACATTGCCAACATGTGAGCACCTTCTGTCTGGTCTGTAGAGCGAGACAAAAACGTGCCTGATCAGGCTGACAATGTCTCTCTACACGTCTGTTTACAGGAAGAACTTGCCAGGCGGTTTCCGTAACGCGACTGAATACGCCCGTAACTTCGCTGCCTCGCTGATCTACTACCTCATGGTCTCTGGCCCTGGTGCAGACGACATCTTCTTCATCCTCAAGACCATCCACTTGCTGTGAGTATCTAACGCTCATACACGCTTTTACACGCGTTCCTAAACAGTTCCTGTGTGTCTGGTCCTACAGCTTCCCTTACTGGGGAGCCAAGGAGTTGCTCCGTGTAGCCAACGCGCAGAAGATGATTGCTGGTATCCTCGGTCTCCTTCTCGCACGTCCGCTCGGTGCCCCTTCGCTTCTCCAGCGAGTTCTCTCCGCCATTATCGGTGGTGAGGCTAAGGGCTTCGAGAAGAACCTCATGACTCCTCTCCGCAAGGCGATCAACAACCCCAACATCATCCACGCTATCGACAACTACGCCAAGCAGAGCAGCCGTATCGAGTCTCGGGCAGTTCGAGTCGAGTCGGAGCAAACTGGCAACGACATTCTCGCTGTCATCCTGCTCCGCAGCCAGTCGTTCAACAAGGACGATGTTATGGAGATGCAGCGCGCGTACGTCAACTCGCCCCTCCGCGGCGACTTGGATGCAGCCTACCCTATGGACTGCAAGATCGAGGAAGGCCAGCGTCGCCCGGCTCCTCAACTCTCAGGACAGGACGCTCACCTCGCGCTTACCTTCGCCCGCTCCAAGCTCTACCTCCGAAACGTGCTCAAGAAGCGTGACCGACAACAGGCGTTGGCCATGGCCAACGGTTCGCTCATCCCCACTGTTATCAAGGAGACGCTCAACCAGGTCTTCTACCCCTCCATTCGTGAGATTGCCAAGCACGCCAACTTGGCTTCGCGTCTCGGTGACCTCGAGTCCTTCAACAAGGACATGATCAAGCTCCGCTCAAGCGGAGACAAGCGATTCGAGTCATGGGTCGCTCTTGCTGCACGCGTAAGTACCCCGTTCTCAGCTATGAGTTAATAGTTGAACGCGTCTGACACGGTCTTTGAATCAATTTCGGTTTTTTTAGCACGAGCAATCGCTGTACATGCTCTTCCACGAGTGTGCGTCTATCTCTCAGCCCTTGTTCGACTGGTTCCAGATCGGTTCCGACTACATGGCGCTGTCTACCTCGGACCCGTGCCGACCATCGAACGACAACGCGCCGCGTGTCGAAATCAACGTCGAGAAGCTCATCGACGAGGCCAACCTGACCGACGAGGAGTACGAGGGTCTGGTTCAGGAGATCACCCGTCTCCAGACATACGCCCTCTGGCAGAAGGTCTGGTACGACCTTGAGCTCCGAAAGATGTACCTGCTCGCCCTGCCCGAGGCTGCCGCTCCCTCTGGTCTGTCAAGCAACGACATCCCCTCCGAGACCATGCGAACGCGTATCCAGGACACCGACGCCCTTCTCAAGCAGCTCATGATTGCCGAGGGTGTCGAGATCGAGACCGGTGTGTGCGACAACCCTACACGTGGTACGGAGACGAACGATTACCCCTGGGCATGGTTCGACCTTCCTGACTTCATGGGTCAGCAAGTCACCCGTCTGCACGCGAAGAACCCTGCTACTTTCACACCCAAGGTCCTTAGCGCCAAGATCCCCGCCATGCTTCACACCCGTAAGCTTCTGCCCGGCTTCGTGGCTGCGATCGACAAGGCTGTGCCCGACTGGAAGGCAGGTGTGGAGAGCAAGCCTGGTCAATGTGGACCTACTTCGGCTGCCGCTGCTGGGTCTGCATCAGCGTCTGCCTTCCGGGCGAACACTGACAGGGCG
The DNA here is from genome assembly GCA_001689995.1 of Tilletia indica. Taxonomy (NCBI): domain Eukaryota; kingdom Fungi; phylum Basidiomycota; class Exobasidiomycetes; order Tilletiales; family Tilletiaceae; genus Tilletia; species Tilletia indica. Next base: position 129,898 of record MAPW01000020.1, read on the forward strand.
TCGTCCATGAACGTGCCTGTTGAGGAGAAGAAGAAGAAGTTCAAGCTCTTCGGCAAGAAGAAGTAAAACTCTTCCTTCGTTTAAAGAAAAACCCACCAAACAAAAAGACCCTCACAAGGACAAAGGACGAACATCAAAGATTCGCTACGTAGCTACCCACAGGTTTGCTTGCCCGACGACAATCGGATAGGAAGGGAGAAACTTTTGAGCCCTCCCAAAAATTCCGACGATATCCTCACCAAATCTCCATTCATTTCCCCTGTTCACAACCACCACTTTCCTGGAATTTGCCTTTCGGACCTCGTTCCACCTCCAACACGGCAATCCAGGGCCCCCACGTTGCCATCTTCCCCTTCTTACTACCCCGTCTGTCTCCTCTCTCTCTCTATCTTATCTGTTCTTCCCTTTTCGCTTTCTCTATTTTCAGGATCAAATGACTGCATCTTTTCTCAAACTCAACCACAATCTTGCGATGAGGGCTCCCGCGCGCGAAAAACTTCCCCCCTCCCCAACTTCCCTTCTGAGAAGAGGAAGAAACGAGCGGGCGTGTGCGTGGTTTCTTCGTGACTCCCAACTTCTTCCTCTCAAGAAATCCAAAGTTCTTTATGCGTGAAATTCTGCTTCGATTGAGTGACCTTGGCGACTTGATGCCTCGAATTGCGATCGGCTCCGTCATGTGCTTCTGGAAGTGATGATTCATTGATCAGCGCCTGCCCTGGGTCAAGAGTAGCGATGGATCACCGATCACCTTAGGAGAAGGCGGCCCCTTAGTAGGACCGAGCCGAGCATGATTAGGAGAGGTCAGTGGTCCGCCCGAGACCCGATTGAGCTCCTGCATCACGAGGAGCGAGAGACAGAACAAAGATCAGAAGGGTTGCACCCGAATCGGAAGGGAGGTGAACGCAAGAGAGACTCACAGTGATCCTAGACTTGATGTGAAGGACCAGGTCCGTCTCAGCGGTGAGAGCATCTTCCAACCCACGTAATTGGACTTTGCCATACACGGCTTTTTGTCCGCCGCCGTCGGCGCTGCCCGCTTGGTTCTTCGCCTTGCTGGTGTCCGCGTTTCTCTTCTGTGACATATCCAGAAGGGCTGGACGAAGCAGTTTGAGCTGGTGTTGGAGCTGCATGAGTGAAAAGGAACACACAAGGAAAAGGATAATTGTCAGTCTTCGACCCAAGCATTGGAACAGTAGTCCTTCGGTGTTAGGTACCTTATCAAGATCAGCTTTCAGTCCCTGCAACGGTTTACCCGCCTTCTCAGGCCCCGCCTCTTTTCCCTCACCAACGTTCGTGGCAGGATTGACCCCAATTTCAACAGCCATCCCACGCAACTCAGCAAACCATTCCTTCTCCTGCTCGCTAGCTTGGGCACCCATATGCCCATCAATAAGACGCTGCAACAACCGATCAAGCCGTTCCATCAACTCCTTCTGTCTCGTCACAGCGCTATCCATCCGTTCGGACAGATTCGTCGACCGCAACTTGGACGGTCCTCCTTCTGCGCCATCTTCCTGGACGAAACCTTGATACCTTCTCCGCGCCGCAGCCAGACCGTCCAGTAAGCGCTCCATCTCACGATGCTGCAAGTCCAAACGGGCCTGCGACTTGTTTCCTGCCCGAACTATCTCCACCGCTTCGGCGTGGAAGGCCTGCAGCGCCTTAGTGAGGAATCGAAGAATCGGAGGAGTGATAACCTGCAAGGGCTCAGTAGGTGATTGTGTAGAGGGCAAGGCGCGCTTGCCCGGTCCGCCGCTACCCAGACTTGCATATGCTTCTCGCAAAATAGCCGCTCCCGGACCTTTGGCAGGTGCTGCTCCTGCTCCTCTCGAAGCTGGATTTGCAGGTCCGATCAGCAGCCGAGGCTGGACCGGCATACCAGCCGGCGTATTGAGCGGCTCTGGCGGGACGAACGGACCCTCCGGTTGAAGCAAGGAAATGTAAAGCGGATCATCATCGTCATCCGCCCTCGAAGCTGAAAGACCCTTCTTCGCACCCGCGACAATCTCGGAACGCCCTCCCGCAGTGGAACGTCCAGCTGAGATTTTCCGTCCACCGACGTTGTCAAAGCCTAGAGTGCCCGTACCAAGGGTGAGCTCAAGCGCTATACATCTCCCATCAGACGTGACAGCCACAGCAGCATATCCCAGATAGGCGTCCAAGATGAGATCGAACCCAATCACAGGGATCGACCCCTGCGAGTCCTCCGCAGCAGCTGCATCTTCAATCGTGTACGCGTCACCATCACCAGGGACGCTCACCGTTACCGTCTTGACAAGATGAGCGATCTGAGTTGGCACTCTGTCCCCGAGGAAGTACTTGAGCTCATCAGCGATCCGGTCCGAGGCATCATCGTACGAAGGCTCCCCAGCTGCGGCGCCGGGTTCGTCGTCATTCTGCCCGCTGACGACTCGGAGAAGATCCCAGGCCCAAGAAGCGATGCTAAGGCAGTGCACGCCTTCGGTGTGGTAGATGAACAGCTTGTCTCGGTACATGGGATCGAGGGCGAAGCTAGGTGCTACTCTTGAAGTTTTGCCATCTTCTGAATCAAGATCGTCCATATTCAATCCCAGATCGATAGTTTCGTAGACCAGCAGAGAAGGTAGTCGATGCCTGGTCGATTCGTCGAGGATCGGCCCTTGGAGATGCAGAGCTGCAAAGGACCCATCCATCCCCCCTGGATATCCCGAGTTGAACGTGTGGTCGTCATCTTCCGAATCTGACAAGGCGTACCGCCCAGGTCTGGAATTGGCCCGTCCACCTTGAGCTGAAGCTTTCTGCTTCTGCAACATTGCCTCTCCACCCGGCTCCCACCGCGGCCCTACAGCATCCAAGATTACACAAAGATCCACGCGTCCGTCATCTCCGACGACAGCAAGGACCGACAGCTCGTCCTTCGACCCGACGTCCGCCGAAGTAGACGAATGTGAGCCGCGGATTTGTGACTCGGCGGCGCTCGTGTTGGGCAGTACCATACGAGTTACGCAAATGTCTGAGGCTTTGCTTTCCCGCTCGTCCGAGAGCTCGATGGGTGCTGGGGTCAGCAGGAAGGGTCCTTGAGGAATGGCTCGAGGATGTTGGACTCGGGTGGACGAGAACAGCGCTGCCTCGTGCAGCCATGGATTTGTAAAATCGACATGCACCTCATTGAGATCCAACTCCATGGCTGCAGCTTCGGAGATCTTGGAGGCACCTCCCATCGGCCCCCGTCCGGTAGCAAAGCCAGCAGGCTCTGTACGCTTGCCGTTGACGTTCTTTCCCTTTGACAGCTCTTGTTGTGCTGCATCTACCGTGCGTGCCATTTGCTTTGAGAGCAATCCACAAAATCTTGAGGCAATTCTTGATTGCTCGAGCTGCGATTGAACTTGGTCGAAATCGCCGTCGGCATCTGCACCGTCGCTCTCTAGCTGTTGCGCAGCCGCAGAAGCTGATATGAAAGCGGTGAACTTCTCTACAGCTGCAGCGGTCATGGTGCTGTGTGACAAAAAGGATCTCAGATCAGTACTGAAGAAAGGAAGATGACGCGAAGCTAATCGCACTCACAATCTGGCGGGAAGGAATGGACACAGTGCGTAGATGTCGCCATTCCGGAGCAACGAGTAGATGGTGAACGGCGACCAGTCGTCCTGAGCGAGCGAACCAGGCTGGAGGACGCCTTCCAGAGCTTGCGCATTTCTGTCGAGCGAAGCCAGGGTCTGGGGATGCTGGTCCCACCCAATGCAGAAGCTGGCCAGCTCCGTAGAAGTCGACCTGTCACCATAGTGGGTAGCAGAGATGCGACTCAGATCGGGCGCCGGTGAGAGGCCCCGAGATCGAGAAGATTTGAATCTGGTCTTGCCATTTGAAGGAGATGTTTTGGCAAATTGGGTGACGAGCTCTCTCTGCAAGTGGAGAGGGAGCAGGCTGACAACCTGCACGGGTTCTTCTGCATCGCCGCCGACGTCGTATTCCCGCAGAGTGCCATCATAAGTTGCAACGAGAAGGCTTGTGCCACCATGACCGAGTGGATGCCAGTGGACTTTAGCGATGCGCGCCCCGAGTCCGTTATGCTCGCTGTGGTAGTATTGTCCGATGACGATGACCTTGGTAGGGACCCGACCCGAAGCCGTTCTGCCCAACCCTGAGCGAGGCAAAAGGACAACAGCCAAGCGATGAGAGCCATGTGCGACGAGGAGCTTCCCAGTAGAATTGATGGAGATGCTGGTGATGTCGAAATCGATCTGTGGAGTATCCAAAGTCTTGAAAGTGGGCAGGGGAGGTGGTTGTGTTCGTCCCTTCTGGGGTGTGCCAAGAGAGGATGAGCTGCTATTGGCCCGCTTCACATCGAGTAGATTGACGATGCGAAGCTCTCGACCGACGGCTACGATGACATCGGTGTGTCGGACGCAGATGGAGTGCGGATTGAGGAGGTCGCCCGCTGAGCTCGAAGTCGAGGTCGAGGCTGCTGAGGATGGAGTGGACGAGTCGAAGACTGGGTGAGACTGCAGCGATTCGAGCCAGGGTGTATCCCGCACGAAGCGCTCCGATGACGGCGAGAGGAGATTCATCATCGCAGCCTGTGTCCTTTGGCGGTCTGTGGTCGTCGTCGTTGGCTGTCTCGAGCGCAAGAAGCTCGAATGTCATTCGTCCGCAGCGAGAAGGTGGGTGTCGCGCTCGGAGCCTTTTTCCATCACCCAAACTTTTCTCTCGGCCGAGAGATCACCTTCAACGTTCAACCTGATTGTCCGCGGCCATCCTCCAACGGCCGCCTGCTTCACTATGTGCTGAGTTTCCCTTTCAGCTCCGAGTCCCGCGGGCTACGGGCCTCTATGACTGGACGATACAGCCCCCGACTCCGCTGGAAAGGCGGGCTGCGACTTCCAGCTCCGGCTGTTCTGCCTTGTTGGGCCGAGTCCAGACTCCAGCCGCAGAGATCGAGCACCTGAAACGTGTCTGACAGTAGTCCTCCTGCGTCTTGCATGTCTTATTGCTTACGAACCCTCCTCCTCTTCTTCTCCTTGGACCTTAGATAGACCTTATAAGAAGACAGAATGCTGACCGCGTCCCTTCCCTTTCCTTTTCATTGTGACTTTCCACCCCATCTCATTCCTTTTCCCACAATGATCAAGATCACCTCGTGGGCCTTGGTGCTCGGTGCGCTCGCCAGCAGCACCGCCGCAGGCTTCGTCAATCGCCAACCTACTGCTGTTTTCAACCTTACGTCGCCGTTGGGACGCAGTTTCCTCTCGGACTCGCCGGCTCTTCGTGCTCGGGGTGACCTCCCCAGCGGCTCCGGCTGCAACTTCGACGCAGACTGCAGCACGGGCTGGTGCTCCTTCGACTTCGAGATCGGGAACAACGCATACGTCAACTATGCCTCCAAGACGTGTAAGCCGATGCCGTACAGCGGGCCTTGCTCGTCCAGCTCTCAATGCTCGACAGGGAACTGCGACTCGACATCGTCGACATGCGCATATGCCAATGACCCCGCCCGAACGTGTACGTACAACACGGACTGCGAAAGTCAGTTTTGCAGCAACGGCATCTGCTCGCTCAATGGAGGTGACGCGTGCCGCAACGACGTTCCATGTGGTTACAATGGCTGCAATAGCTTTGCTAGCCCTCAGCCCACCTGTACTCGCCAGCCAGTGCGAAATTCTTGTCTCCGGAATGCTCAGTGCATCAACAACGTCTGTGGTACGGGTACGTCAACATACAATTGCGGCTTCAGCTTGCAAGCCGACGGATCCATCCTGCGCAGCGAACGGTGTTGGCGCTCGGATTACTGCCGCTTCGCAGGGATCGGGACTTCGTGCGATCTCGACTACTATGGCGGAGGCTGCGCCAATCGATTCAGACTGGACTGTGATACGGACACCAATATGTGCTCTTTGGGACTGGCAGGATTCCGATGCTATTCCGGATCGGAGTGCCTGTCGAACGTCTGTGGTCAGAGCCCCTACCCTCAGCTGGGATCTTCCGGCGTGTGCATCGCTCTGCCGGCTGGCTCGCCGTGCATCCTAAACAGACAGTGCGGTTCGAGTGTGTGCGACTCGGGGACCGGGAAGTGTGCGATGGGCGAGGTCGGGTCGAGGTGCTTCTTCAACCACGACTGTAGCAACAGTGTGTGCGACACGGAGAGCAGCTTTACGTGCGTGGTTCCGGTATCTACCACGACGATAGCTACGTCTACTGCCACTTCGACCACTAGCACGTCGAGCAGCACATCATCCACGGCATTGTCGAGCACAACCACTACTTCCTCGCCCACAAGCACATCGACCTCGACCCCGACGACTTCTTCCACTTCCACTTCCACTTCGTCCACGACTACGTCGAAGCCTGTGACCACAAGCTTGGTCTCTTCGACCTCAAGTTCGACCACGACTACGTCGAAGCCGGCGACTACAAGCAAAGCATCTACAACTTCGAGTTCGACTACTGTCACGACGTCGAAGCCGGCGAGCACGAGTACGAGCGCATCGACGACGAAGTCGACAACCAGTTCCTCATCGTCGACAGCCACGTCTGGGTCGAGCACGACGACCAAGCCTGCTACGACCTCGGCCAGTACTGCGACATCCAAATCTGTGTCGACGAGCAAGAGCAGCAGCAGCACCACGTCAAAATCCAGCACATTGTCGACCACCTCCAAGTCGACCACATCGGTGACGACCAGCAAGCCACAAGCACGTCCACTTCTTCCACCACAAGCAAGTCGACTTCGACTTCGACAAAAACCACTCCCGTCTCGTCCAGCACGAGCCGAGCGACGATGACGACGACGACCAAGTCGAGCACGATTATCTCTACCCCTACGCCTACCAAGACAGTCACCACAACCACGACGAAGACAACACGACGACGACAGCAGCGGTCTTGCCGCTCGGCGCTCTCTGCTCGACGAGCCCGTCCTGCCAATCGGGCTACTGCCGCGCCAAGCTCAACCCCGACGGCACGCGGGCGTCGCAAGCGAATTGTGACGTGAAGAAGGCGAGTGGGGCGAACTGCTATCAGAATGCGGGCTGTGTGAGTGGGACGTGTTTGATTGCGAAGGGGACGTAAACGGGGTGTGCAAGTGAGAGGCGAGGGGGCAGGGATGCGGAAGGAACCTCGTGCTCATGTTGTAAGTTTATGTCATTGGAATGGGGTTACATGTCACCGTCACGCCGTCACCCTCACCGAAATGGATCAAGTGCTGCTGTTCACGATTCCCAAGGGATGCCAGAAGCTAACATAAGGGGAGAAAGCGGAAGGAAGGAGTATGTAGAGAGAAAGGAACGAGACATTCAGAAAATGAGAGATAGACGCACACTCGTGGAAGAGCATGTACAGCGATTGCTCGTGCTAAAAGAGCCGAAATTGATTCAAACACCGTGTCAGACGCGTTCAACTATTAACTCATAGCTGAGAACGGGAGTACTTACGCGTGCAGCAAGGCGACCCATGACTCGAATCGCTTGTCTCCGCTTGAGCGGAGCTTGATCATGTCCTTGTTGAAGGACTCGAGGTCACCGAGACGCGAAGCCAAGTTGGCGTGCTTGGCAATCTCACGAATGGAGGGGTAGAAGACCTGGTTGAGCGTCTCCTTGATAACAGTGGGGATGAGCGAACCGTTGGCCATGGCCAACGCCTGTTGTCGGTCACGCTTCTTGAGCACGTTTCGGAGGTAGAGCTTGGAACGGGCGAAGGTAAGCGCGAGATGGGCATCCTGTCCTGAGAGTTGAGGAGCGGGCGACGCTGGCCTTCCTCGATCTTGCAGTCCATAGGGTAGGCTGCATCCAAGTCGCCGCGGAGGGGCGAGTTGACGTACGCGCGTTGCATCTCCATAACATCGTCCTTGTTGAACGACTGGCTGCGGAGCAGGATGACAGCGAGAATGTCGTTGCCAGTTTGCTCCGACTCGACTCGAACTGCCCGAGACTCGATACGGCTGCTCTGCTTGGCGTAGTTGTCAATAGCGTGGATGATGTTGGGGTTGTTGATCGCCTTGCGCAGAGGAGTCATGAGCTTCTTCTCAAAGCCCTTGGCCTCACCGCCGATAATGGCGGAGAGAACTCGCTGGAGAAGCGAAGGGGCACCGAGCGGACGTGCGAGAAGGAGACCGAGGATACCAGCAATCATCTTCTGCGCGTTGGCTACACGGAGCAACTCCTTGGCTCCCCAGTAAGGGAAGCTGTAGGACCAGATACACAGGAACTGTTTAGAAACGCGTGTAAAAGCGTGCATGAGCGTTAGATACTCACAGCAAGTGGATGGTATTGAACTTGTTCGAAATCGCCGTCGGCATCTGCACCGTCGCTCTCTAGCTGTTGCGCAGCCGCAGAAGCTGATATGAAAGCGGTGAACTTCTCTACAGCTGCAGCGGTCATGGTGCTGTGTGACAAAAGGAACTCTGATCAGTACTGAAGAAAGAGAAGATGACGCGAAGCTACTAGCACTCACAATCTGGCGGGAAGGAATGGACACAGTGCGTAGATGTCGCCATTCCGGAGCAACGAGTAGATGGTGAACGGCGACCAGTCGTCCTGAGCGAGCGAACCAGGCTGGAGGACGCCTTCCAGAGCTTGCGCATTTCTGTCGAGCGAAGCCAGGGTCTGGGGATGCTGGTCCCACCCAATGCAGAAGCTGGCCAGCTCCGTAGATGTCGATCTGTCACCATAGTGGGTAGCAGAGATGCGACTCAAATCGGGCGCCGGTGAGAGGCCCCGAGATCGAGAAGATTTGGATCTGGTCTTGCCATTTGAAGGAGATGTTTTGGCAAATTGAGTGACGAGCTCTCTCTGCAAGTGGAGAGGGAGCAGGCTGACAACCTGCACGGGTTCTTCTGCATCGCCGCCGACGTCGTATTCCCGCAGAGTGCCATCATAAGTTGCGACGAGAAGGCTTGTACCACCATGACCGAGTGGATGCCAGTGGACTTTAGCGATGCGCGCCCCCAGTCCGTTATGCTCGCTGTGGTAGTATTGTCCGATGACGATGACCTTGGTAGGGACCCGGCCCGAAGCCGTTCTGCCCAACCCTGAGCGAGGCAAGAGGACAACAGCCAAGCGATGAGATCCATGTGCGACGAGGAGCTTCCCAGTAGAGTTGATGGAGATACTGGTGATGTCGAAATCGATCTGTGGAGTATCCAAAGTCTTGAAAGTGGGCAGGGGAGGTGGTTGTGTTCGTCCCTTCTGGGGTGTGCCAAGAGAGGATGAGCTGCTATTGGCCCGCTTCACATCGAGTAGATTGACGATGCGAAGCTCTCGACCGACGGCTACGATGACATCGGTGTGTCGGACGCAGATGGAGTGCGGATTGAGGAGGTCGCCCGCTGAGCTCGAAGTCGAGGTCGAGGCTGCTGAGGATGGAGTGGACGAGTCGAAGACTGGGTGAGACTGCAGCGATTCGAGCCAGGGTGTATCCCGCACGAAGCGCTCCGATGACGGCGAGAGGAGATTCATCATCGCAGCCTGTGTCCTTTGGCGGTCTGTGGTCGTCGTCGTTGGCTGTCTCGAGCGCAAGAAGCTCGAATGTCATTCGTCCGCAGCGAGAAGGTGGGTGTCGCGCTCGGAGCCTTTTTCCATCACCCAAACTTTTTCTCTCGGCCGAGAGATCACCTTCAACCTCGACCCTCCCGACCGCCGCCTCACGATGGCCTTCCATCTCAGCTCCGTCGACAACTCGCTGCTGTATGCTGAAGCTTCGAGGCTGTGGGCTTCCAGACGCTCGATGCTGACACTACGTAACTGACCGACTGGCCACAGATTGTCGCCGCTATCGAAGCCCGTGCCACCCCTTAGCTTCCCTTCCTGAAGCTAGCCCTGTCCAAATCAACGGCTTGCCCGTTGACACGAGAGTGAATGCTCCAACATGTCTCAATCGTGTAGATCTGGGTGGATCAATATATATGAAGGCTTCACAACTCGATGCGCAGACGAGTGCTGACTGCTCCCTTTTCTCTGGTTCCATCTCTTTGGCTGACCCTTCCTATTCTCTTTCTTGCCGATCCATCCCCAAATCTCAGTTCGTGCATCTCGCAGACCTCAAGCTGGACAAGATGCGACCACGACTCGCAAGGACCGCAATGTGGAGCGGTCTACTCATCCTCTCAATTCTCAGCGCTGTGGTGCGGTCTCAAGCTCCAGTCCCTCCATCAAATCTCGCAACTATCCCCGCTGCACCATCACCAATCGCTTCCAGTCCAGGCTCAGGCGCGCTCTGCGATCCAAGAAAATCCAATCTCGACGCCCTCACCCATCGCTTTCACAGCGACTGCGGTCCACGGGAATGGTGCGCTCCAAATCCAGTCGACCCTTCGCTCATGACTTCTACTCCAGTGCTACCCTCGTCTGCCTCGGCTGAAGACCTATCGGCTTCCCCCGATGACTCGTCCGAAGAATCGGACTCTTCGTGGGACTCCCTTCCTGATTGGCAGTCTCTTCGTCGTGCCATAGTGGATGATTCTGATGGCTACAACCAGACAGAGGATAGCTCCCTGCCTGGACCGACTCGGCTTACGTTACCTACGGACGTGAAGCCGTCAACTACCTCTGCCGGGCTTCCAATTGCTACGGCAGGAGTGTGTAAGCTCAAGGGCTGCAGGAGGGACGAGTACCCTTTTGGATACAAGGGTGTCCCTCAAGATCAAATACCGCCTATGTGCGGACCAGGCACGGTAAGTACAGTGGTCTTCACATGTCAAGAAAGTTCTGCAGCGGCTGACATTAGTATTCTGAACACCCAATCAGTACTGTCCCGACGAAGAGAATGCTTGCCAGCCACTCATTCCACTCGGAGGAGTCTGCCAGCTAAATCGTGATGGTGAGCATGTCCCAATTGTTATTCTCGGTCTGGAATTCTTGGCTGATGTATCTTCTTCTGGACTCCAGATTCATGCTCACTGCCAGGTACCATTCCTGTTCCGACAGGGGGAAATCCCACTTCCGCTGGGGCTCCTCCAGTATCGCCACCACCACCTGCTCTAGACTCAGCGCCATCTCAGCCTCCCGCTTCAACGTCAGCAAATACTTTCAGCCCGGAACTACCCAGCGGACTTGCCCGTCGAATCCTTGACACCCTTCTCGGGCGCAGAGACGCCGGCGTCGGGATTACATTCAGTCAAGCACTGGCCTCAGGAGGCAACAGCACCGTCTTCGCGACCAGCAGTAGCAGTGGTGGTACACAGAGTCTGGTACCGAAGACTGCGATTGGGGCAGCCAAGCCCATGTGCTTGCAGGGAGCGTGTCATCTGGCTGATGCCTCGCAGGGCCAAGCGTGCATTATTGATCACACTCAATACCTGGGCTATGACAGTGATGGTAAGGAGGTGATTGATACTGTCAGGTGAGTTTTAACCCTTCTCGGCTCTCCTGTTGGCCGACTCACGCTTGCTCACTTCGCCCTACCCATCTCCCATATCGATCCAGTCGGGATAATTGCCGGGACCGCCTCTACTGCGACGAGCAAACTCGGGTTTGTCTTCCGGAGAAGATGCAGGCTGAAATCGTGCACGGCTGACCGGGAGTGTCTGGAGGTGAGTGGATTAAGGAACTACTCACGAGAATTCCGGACAGTGTTTGAGCTGACTTTGACCTCGGCTTCTCCAGTTCAACTGCAATTCCAAAGGACTTTGTGACTTGCCCCCGGAGGCACCGAACCGACTCCCACCTTGGGCCTTCGTCCTGATTGCCCTAGCCATTCTCTCATGTGAGCTTCTGCTTCCTGAATTACCGGCTCGAGACCCATGCGTTTCTTCGTGCTGATTCCAAGTTGATTTTCTATCCGATAGCTCTGGTCGTCACAGTGGTTGCACTGTATCGCGTGCATACGGCCCACCGATCCGCCAGGGCAGAAGAGATCGACCGCTACTTCTCCGAACAATGGACCTTCCGACAGAGCATTCTCAGCATGCACGCCGCTGCACTCGCCGCAACAGGAGGAATCGGAACCGTCGGCGCTGCCGCAGCCGCCTTGGGCGAAGCTAGCAAGATGAATCATCTCCTCGTTGGCTCGCCTAATGGGAATGTCTACATGTCTCCACTGGGCGCGAAACATCTACGGGTGCTCAGTGTGGATCGACGGGATAGTGATGATTCGGAGAATACGTTGCACAGTGGGTTCATGGGTCCCGGACGAGTTTCGCAGGATCACGGGGATGGGTATCAGCATGGGTTGGAATATGGGCATCATGGTGGGGCGCAGGCCAGTGGTATCCGCGGACATGTCTCAAGCTCTGGACAAGACTCTGAGGCGAACAGTCCCTTCTTCGATGGCAGGCTATCCAAGCGGAAGCCACCCCCAGCAGCATGAACTGCTGTCTATTTCACCTTTCCATCTGTTCGCTGCTCGATGGAGAAATGCAAAAGTCTTGGATTTCGCTGGTTAATTTTGTTGCTTATGCGCGCGTGCTGATTGGATGATCATTCTCTGACCTGATCGAGGTCATTTTGGCAGCGGCTCACCACCACCTCGCGATCCTCGACATCCACAGCCAGCCAACTACTGTCTCGTCACACCCAACCCACAAGATATCGAATATGTCGTTGCCTCGTGGTGCTTTTACCGCTCTGCGGCCAGGTGAGTGCGCCGTCGCCAGGTCTCCCCCGATAGAAAGCGAAGGTGGACTACATGGCGCTAACCTCCCTGAAATGGATCTTCCCACAGTCGCGATGCGGTCAAGCCAAGTCGGTCTCCGTAGCGCCGCCCCGCTCGCACCAGCTGCGTCCTCCTCCATCCAAGCGATGCAGAAGCAGTTGTCCGCCCCCGCTGCCGCCGCCGCCAGCCGGACATTCAGCAGCTCCGATGCGCCAACATCGGAGGAGGCCGTGCCGCTGACGCAATTGGCCAACAGGAACAGCAATGCTCTTTCGCTGATGACACCCAAGAACAACGCAGGTGAGTGAATGCAGGAGACACTTCATGCGCTCTTCTGGTCGGCGGTTTGGGCTGATGAGACTTCTTGCGCTGACTCGGCTACTCTTTCTGATATTGCAGAGTACGTCCTCTCCAGTTTGGACAAGGTCGTCAACTGGGCCCGAACAGGCTCATTGTGGCCCATGACTTTCGGTCTGGCATGCTGCGCCGTAGAGATGATGCACGTCGCCACGGCCCGGTATGATCAAGATCGACTCGGTCTTGTGTTCCGAGCGTCGCCCCGTCAAAGTGATGTGATGATTGTTGCGGGAACCTTGACGAACAAGATGGCACCTGGTGAGTTAACTCTCTGGCTTGATCCCTCTCACGCTGGGCTGTCTTGAATCAGTTGTTGACGATTCTTTTGCTCTTTTCGAACGACAGCTCTGCGCAAGGTGTACGACCAGATGCCCGAGCCTCGGTGGGTTATCTCCATGGGTAGCTGTGCCAACGGTGGCGGCTACTACCACTACAGCTACAGTGTCGTCCGAGGGTGTGACCGTATCGTACCAGTAGACATCTATGGTGAGTTGAAATACGTCGCCTCTGCGCTCGCTTAACGACGGCACAGATCGCTAAAGCGTTGACCATGAACACCTCATACTTTGATAATGCAGTACCCGGCTGCCCTCCAACTGCCGAAGCTCTGCTCTACGGTATTCTCCAACTGCAGCGCAAGATCTCCCGCACACGGAAGATGGTGACTTGGTACCGCAAGTGATTGCCAAGGCGGTCCAGAAATCAGACGAAGGTCGAATGTCAGTGGTCGAGCCTCCGACTTGTACCGAGCCAAGTACGATCCCCATTCTCGGCCAGATTTGTAAAGTTCGCTCCGGTACATAATGCACTCTCTTTCCAACACCAAGCATTGTTCTCGGTTTCGCAATGTGTAGGAGACTGGCGGTCCGTGCCATTTCGAAAACAAGGAAACGACAGCCTGGACTCTGCACGGCGAGGAAATGAGACGGTGTATCCGTACGAGGCAGGTAGCGAGGGAAATGATGATGCGCATGCACTCGTCGAGATGGGAGATGAATCAGATGCGTAATCGAGAAGGACTCAGCTTGCAGCGGCCACGCTTTCTTGTTCGAAGTTGGGAGTTGGAACTCGAGCCTTGGACCAGATGCCGGGCTACTTCGGTCAGACCATAAGACGCTGGAGGTCGCCATGACGGTTCTGTGAGTGTGTTCGAATCTAGGCAGAAGGGGCCCGTTCAGCAAGGCGAAGATCGAGGGATCGCAATCGCTGGCCGGGGTGTTGAGTCGAGGTGAGAAGATGTTGGAAGTTGTGCTGGGTGTGTGGGGGGGAATGCTTTTGTAATGCGGTGTTGGGGGCGCCACTTGAAAATGAAGCGGTGTGATTACGAATTGGTGCATTCAGCCCCTCTGTAATGAATTCTTTAGTGGAACACTCTCACACTGACTTGACCACCACTCCTTTGATCGCTGCTGCTTTGTTGTTGTGACCTTCCTCTCTCTCTCCCTCTTCTTCTTCTCCTCCTCCTCCTCCTCCTCTGTGTGTGTGTTGGAGACCCCTCTCGCTCATCCCAAACCCCTTGCGCAACCTCTGGGAAGCAACTTCTCTCTCCCTCCGCCTTACTTCGCGCACTTAACCCTCGGACTCCCGAAGAAAGCAGCCAAAGTCACCACCACCCCGGCTCCAGGTCAGAGAGACAGTATCCAGCAACTCACGATCAAAGTCCTGATCAACAGCGCGCTCCCCCAGTCGGAATCTCTCTCCTCAACAGTCGCTCCTTCGGACACAAGGTCGTGCTTTCTTCCCGGTAGCCTCCAAATCGTTCTCTTGGTTCCAGCAACGGACACCGGTGAGACGGAAGCAGCCAGCGTTCGGAAGTTCTCGTTCTCTCGACGATCGGAAGCAGCAGTAGCGGCGGCGGTACATACACTTACTCGCTCCCTCACACGCACACCTCGAGCAAAGACCTGTGACTTGCCTCCGACGACCACGTCACCTAACAGCGCACGGCCTCACACCGTCTGCTCCGCGCTCAAGCTCTCATCCGCTCCAAAGCCACCGAACACCTCCTACTTAATCTTTTCTCCTCCGTCATGGGCGCCCTGTGTTGCAAGCCCGAGGTGAGTTCTCGGTGTCAACACCTGAAGGAGTCGGCCCAGTATGCTGACCATAACTTGTCAATTGCAAACTCTGCGCCCGCTGTTTACAGGTCATCGACTTCGAAGGCGAGGTCGATCTATACCACTTCTATCTGTTGCGCGCCGTAGGGAAAGGAGCTTTCGGAAAAGTCAGAGTCGTACAACATAAACAGACAAAGGTGAGCAGCATGCGTGTCCGGTATGCGCCGAACAAAAGGGGCCGTCCCTCTGACCGCTTGGACCTCTTCTTCAATTCCTTCCGGCGCACCTCAGAACCTCTATGCACTCAAATACATCAACAAAGCAAAATGCTGCAAGATGCGCGCAGTATCAAATATCATTCAAGAGCGACGACTATTAGAAGAGATCGAATCCCCCTTCATTTGCAACTTGAGAGTGAGTTCAGAACGCTTCTCAACGTCTAAATTGCAAGTGAATCGGTCGCATGTTCTTAACGTACACTTTTGTCAACCCTATTTTCCCAGTACGCATTTCAAGACGACGAGAACCTCTTCATGGTGCTCGATCTCATGCTTGGCGGGGATCTGCGCTTCCATCTCGATCGGAGCGGGAATATGAAGGAGGAAGTAGTACGCTTCTACGTAGCCGAACTCGCCATTGGGTTGGACTACCTCCATCGCCTACAAATCGTTCATCGAGATCTGAAACCGGACAATGTCCTACTGGACGAGAAGGGCCATGCGCATATCACCGACTTCAATATCGCCGTCCACTTCGCACCCAGACGACCCCTCACCAGCGTAGCAGGCTCCATGGCCTACATGGCGCCCGAGGTCTTGGCGAAGCGGGGTTATCTGCATCACGTAGATTGGTGGTCATTGGGCGTGATGGCGTACGAGCTCCTCTTCGGTCGAAGACCGTTCCGGGGCAAGACGAACTCGGCACTGACACACTCCATACTCAACGACCGATGCGTCTTCCCAGAGAATGTGGATAGCATTGTCTCGCCTGAGTGTATTGGTTGTGTCAAAGGTTTGCTCGAGCGGGATGTCAACAAGCGGATGGGGTGCAGGAATGGTTTGGAGGACTTCAAGACACATCCATGGTTTGCCGGTCTGGATTGGGCGGCGTTAGAAGCTAAGGAGATCAGTCCGCCTTTCGAACCAGATGTGAGTACCGATCTGCTCTGTGACGGCTTTATCGCCTGTCCCGATACCTGAGTCTCATATTCGATTTTTCTTCCACAACCACGCGATCCGCAGAGCAAACGAGCAAACTTTGATGCGACACACGAGCTGGAAGAGCTATTACTGGAGGACAACCCCTTGAAAGCGAGAAGACGACAACAAGGCAGGGATCCATCTACACTCACGCCCGACCTGCGAAAGATGGAGGAGCACTTCCTTCCCTTTGACCATCTGAAGCAGAAGCGGCGATCCTTCTTCAAGCGAAGAGCCGATGGCGAGTTCGGGACAGCATCGCAGATGTCAAACGCAAGCGTTGCGGGTACGTTGACGGATCAACCGCTGGCGGATACGAATGCGAGCAGTCCGAGCATAGCAATGAACCAGCTCGGGTCGCCCCTGGCTGGCCTTCCCACGAATGGGAATACACCAGCGCGTTGGCGAGCGATCTGAGGCGTCGTCCTTGCAAGGTTTCGGGTCGGTCTCCTTATTCCTAATTTCGAGAAACGAAACGCCCATTAATTTTCGGACAAATCTGGCACCCTCGAACCGAAGTTGCGCGCGACGACTTCATCTTTCCGAGCTGTCACTCATTACCCTTCATCGATCTCCGACATTTTTGTCGCTGCCTATCTTCGTGCCTTACCCCAATCCCATCCGCCTTCGCATCTACGTCTCCGCTCCGCTCCCCACTTCGTGGCATCGTTGTGCACCCGTATATGGGTCAAACCTCTCCCCCTTGTCCCAACCGCCCAAGATTCTTCCCTCACCCGCGCTCCATCCGTTTTCCTCCCCTGGAATATCTTCAAAACCACCTCTCTCTCGCTCTACGCTCCTGTTCCCCCTTCGCACTTTGTTGTCTCTATTTTTTTTCTCCCCAATATTTGCGGTCCATTCCCCCTCCTCTTCGCTCACTTCCCCTTAACCCTTTGCCTTTCCTGAACCACCCTCCCTCCTGTTTTCCCTTCGGCTTCTCCTATGCCTTTTCCTTCATTCCTTCACAATCAAGCATACCCCCAGCCATTATTTTCTGTCCAGAGAGTCTTTTCTCTTGATCCTCGCCTGGTCTCTTGGTGTACAGTCGCGCGAGTCGGCATGTGGAAGGAGGAGATCTGTCCACTCGGGCGGGGGCGATCTGAGGTCAGGGGAGCCAGGTCAGGGGCACCGAAGCTCTGGAGCATCCATAGGTTATGTATCTGCTGGAGAGCTACCCATCCTTCACTCTTCTTCAGGCTTCAGATACATAAAGGGTTCGGCACCGGTCTCGTCGAATGGCCTCCATGGTGATAAGCTGCCGGTGCATGGCAGAACACCCTCGTTCTGCCTCTCGCCTGTGCATCGGCCCAGCGGCAATCCTGCATCAATCTTTCTGCATTCAGCTATACACCACGCGCTTCTCACAGGCCACGGCCAGCGGGCATGAGGACGATCGTCTGCGGTCCGTGAGGCCACTTCTTTACTCTCTCCCAGCTTATCACACGACCTCCTTTGCTTCGATCATCTTTTGAGCAGGGCCAGCGCGGACCTGCGCCTAGGGTCAAGATTTCCGACCCTGTACATGCAGATGTAACTACCTCGCGGGAGCTGGGGCCGCGAGAACGCTGGACGTTGAAGTCAAGATACGATGTATATGGGCGTATGGGAAACTGGGGAGCATGCTGGCGGAAAAGTTGCGACTTGCGTGGGAATTTCATGATTCTTGACGAGAAATTTGTCAAATAGCCCCAATTCTGCAAGGAAATTCCCAATTAGCCCCAGTCAGTCGAAAAATTGCCAGATAGCCCCAAAAGTCCTGCCTACAAGCACCGCGGATAACGCGTCCATTTGTTCTCGAGTGTAAATGGTCCCAAATGGTCACCATTTGTGCCCAGATTTCAAATGCTTTTCCGTCTCGCGAATTTCTTGCACAAAATTCAAATGGTCCAACAAATGCTAGGCATTTGAGCTCTCCATAAATGCTAGCAAATGATACAGGTTGCGGTTGCTCCACAACCCGTTCAGTATGGTAGGCAGGTGAGACTGTGCGTACAATCCGCCCGTCTGTGCCCACACTCCTGCTCCTGCCTGCCGCTCCTCTCACCAGCGTCCATTCACAGGTCTGAGTCAGCCCTCTCCGCTCCTATGTAGAAATCGCCTGAAACGACGTTGTTGCGTCTTTTTTTCGTCGATCGTCTTACTCCATTTTGCTCTAGGGCGGATCTGTGCAGAGAAGGAAAAAATCACACGTGGCTAAAACTGCTCAGACCGGGACGGGAACGGCTTCAGCTGAACGGAAAGGCTGTGATTGGTCGTGATCATGTCCACAAATGCTACAGCAAATGCTTTCATAGGGCAAATGCCTGCAAATGGTCATCAAATGGATGCATTTGTGGAAGAAAATTTTAAATGCCTACAAATGGTCGGAATGGTCGAGCATTTGGGCCAACAAATGGAAGGGTTATCCGCCGTGAAGGCTACAAGCTCAAACGCGTAGTAGGCTCCCATGGAGCGCAAGGAAAAGGGCCAAGGTTCTCCAAAGGAAGCATGTGGCATACTGGCATCTGCGGCATTGAAGGGCACCGCTACGGACCTGAGAATTGTGGTCTATGTTCCAGCATCCATAGCTGGCAATACACCATGACCATCATCTCCCTCTTCTTGCGCTACTACCATGCTTTTTGGGGCTATCTGGCAATTTTCTGACTGACTGGGGCTAATTGATTGGGAATTTCGTCGAGGAACTGGGTGTTGGAGTTGCGTCAGCACCAGGCGCAAATATCCAGCGGCAGTCACCTTCATGGACACGGTCCCCTCAACGGCAGTCGCCCTCATCTCTAGTTGCCTTCATCTCCCGTTGCCCTCATCTCTATAGCATAGCTACTCACCTTCCCTGATGTCTTGTGATGGCTATATAAGCAACGGTCGTTGTGGTAGTCAGAATCCCCCTTTCAATGCAAGCTCTTCACTTCTCTCACTCTTCACACTTCACTCTCTCTTTCTCAGAAACATCTGATCGTGAGTCCGTGATCACATCAACTCTCAACAGATTAAGAGTCTGATCAGCTCTGGCCCATAGGCATCAACACCCTTTACATTCACAGCCCAGTCAAGAACAATGTCAAACCAAATTGGCACCAGCGAGTCGTCCGCCTTGTTCAAGGTCCCACCTTGACCGGCCTCGACGACTTCTACCTCTGGAAGACGGCCATCACGGATTCGTTCCTGATGTTGGGCTCCCTGGAGATTGTCGAAGGAACCGAACCGATGCCGGTATCGGCCACGACGGAGGACACCCCCTCCGTGGACGAGAAGTCCCCGGGCAAGTCCTGGATGGATCGCAACCGCAAGTCGATTGCCTTGATGCGTCGTACCATTAGCGACGCACTCAAGGTCGATATCGAGGAATGCCGGTCGGCCAAAGAAATTTGGAGCCGGCTTTGCGAGATCCACGACCTGGAGACGCCCGAGTACCGCGGCGAAGTGAAGCGGGAGCTTGCCACTTACTTCTTCGCCGAGGGTGGCGACCTGAAGGAACACCTCGACGGTTTCCTTCGTCTACTGTTGAAGGCAGCTTCGGCCGGCCTCAAGTATAATGACGAAGACAAGTCGGGAATGTTCCTGGAAACGCTGCCGGAATCATTCGACCTGCTCAAGCTTCACTGGAAGCTTATGGAACCCGCCAAGAAGAGCTTCCTTGAGCTTCGCCGCCAGTACAATCTGCTGGGCGCCGAACGCACTCGGACTCAGGCTCGCTCCATGGCTGCGGTCCTGTTTACGAAACAGAAGGGCAGTCAGCAGGAGATGAGGAACGCTCCTGCTCCGAACCATACTCACGGAGACAGGAAGTCAGGCGCCATCGGCTCCAAGATCAAGGGCGTCGCCAAGATCAAGTGCTTCCGATGCAAGGAGTTCGGACACATGAAGCGCGATTGCCCCAAGCGGAAGGGCAACGACGGCAATGGCGGTGGCAACAACGGTGGGCATGCATACGTCAATGCTGCGCCCGGACCCTTCATCGGTATGGCGTCCGGCCCCCACCTCACCGTCGACCCGATCGAAACACCATCAAGCATGTTGGTGTCCGGTCTCGGCAATGGTGGGATTGTCTGGATCATTGATTCAGGAGCGACCCACCACATTGTCGGAAAGAAGTCCCTGCTTGAGAACAAGCGGGACCTCGCCAACCCTCTTCGTTTCGGCCTCGCCACGCGGTCGGGCTCTATGAGCTCTAGTGCTGTGGGAGAGGTAACGATGGTCAACGATGAAGGCTGGGCGATCGTCTTTGAGGACGTTCATTACGTGGACGAGGCCCGCGTCAACTTACTCTCGGTTGACGTGCTCATCCGCAAAGGATGGAAGGTCGTGCTGGAGCGAGGAGCAAGCCGCCTCGAGAAAGGTCCCTTGAAGCTTCCCCTCTCGGAGGTTGGGGGCTTGTTCCATCTGGACCTGCCACACATAGGCCAAAAGGATCGTGATCAATACGACAAAGCCTTCGCCATGATGTCCAAACCCGCGGTCAAGAACTCACTTGCTGAGTGGCATGCTCGTTTGGGCCATCTGTCGTTGACGGCAATCAAGAATCTCGCCCGCAATAGGGTCATCGAGGGCCTGGAGATTGTGGGGGAGAACGTCAACATCTTCTGCGACACGTGCCAGCAGTCCAAGTCTCACCTTCTTCCCTTCGGAGATTCGAGCCTTCGCGGAGACGGGGATGACATCCTGTATAGCGATGTTGCTGGTCCCTTGCGCGTCTCGGCCTCGGGGCATAGATACTATGCGACCCTCGGCACCACTCAGAGTGGTATCATCTTGGCACAGGCCATACCCACGAAGAGCGCTGTGGTTCAGCAACTCATCAAGTGGATCCTTGGATTGGAGAAGGCGTTGAACTCACAGGTGCGCATTCTGCGTACGGACCGAGGCGGCGAGTACGTCAACAAGGAACTCCTGGCCTGGTTGGACAAGAAGGGCATCATCCATCAGACGACTCCGGCATACACTCCTCAGCTCAACGGCATTGCTGAAAGGAAGAATCGGACCATCAAGGAAATGATGTCAGCAATGTTGATCGGTGGCGGTGTGCCCATGGAGTACTGGGATTGGGCTCTCACCTACGCGACGATCATCCTCCTCAGCACCACAATCCGGGAAGGGAAGCCGGTGTGGGAACGCCTGTTCGGCCGCAAGGTCGATGTCAAGTTCCTTCAGCCCTTCGGCTGCGCCGTCTGGCTCCACATCCCTGCCGAAACGAGGCGCAAGGATGATCTCAGCAAGCCCAAGAGCTGGAAGGGGAAGTACCTCGGTCTCACCTTTGGCAGCAGCGGGGGAGCAGTCCTGAACGAGCAGACAGGCAAGGTTCATGTCAGTCGGAACCTTGTGTTTGAGCCGAGGTCGGCACAACCACGCCGGCCTTTGCTACTCACCGGCCCTACCCCACCTGGACCCGCCCAACAGACATCGCCATCCTCTCCAGTGGTCGTTGACCAGGACCTGGTTGAGGTGGGAAGCGATGATGATGACGGCGGGGTCGCTCGTATCGAGGAGCTGTCGAACGAGGAGCACGAGGGGGAGGATGTTGGTGGCGAGGTCGGTGGCGCCGTGGTGAAGCAGGAGCCCAGTCGTGTGGTCGCCGAGGTGCCTCAGGCACAGCAGGCACCAGCTCCGGCCCACCAAGTCATCGTGGCTCCCCGTCCGCCAGTCCAGCCCCGTTGGGCGCGCCCCGAGGCCCCGGTCCGCACTCTCCCAGATCGCGCAGCTGCGGGACGGAAACGGGCGCATGGCGAGATCAGCGTCGCAAAAGCACATGAAGAAGGCGAAGAGGCAGATCCACTCACATACGAGCAGGCCCTGCGATCGCCGAACGCGGCTAGGTGGTTGGAGGCAATGGAGGTCGAGTTGAAGAACCATAGCCGCGCAGGAACGTGGGAGGATTGCGTGCTACCGGAGGGCCGACGTGCTGTATCGTGCAAGTGGGTCTACAAGACCAAGCGCGATGGAGAAGGAAAAGTCGTCAAATACAAGGCTCGTGTGGTCGCCCGAGGCTTTTCTCAACAGCCCGGCGTCGACTTCCAGGAGACTCACGCTCCTACGGCCAGGATGGCCTCCCTCCGCGTCCTTGTCACCCTCGCCATCAAGATGTCGATGCACATCCACCAGATGGACGTCGAAGCAGCGTACCTAAATGCAGAGATGGACGTTGAGCTGTACATGCAACCTCCCAAGGGATACACGCTCAAGAACGGCCAGGACTCACTGCGGATGCTTCGGGCCCTGTACGGGTACAAGCAGGCTGGGCGACTGTGGTGGAAGAAGTTCGATGAGATGGTGAAGGGAATGGGGTTCAAGTCGGTTCCGTCAGACCAGTGCATCTACGTGCGCATCAAGGACAACGGACAGCCCACATACCTCCTCCTATATGTCGACGACATACTCATTGCCGACGCCAGCATGGACGTGATCAACGAGATCAAGTCGGCGCTGAAGTCGCGGTGGAGGATGTCGGACCTGGGGGAGGCAAGGTGGATTCTGGGGATCAGCATCGTTCGCACGGAGCAGGGAGCACATCTGTCTCAGACAGCATACATCGACTCCCTCCTACAGCGATTCAACGTTGACAGCAGGCGTCAAGTCCACACGCCGATGGACCCCTCATACGCGCCCATGGACCCATCGTCCCCACCCGCGAACCGAGAAACTTACCAAGCTTTGGTCGGGTCGCTCATGTGGGCCGGAGTGGGCACGCGCAGCGACATCATGTTCCACGTTGGCGTGCTTGGTCGTAGCAACGCGCAACCCCGCGAGAGCGACATGAAGGCAGCCTTGCGCTTGGCGGCATACCTGGGAACGACGAGGGAGTTGGGGATCTGGGTCAGCAAGGGCACAGGAAGGACGGTCTTGGAAGGATGGGCGATGGGCGGACTCGGACTGGGCAGGCGACTCTCGTGATCGCAAGTCCACCTCCGGATACGTGTTCAAGCTGTACGGTACCCCAGTCACCTGGGCGTCCGTGAAGCAGCCCACCACAGCCCTCTCCACCGTCCACGCAGAGTACATCGCTCTGTGTGAGGCCACACGCGACGCAGCATGGCTGCTGCAGCTGCTGGACGGACTCAAGGTCCAGCACACGCGCCCAGTCCCCATCCACTCGGACAACACGGGAGCACTCACCCTCGTTGAGCACCCTGCGTTCCACCGCCGATCCAAGCACATTGATGTGCAGTTCCACTATGTTCGGGAGGCGCAGGAGCAGGGATGGATACGCGTCAGTAAGGTGGCAGGCACAGATAATACTGCCGACCTACTCACCAAGCCTCTCCAGCGCACCCTCCACCAGCGACACGTAGAGGGGATGGGCTTGTTGTACAGCCCACGCACCCACACGCCCGCGACCCGCTCCTCTCTTGGTGGTGTCGCCGGCTCCATTGGTCAGGGGGAGCCAGCGATGGTTAGTCAATATCTTGGTCGCGCCCCCGTCGGCGAGGTGGAGGCGCAACGTTCCCCAGCCTCATCGTCATTGGAGGCCGAGGATGGAACCGTGGGCCCCAACCCCATTGGCAGTGGGGGTCGTGGCCATGGAGGCGCAGGACGAGGCCGAGGCGGTGCTCGTGGCGCTCGTGGTCGTGGTGGTGGTGGTACGCGCGGCGGTGATGGTGAGCGCGGTGGTGGTGGTACTCGCGGTGGTGGTACGCGCGGTGGTCGTGAGCGCGGTAGTGGTGAGCGCGGTGATGGATGGGACTTTGTCATCTGATGCGGAAGGCAAGGTGTTCTTGGTCAGTGAGGTGCTTGGATGGTGTGGATGGGAGTGGGGATGAACTCACCTTCGCGCGCTGGTTCGTTCGCACGGACGGATGGCAGCGCGCGTGCGGAGGATGAGGTCGGAGCGGTACTGGATGGCATTGCCTGGTTGACGAGGGGGAGTGTTGGAGTTGCGTCAGCACCAGGCGCAAATATCCAGCGGCAGTCACCTTCATGGACACGGTCCCCTCAACGGCAGTCGCCCTCATCTCTAGTTGCCTTCATCTCCCGTTGCCCTCATCTCTATAGCATAGCTACTCACCTTCCCTGATGTCTTGTGATGGCTATATAAGCAACGGTCGTTGTGGTAGTCAGAATCCCCCTTTCAATGCAAGCTCTTCACTTCTCTCACTCTTCACACTTCACTCTCTCTTTCTCAGAAACATCTGATCGTGAGTCCGTGATCACATCAACTCTCAACACTGGGGCTCTCAGAGAATGTTGAAACGCTGCAATGACGCTGGTGTAACGCTGGAGTTACGGACCAGCGTCTGACCAGCGTCTGTCACTCAATTTTTTATGGAACTCCAGCGTCAACGCAGCGTTCGTCGACGCGGTGGACACGATTTGGGCGTCGACGGACGCTGCTCTGACGCTGCCCCGACGCGACTGTACCACAAGATAGAAAGAAATGAAAACCAAAAATATATGACCGCACTGTGACTCGAACCACGGTCCTTGTGGATTAACTGCTAGGGTGGGGAGTGGAGTTACATACCAACTGAGCTACGATAACATTTTACCACGGAAAACATTTCCAGCACATAAATATATACCACTGAAAATGTTCCAGTACCACAACACCCCACCTTCCTCCCTCTCACACCTCCCATGCTCCCCTTCTCTTCAGACGCGTGTCCCCCATGAGCAGCATGCTCGCACTCACTGTATGACTGTCACGATGATTTATTTTGTACAAAAACTATTGTGCCGCGTTTGAGCAGCGTCGATCGACGCTGCTCACTTGGCGAAGCTTTTCGAAAAACAAAACGTCAGAAAAATAAAAAAAGAAGAATGGTGGTGAAATTTAGAAGCAGCGTTAAGGCAGCGTCGAAGCAGCGTCGAGCGCGAGTTTCATTTCGTCCCCAGCGTCTGAGCAGCGTTTCTGCCGCGTCGACAGCGTTTTCACAGCGTTAAACCAGCGTATTCACTTTTCCTGAGTGGGGCTATTTGACAAATTTCTCGATTCTTGACTGCCCTCCTGCACACGACCACACGACACCCAAGCACGAGTCGCCCAGTGCCCAACCAGCCATCGAACCTTTGGAGTAGTACATAGTGGACCGCCGGCAGAAATCCGCTCAACCTGTTTCTCCTGCGGCCTGCGGGCCCTGCGGGAGAATCGCGTGCGGGGTCGTCGTTCTTTCGTTCGTGCACACTGCGGGGAGATGCCCGCCCGTACAAGGTGGACAAAAAGGACGGGCTTCTTTCTTCTTATCTATCATCGTAAAGTGGGGCAGAATTTGCGTCTCGCTCGCTGGGAATCTCTTGACCGAGATTTGACAGGTAAGTGGACGCAGTGTTGTTCGCAGCTCGAGCAGTACCCGCCTGTGTGAAGCGTGAAGGACTCCCAGGCTCCAGAGCCCAGCGGCGCACAGTGTGCTGGTCGGCTGACTGTTCTCATCTTCCCCCTCCTTCTTGACCGCTCCTGCAGAACCATCGCCGCAATTCGACTTCCCACGGGGAGTCGGGAACGACGGTGTATGTGCTTATCGCAATCAAATTGCATTGATTACGACGGGTACCACTACATACTGCCTAGCTACAGCGGTTCCTCAGCGCCTCAGCCAGCTGTAGTATGTAGTGGAAGCATCGTTCCTGACCAAAAGATGACCGAGACGCCCGCCCACTTTGTCGAACTCTCCCCGTCCGCGCCTGCCTGGATCGCCCGGTACGCAGGATGCTGGACACAGGACAGGTGAAGCGGTGAAGGCATCTTCCGAGCCGTGCTTTGCGACACTGCTCCGGTCGACTAAAGTGAGAACTTCTGTGTGAGTAGTAGTAGACCGCCGGTTCTGAGGCCTGCAGCGAACGAATAACGAACCCTGCTACTGTCGCAGACAGGGCTCCGCCAGGGATAGCACTCTACATACTGCTCTACTGCCTGCCGCTCTAACCAAACATACTCCCCTCACAATCTGGTCTGCAGATCCGGACCCATCTTTCGCATTCTTGTGCACTCTTTTCACCCGCCCGTGGTGTGCCGTGCGATAGGGAAGGTCTTCCAGCTTGCACATCTCACAACCACCTACTGCAGCACTCTGTGCTCTGTGAGTACTCAGAATGCCGAACCGGAGATGCAAAGGCAAGTGTACAGTGCCAATCAGGCATTAGGCTCGCCACCGTTTGAGCGTGTGAACTGACCGCCACTCTGCTATCTGGCCTCCCGACCTGCAATCAACTGCTGTACTTGTGGCACCACGACCCGACATGCACGGTTCGGTGATCCCTTGCGAAAAGCGTCTCCACAGGCCATCGATTAAGCGCCCTGCGTCGTCCTGCCTTCCAAAGTTGATCCTCCTGTTTGCAGAGGTGTTCGCATCTCAGATCTGAGAGGCGCAGGGTATATAAAGGACAGCCCTTCCTTGAGCTAACAAGTTCATCGTTCATCTCTCTCTGCTCATCCTAGTACGCTTTGATCCGTATCCCTTCATCCTCATCTCCTCTTACCTCCTCTCCCATCTCTCCCTTTCCTTCCTCTGAGCCAGATCGGTTGCGTCCAAGCCGGAATCGGAACATCACGCGCTGAAGGCTCGACAACCTCCACCACCATGTCCGTACAACTGGACAAGAATGCCGCTGTGGCGATCCACAGCGAAGAGGACGACAGCAAGAGCATCGAAGACAAGTCTCTCGAGGCTCCCGACATGAAGCATGTCGAGGCTGATCTACAGAATGCTATCATCACACATCGCCTCAACGACCCTAACCTGGACCCCGCCATCATCGACCAGGCGGAGTCCGCTCTTGAGAAGGGCGACATCAAGGCCGAGCTCACTCTCGAGGACTCACTACACGATGACAGTATCTACCCAGAAGTCCGAGCGGCTGTGCCCAACGTGGACGACCCGAACATGCCTGTCAACACATTCCGCACATGGTTCATTGGTCTCATCTTCACTGTCCTCCTCTCCGGTCTCAACCAATTCTTCTCCTACCGGTACCCATCCGTCTTCGTTTCGGCTCTCGTGGCCCAATTGGTCGCCTTCCCCTTCGGTGTCTTCCTTGCCAAAGTGCTTCCCACCAAGGTTTTCAAGACTCCCATCGGCTCTTTCAGTCTTAACCCCGGTCCCTTCAATGTCAAGGAACACACCATGATTACCGTCATGGCCAACGTCACGGCGGGCGGTGCTTACGCTACTGAGGTCATTGCCGTCCAACGATTCCTCTACAACCAAAGATGGGGTGCAGGCTACCAGGTGAGTGGCCTTCATGCCTCTCAATTCATCAGCTTCAGCAATGTACTTACAGTTCAAATCCTTCTCTTTACTCCTCCAGATCATGATTGTCATGTCTACCCAGCTCATAGGTTTCTCCTATGCTGGTTTCTGCCGTCGCTGGTTGGTCTGGCCTGCAGCAATGATCTGGCCCGCCACGCTGGTACAGACCGCCCTGCTATCCACACTCCACCACACCCAGCAGGCTCAGAGCGGACGCATGTCGCGCGAGAAGTTCTTCTTGATCGCCTTCACCGGTGCTTTCGTTTGGTACTGGTTCCCGGCTACATCTTCACCGCCCTCAGTGTCTTCAACTGGGCTTGTTGGATCGCACCGAACAACATCAAGCTCAACCAGCTCATGGGCACCAGCTCCGGCCTCGGCATGGGTGTACTCACCTTCGACTGGTCTCAGATCGCATACAACGGCTCTCCATTGGTCACTCCCTGGTTCACAGAAGCCCAGACGCTCTTCTCGCTCGTCTTCTTCTTCTGGTTCTTGACTCCCATCCTCTACTACGCCAACTACAACTACGGCGCATACCTCCCAATGTTGAACAACCACGTCTTCGACCGCTTTGGAGAACGGTACGCGGTCAAGACTTTGCTCACAGCCGAGGGTACCTTCAACGCGACGGCGTACAATTCTTACAGCCAGCAGTACCTCCCCATCCCCTTCATGCTCGCATACGGACTCAGCTTCGCCACGGTCACCTGTATCTTGGTACACGTCTTCCTCTACTTCCGCAAGGATATCGTCCGCCAGTTCAAGAGCTCGCTCAAGAACGAGCCCGACATCCACGCTCGTCTCATGTCTCGCTACAGGGAAGTGCCAACTACTGGTACCTGGCGACTTTCATCTTCTCCGTTGCTCTCGGCTTCGCTGCGACCCTCGCCTGGCCCACTCAGCACCCTGCCTGGGCTCTGATCCTCGCTCTGGTCATCGCCGCGATCTACACGCTTCCCATCGGTATCATCCAGGCTATCACCAACCAGCAGGTCGGCCTCAACGTCATCACCGAGTTCATCATCGGTTACATGTTGCCTGGTCGCCCGGTGGCCATGATGATCTTCAAGACCTACGGCTACATCACGATGGCGCAAGCTCTCTCTTTCGTCTCTGACCTCAAGCTTGGCCACTACATGAAGGTACCTCCGCGTGACATGTTTATCGCTCAGATGGTCGCCACTGTCGTCTCCGTCTTTGTGCTCCTCGGCGTCCAAGCTTGGAGTTTCGAGAACATCGTGGGCATCTGCACCAAGACGGCTCAAGATCACTTCACCTGCCCCGGTATCACCGTGTTCGGCACAGCCTCGATCATTTGGGGACTTATCGGCCCTGCGCTCAACTTCAGCCCCGGTCAACAGTACAGCAGCATGCTGTGGTTCTTCCTCGTCGGTGCTCTCATCCCCATCCCTACCTACTTCCTCGCTAAGAAGTACCCCGCTCTTGGCTCCGGTACGTTGCCTGGCCCGTCATCTTCACCGCGACGGGCAACCTTCCCCCTGCGACCGGCATCAACTACGCATCGTGGGCTCTGGTCGGCTTCTTCTTCCAGTACTACCTTCGCCGCAAGCACTTCGGCTGGTGGTCGTCTTACAACTACGTCCTGTCCGCCGCCTTGGACGCTGGTACGGGTATCGCGACCATCTTCATCTTCTTCACTGTGGTCTACCCCAAGGGCAAGAACCAAGCCTTCACGGAGGGTAACTGGTGGGGCAACCTCGTCTACGCCAACACCGCGGACTGGAACGAGGTGTCATGGCTCAACGCGACGGCTTTGGATGATGGCTTCGCTCCTTCACCCGGTGGCACGAAGTATGCGGCTACGGCCTGAAGACGTTTGCTGCAGCTAGGGACCCATTTTGGTGCGGACGAGGTCTCAGGATACCCCTCGAAACGAGCCGCTTCTCGGAGCTAGCTCGTCGACATCTCGCCACACCCCATACCGGGCTCAAGCCATAGCATCATACTCTTTCGGTCGGACCGCTACAACCGCCTGCTGACACCGACTCGCAGCATGGCATACGACTTTACGAATCTAGAACTTCATCCACTTTGCACGAACGTCCTTAATCAGGATTCCACGAACCTGTGCTCTTTATTTTCACTCTTCTCCTTCCTCACTGGGTCCTTTAGGATGTTACACGTCTACCTTCGATCTTCAGGGACTTGCTTCTTCTTTGTATTCTTCATCGTCACGCGAATTTGACACGACTTGGTCTTGCACTCAGCGCCACTTGGCATGCTCTTTTCGCGGCTGCTCTATACTACGCCACTAAGCACGTCCTGGAACAATGGGAGCAGTGAGTACCCAGTCTCTTGAAAAGAACAAACAAATCAGCGTCCTCTTCCAAATCCCAATCTTACGCTCTTACCACCATCTACAGCATCTACAGACGAGCGCATACATTTACTATGCTCTAACGTCTGTCCCGCTGATACTTCCGTTGTCGCCACCCGCAGAGTCAAGCATACATACCATCCTCAAACTCCTTAAAGCGTTTTCCCACGGTCCTCACCTCCAATTTCCGCCCACAGAATGAACGTTCTTCCTTCCACACGATATGCAGGTTCGTAGGAAGCACATTCGTCGGGAATGCCGTCAAGGATATTCTGCCGCTCGAAAGGTCATGGTCACAGGATCCAAGATCCCTCAATGCACCGGCTGATTGTTGATTCTGCGGCAGCAGCGAAGATGCGACACAGTTTCAAGGGAAAGTTGCGCGGCGACGCAAGACTCGTCCGGCGCTGAGCGCTGTGTCACTCCAGAAATGGGTCAAGTGCAGGGAAGGGTTGTGCCTTGTTCATTTCGTGCTCACCTCGTCTTTTCCAATTCCTCCCCCCCCCCCCCCCTTGCTCTCCTTTCCCTTTCAGCTCGGCGTCAGCTATTTCGTGCTGGAGTCGGATTTCGGAGGGACGGGAAATGCCAGGAGAGTTGAGAGCATCTTCAAACGTCGACATGGCGCGATAGCGATGATAAGGAGACGAAGTCAGTCCGGGCAACAGGCACAGAGATATCGCAACTAAATGCCCTCTTCGATGAGACCCGCAACACCATACCTGTGTCCGTAACCTTGCACCGCACTCAGGGGAAATCCGAGATGAGGTTCATTTCCTCCGGACTCACCTTCTCACGCCTCAGCTGTCCATCAGCATCCGGCCTTATCATCAGCATCTCTGGCGCTCCGGGTGCACAGAAGATTTCCGACTCCGCCCCGGGTTGAGCTCCTCATCTCATCTGTGTGGTGACAGCTGCTTCGAACAGCCTACCACGTCGAGACCGGTCAGCATGTGCAAAGGTACAAAGAGAGGGGTTCCTCTCGTTCACCTCGCCCCGCTCTTTCTTATCTTCTCCATGTCCTCCTGATCAGCTCCTCCGTCCGCTTATCTCTTCCTTCCTCCCTCACCACCCATGTCGGCAGAACACGAAAAGGACGTCGAGCTCAATCCCCCGCTCAAAGAAGACGAACTCGATGCAGGACCCGACTCAAAGTCTATCGACTCTGTCAAGAATGCAGACCTCCAGAACATCGAGCATGATCTGCAGACGGCCTTAGTCTCTCATCGACTAAACGACCCCAACCTTGACCCCGCGCTGATCCAAGCAGCGGAATCCGCAATAGAGAAGGGCGACGTAAAGGCAGAGATAAGACTGGAGAACGCTCTGCTTGACGACAGCATCTATCCGAGGTACGCGCGGCAGTTCCCAATGTGGACGATCCTTCAATGCCTGTCAACACCTTCCGAACGTGGTTCATCGGCATTCTCTTCACGGTCCTCCTCACCAGTCTGAATCAGTTCTTCTCGTACCGATATCCGTCCGTCTTTATCTCGGCCCTGGTGGCGCAGTTGGTTGCCTACCCATTCGGCCGTCTCCTCGCTCGCATCCTCCCCACCAAGGTGTTCAAGACCCCCCTGGGCCCCTTCTCCTTGAATCCTGGACCTTTCAATGTAAAGGAGCACACCATGATCACTGTCATGGCTAACGTAACGGCAGGTGGCGCTTATGCGACCGACATTATAGGTGTCCAGAGATTCTTGTATAATCAGAAATGGGGTGCTGGCTATCAGGTACGTTCATGACGGTCCAAACAGCACGACGTTATTCTGTTGCCCACTTACATACCATGTCCCCTTTGCACAGATTATGCTTGTTATGTCCACGCAGCTCATAGGCTTCTCGTACGCCGGATTCTGCCGTCGCTGGCTGGTCTGGCCTGCAGCAATGATCTGGCCCACCAATCTGGTCCAAAGTGCTCTACTTTCTACACTTCACCACCAGCAACAAGCCGAAAATGGGCGGATGACTCGCGAGAGGTTCTTTCCTCTACTCCTTCATCGGCGCTTTCGTTTGGTACTGGTTCCCCGGCTACATCTTCACCGCCCTCAGTGTCTTCAACTGGGCTTGCTGGATCGCACCGAACAACATCAAGCTCAACCAGCTCATGGGCACCAACTCCGGCCTCGGCATGGGTGTCCTCACCTTCGACTGGTCTCAGATCGCATACAACGGCTCCCCATTGGTTACTCCCTGGTTCACAGAAGCCCAGACGCTCTTCTCACTCGTCATCTTCTTCTGGATCCTCACTCCCATTCTCTACTATTCCAATTCTCAGCATGCCGCTTATCTGCCAATGGTCAGCAACCACGTGTACGATCGCTTCGGAGAACGGTACGCGGTCAAGAGCCTGCTCACAGCCGATGGGAGGTTCAACGCAACGGCGTACAATGCGTACAGTCAACAATTTCTTCCCACTCCCTTCATGGTCGCCTACGGACTCAGCTTTGCCGCTGTCACCGCCATCCTGGTGCACGTTTTCCTCTACTTCCGCAAAGACATTGTGCGTCAATTCAAGAGCTCTCTGCGGGAAGAGCCGGACATTCATGCCAGGCTCATGGCAAAGTACCCAGAAGTTCCGAACTGGTGGTACCTCACTATTTTCCTCTTCTCCCTGGTCCTCGGCTTCGGTGCAACGCAAGGCTGGCAGACGCACTTTCCATGGTGGGCGATGTTCCTCGCTCTGTTCATCTCGGCCCTCTACACGCTTCCATCGGTATCATTCAGGCTATCACCAACCAGCAAGTCGGCCTCAACGTCATCACCGAGTTCATCATCGGTTACATGTTGCCTGGTCGCCCGGTGGCCATGATGATCTTCAAGACCTACGGCTACATCACGATGGCGCAAGCTCTTTCTTTCGTCTCTGATCTCAAGCTCGGCCACTACATGAAGATTCCTCCAAGGTCGATGTTCATTGCTCAGACCGTTTCCACTGTCATCGCCGTCTTCGTCGTGCTCGGCGTACAGTCCTGGACATTCGACAATGTCGAGAATGTCTGTACCAAACAAGCACAAGATAACTTCATCTGCCCGGGCATCACCGTCTTCGGCACGGCCTCGATCATTTGGGGATTGATCGGTCCCAAGCTGAACTTCAGCCCCGGGCAGACGTATTCCCAGCTGCTGTGGTTCTTCCTCGTCGGTGCTTTGCTCCCAATCCCCACCTACTTCCTCGCCAAGAAGTACCCCCGCTCTTGGCTCCGGTACGTGGCCTGGCCCGTCATCTTCACCGCGACGGGCAACCTTCCCCCGCGACCGGCATCAACTACGCATCGTGGGCTCTGGTCGGCTTCTTCTTCCAGTACTACCTCCGCCGCAAGCACTTCGGCTGGTGGTCGTCTTACAACTACGTTCTGTCCGCCGCCTTGGACGCTGGTACGGGTATCGCGACCATCTTCATCTTCTTCACTCTTCAGTATCCGAAGGGGAAGAACCAGGCTTTCAGCGAGGGCAACTGGTGGGGAAACACGGTCTACGCCAATACTGCGGACTTCAATGGTACGCCGCTGCTGACGGCACCTGCAGACGGCTTTGCTCCAGCTCCGGATGGCACCAAGTACGCTGCTAAGTGCGAGAAGCTTCTTCACACACCTATTATTTGATGATACGCGACGTTCATGACCCTCTCCTCGCTCCTCTTGTACTCTTGTTTCTTCACTTTGCAACGAATCGAAGAACGTAGTCACTTTATTTGTTTGTCAGACGTTTTTGTTTGTTAACGTTCCATCGGTATCGCAGCGGTACAAAGTCCCGATGGCCAATGCAGTCAGCGAGGGTCGCTCCAGAAGATGACCTCGACGACGTCCACCTTGCAACTTCCTCCAGACGATGCTCAGCAGCTCAGCATTGGCTTCCAGACATCTCTCTAGCTTTCTCGCATCGCCTCGACTCCGCACGACCGCTTTCCTTGCGTCGCCCAGCTCGTTATCCTCCACAACCTCAGCCACATCACGAGCACGATCATACAGCTCATCCATCATGACCAGCAAGTCTACGACAGCAGCCGCCTCGGGATCGGACTCCCGCAGTGCCAAAGTGGTGAAGACAACCCCGCTGGAGGAGGCACAGGCCAAGTGGATCAAGCTCAAGTCCATCGATTGGATCGACCCCGAGGGCAGGGAGCGCAAGTGGGAGGCGGCGGATCGGACAACGCGCAAAGGACCTGTGGATGGTGAGCAGATGACGTCCATTTAGAATTAGGGTGCTCAGAGGAAATGCTGACACATGTCGCTTCCTTTCTGCTCTTACAGCGGTTGCTATCTGCGCCATTATTCATCGGCCGTCCTGGTCTGGCCCGCACGTTCTTCTGATCTCGCAGGTGAGCTGTCTCAACGAGAATTTCCGTCCTTGCGGCATCGCGCATGGCCAGAACCCAGAGCCGGATACTGACTGCCGTGCGCGCTCCTTTTCAATTCCCCAGTTCCGCCCGCCATGCGGTTCCTCGGTCATCGAAATGCCTGCAGGTCTCGTTGATGCAGAAGACTCCAAACCGGGCGAAGACGAAAACGCAGGCATCGTCCGAGCTGCCGTTCGTGAGCTACGGGAGGAAACGGGCTATGGCGAACATCAGTCTGGTACCAAGATGGATATCGTAGAAACGAGCACGGTGAGAGTCAACGTCTTCGAGAGGTGGCATTAC
Organism: Tilletia indica; assembly: GCA_001689995.1. NCBI lineage: Eukaryota > Fungi > Basidiomycota > Exobasidiomycetes > Tilletiales > Tilletiaceae > Tilletia > Tilletia indica. The sequence goes on from MAPW01000020.1 coordinate 164,229, forward strand.
CTGAACAGTTCCTTCTCTGACGCTGAACTACATCTTTTGCAGGTCATGATGAACGACCCGGGCTTGACTGGAGCCAACATGAAGCTCTGCCTCTTCCACATTCAAGTGGCGGATGATGCGCCGGACCCAGTCGCCGAGCCCGAGGAAGGAGAGCACATAGAGAGACATCTCGTACCGCTCAAAGGCCTCTATGGCAGCCTCAAAGGTGAGCAAAGAAACCATCGCACGCCATTCGTCGGTGCTGTGCTCACGTCCTTCACTCTCATCATACTTGCGCGCAACAGAGTTCCAATCCCAGGGATATCACGTCGACGCCCGTCTAGCTCACTTCGCTATAGGCCTCGAGGTGGCCTCAGGAGGTCTCGGACTTCCTTGAACATGAAGGCATAAAAGCTGCAAAGGCAACGCTGTATCCCTAAGAACATAATTGGACTTCTCTTCTCACACACAGGTGTCGTCACGCTGATCATACATACTCTGGCGGTCAGGATGTGATGCGTTTGCTATGACTTTGATAGGTGGCTAATTTCGAAGGCAAAGGAAAGGAAACGAATTGAGCGGTTGATTGATCGCAAAGTCCAGTCTGCAGGGGACAGTTCGAATAAAGGCTAAGCGTGACTGTGTGCTTGTGAACTTGGGGAATCTATTGGCCAGAGAGCGACGGAAGAAGGTGGGGGGAAAGTCAAGTTCATGACTGAGATGGTTGATCCTGCACACGCTTCGCCGCAGAGGCTGCGGCCTTTGACCGGTCCTCTTCCTCCTCCTCGGCGGCTTCCTCCGCTAGCTCCTTGGCCCGCGCACTCCAGGGACCTTCGCCGAAGGCTACATCCAGGGCTGCCCATACGTTGCCTACATAGTGGATATCCAGGTCTTCCAGGACCGCCTTTGGCACATCGGCCTCGACGTTTGGCTGATTTTGTGCAGGCAGAATGAGTGTCCGGATTCCAGCGCGGTGTGCGGCCAAAAGTTTTTCCTGTCACACGAGGAAGATGAAGAAGGAAAGTCAGCCGAAACTGTTGCAGAGCTCGAAGCGCCGCAAGCAATGAAGAGGGTAACTCACCTTCAGACCTCCTACAGGAAGTACAACACCACGGAGAGACACCTCTCCCGTCATCGCCAACGTAGTCGACATTCTCCTCCCCGTCAACAAGCTCACCAAGCTCGTCGCGAACGCCACACCGGCACTAGGACCCTCCTTGCCCACAGCTCCCTCAGGCATGTGAAGATGTACATCCCTCTTCTCCAACAAGAGCTCATCCTTCTCCTTCGAGATGCCCAACGTCTCGTGCGCCTGACTCTTAACCCAGCTCAACGCAATCGTCGCCGATTCTTTGATGACGTCGCCGAGCTTGCCCGTCAGATGCAGGGAGCCTTTACCCGGCATGAGCGTTGTCTCGATCGGCATCAGACTACCGGAGCCATTGCCGAGGTAGCCCAGGCCGGTCGATACACCAGAAGGCATGGACTTGGTGTAGAGGCGGTCCTTGTGATAAACGGGAGGGCCGATGTATTCCCGCAGACTGTCAATTGAAACCGTGACGTTGACATGGGAGGGCACCTTGAGTGGTTTACGATCCTCGGTCGTTGTCTTGGGTGCACCAGCATCGTCTTGAGAGTCCTTTGATTCCGATGTTGTTGTTGATGATGATGTTGAACTTGAGCTTGTCTCAGAAGCAGACGAATCAGATGTAGGAGTCTCCTCGGAAGCTTTCGGTGTCGATTCTGAGGACTCAGAGGCCGCGGGCTTGTCCTGTGATGGTGCATCCTGAGTAGTAGATTCGCCCTCAACCTGAGGAACAGCATCCTCCTCCTTCTTCTTCTCGGCTTCCTCCACTCCAGCCGGTGCGATCGACCCTTCCTTTGGCTCAGGAAACACGTCCTCCCCATGCTCCTTGACAATCTTGAACGCGATCTTGCGGTACACCTTCTCAAGAAGTTTGCGCAGCCCTCGCACTCCACTCTCGCGAGCATGATGTCGAATCAGGAAATCGATCGTCTCGTCAGGCAGCGAGACATTCGTCTCCTTCAGCCCACTCGACTCCTGTGCTTGCGGAGCGAGGTAGCCGCGCGCGATGTGTCGCTTCTCGTCTGCCGTGTAGGACGATACCTCGATGACCTCCATGCGGTCCAATAGTGGTTGTGGAATAGTATCCAGGGTATTTGCCGTACAGACGAAGAGCACGCGACTGAGATCGACAGGAACATCCATGTAGTGGTCCAGGAAGCTTCCGTTTTGCTCGGGGTCGAGCATCTCCAACAACGCACTGCTGGGATCACCGTTGTGGCCGCGCCCGATCTTGTCGACTTCATCGATGAGTATAAGAGGGTTCTCCGTGCCGACCTTCTTAAGCGCTTGGATAGCCTTGCCTGGCATCGCTCCTACATACGTCCTTCGGTGACCTTTGATCTCAGCCACATCGTGCAATCCACCGACGCTGAATCGGAAGAACTGCCGCTCGACAGCGCGAGCGATTGACTTGCCGATCGACGTCTTACCTACACCAGGAGGTCCAACCAAACAGATGATTTTGCCCTCGACGGTGCCTCGCAGCTTGCCAACAGCAAGGAACTCGAGAATGCGGTCCTTGACGTCCTTGAGACCGTAGTGATCCTCGTCCAAGACCTTGGTCGCATTCGATATGGAGTAGTTCTCCGGCGAGTGGACACCCCAAGGAATGTTGGTGAGCCATTCAAGGTATCCACGCGTCACGTTGAACTCAGACGCGACGGGCTCGAGCGTTCCGAGCTTGCTCAACTCCTCGTCGAACACCTTCCGAACTGCTTCAGGCATGCGGAGCTTCGCGGCCTTCTCGCGGAACTTCTCGACCAGGTTCTCCCGCCCATCGCCTTCAATGCCCAACTCCTTTTTGATGCCCTTCATTTGCTCGCGCAGGTAGTACTCGCGATGCCTCTTGGCGATGTTCTGGTCGACGTCCTTGGCGATTTTGTTCTGGATCTGAGCATTCATCTGCTCCTTGCGCACGATCAAGAGTGCTTTCTGTAGACGCTCGTCCACCTTGAGTTCTTCCAGGACGGCCTGGAGTTCGTCGACCTCGCCCACTGAAACAGCCGCAGCGAAGTCGGCCAGCTTATCGGCCTCTTCAAAGACATTTCCGGCACCCTGGCTAATGCTGAAGTTGGTGATCTGTTCGCGGAACATGGGGCTGATGGACGCGATTTCCTTGAACGCGCTGAGGATTTCCTGCATGGCACCTCGAATTTCGGGTGTGTTGCGCGCCCACGAAGCCGTCTCCAGATTCCTGACTTGCACTACGGAGACGTCGAAGTTTCGCAAGAAGGCAGTCTGCATCGACTCGCCTGAGCCTTCGCTCTTTGCCGGTTCCGCCTCTGTGCCCTCTGATGCTTCGCCTGGTGATGCAGAATCGGACGAGCTTCCGCTGCTGCTCTCTGTGTTAACGACTGCTGAGCTGTCCTGCTGCGGTGCGTCTGCGATAGACGCAGGTGCGTCGGATGAGGTTGCAGACGCGTCCTTCTGACCTGACGAGGCGATTGACGCTGATGACTCAGGGATATCGACGGGTTCTCCCTCGCTGCTGTACTTCTGACGCTTGCTTTGCTGTGGCAACATCAGCTCGTCAATGGTGATGCGTCGGTGTGGGTAGAGTACCGCAGTAAGACTGTCCTCCTTATCTTCCTCGCCCGCTTTGCCGTCCTTGAAGGCTGTAGCAGAGGATTGGTACACGTTGGTGATCTGCGCAAAGACACCGACGCGATGGACCTTGCTGAGATCTGTGATCACATCTGCGTCGGCATCTTCGTCCTTGAGGAGGAAGGCACCGATGTAGGGCTGTCCCATCTTGACTGCCTCGCGGATAGCCGCGCATACAGCTGGGTTCTTGATGACGACCGCTTTGTAGAAACCAGGGAAGAGTGGTCTTCGAGAGATGGGGAGCGCAAGAACTTGAGGGTACTCTGCTGGGACGCTCTGCTTAGCGAGTGAGTTGGACGCGCCACCTGAAGACGAGGAGCTGCCGCCGGAAGATGGTGGGGAGGAGCTGGATGAAGAAGTTGGCCCAGACGCAGAGCCGCTAGCAGATGATCTGCTGGAAGATGCTCTTTTCTCCGCCACTTGTGATTTCGAGCTGCCTTCGACAGCTTGTGTTGAGGTGTCTGCCTCCTTCATGGTCGTCTGCTGCACGGTCTTTGACGCATCCTCTGACCCTGCCTCCTCAATATGCTTGCCTTCCTCCTTATCGTCCTCCTCATCTTCGTCGCCTCCACGCCCACCGCGCTGCCCGAACTGTCGCGGTAGCTGTAGAGTAGTTACGGAGGTGAAGCTGCGCTGGGCAGAGAAGGGCGACCTTGCGTGGGAGTCGAACGCGCGTAAGGAGGTCACGCTGGAGCCAGGTGACTGCGCGATGCTGCGCATCGGCTGTAGTCTTGTGAGAGGCGCGTTAATCGTTCCATTCGAGCGCAGGACTGAGACGAGGCCGGAGGCGCGACCTTGAGGTGGCGCGAAGGCCGCAGCTGTTCTCCGTGCTGAGGGAATCATTGGCTGGATGCGCTTGAAGTTGGCGCTCGAGAATCAACTTGACGTTCGATCGAGACGCAGTTGAAGATGATGTCGATTCCGATGAGCAAAGATAGAGAGAGAGAGAGCAAAGAGCGAGTATCTTGGTGGGGAAGGGGAGATGGTGGTGGGGATGTGGGAGTCGAGCAAAGGGATTCCCCTTGTAGTGGATCCCCATCGCATCAGCGGATTGGGCTTCGTCATCTTTGTTCCCTCTCTTTCCCGATGCTTCTCCTCCACTTCCCTGACTCATCCGGACGTAAGCGGTTCTGCCCGGCCTCCAAAGCACAAAGGGAAGCAAGGCAGCCATCTGATCAGCAACGCTTGGCCCCATGTCGCGTGATGTGGGTCTCGAACTCGAGGACGGGGCAGGGTCAAGCATGCAGCATGGAGACGACGAAGAGGATTTCTATAGCAAATATTGAATGTTACGAAAAGAGTGTGGATATGTGGATACAGACGAACGAACGGGGTCGGACCGAACGATCGATGGAAAGAAGACACCGGGTGACATGCAACCTGTTGCGTGTGTATGAGATGACAGAAGATGACACCCGTGAGGCAGAAGGAAGGCAGATAGAAAGAAGGAAACGAGGAAGTGTTGCGACAACGACTATGGATGGTTATACAGCAGAAGAGCAGGTGCAGAGGAGATGTCGGGAGGGTAAAGGTTAGGGGTATGCTCCCACCCTTGTCCCCAAGGCAGCCTGCGAGGTGGCACTGGTTGTATGTCGTGATGCTGTACGGCGAAGGTCAGACCGAATCGTCGCGTCGTCATTGTGGTCAAAGTCGGTCTATGATGGCTAGGGTGATGATGTCCTCAAAGGATCTCGAGGAGAGCCGCGGCGCCCTTGAGGTCGAGGCCGTCGTTGTCCTGGATGAAGGTGACGGTGTGACCCTTGTTTGTACCCTTGTCGGCGACGCAGCAGCCTTGAGCATCTTGGCAGACGTAGTTGCCGAGGGCGCCGAGGTAGTTGCCGTTGCCCGTGGCAGGGGCAGTGCAATCGCTGCCGCTGATCAAGCAGATGGCGACCGAGACGTCCTTAAGGTCGACGAGGTCGTTGTCCTGGTAGAACAGTGTACCACAGTGGTAGCCTGAGTTTGTGAAAGGAAGAAAAGATGAAGAGGTGTCAGTGGGATGTGCGATGAGGAGCATGGGCAGGAGCGTGAGTTACTTACCTTGAGGGACGAGGTGGGTACCGGCAGGGCAGGTAGGCACTTCAGGTGTTTGACGCTTCTTGGCAATGTTGAGGGAGAGAGAGGCACCCTTGGCATCGATGCCATCGTTGTCCTGGATGTTGGTGACGGTGGTCTTCTTGTTGCAAGGTCGCGCCCGGCGCTGGAGAACGTCAACGTTGACAGCAACATCCTTGAGGTCGACAAGGTCGTTGTCCTGGATGTTCGTTACAGTTGTGGATCCCTTGCAGCCGCGCTTCTTGAGGAGGTCGATGTTGGCCACAAGGCCCTTGGCGTCGATGAGAAGGTCATTGTCCTGAATGTTGGAAACAGTGGTGCTGCCACGCTTGGTGAGAGCGTTGATGTCCAGCTTGAAGCCCTTGGCGTCAATGAGATCGTTGTCCTGAATGTTGCTGACGGTGGTGCTGCCGCGCTTCTTGAGGATGTCAATGCTGACCGAGGCATCCTTTGCATCAATGAGATCGTTGTCCTGGATGTTGCTGACCGTAGTGCTGCCACAGCCGCGCTTGCTGAGGATGTCGATACCAACTGAGGCATCCTTGGCGTCGAGAAGAAGGTCATTGTCCTGAATGTTGGAAACAGTGGTGCTGCCGCGCTTGTTGAGAACATTGACGTCGAGAGTGAAGCCCTTGGCGTCAATGAGATCGTTGTCTTGGATGTTGCTGACCGTAGTGCTGCCACAGCCGCGCTTGCTGAGGATGTTGATATCAACCGAGGCATCCTTGGCGTCGAGGAGAAGGTCATTGTCCTGAATGTTGGAAACAGTGGTGCTGCCGCGCTTGTTGAGGACATTAACGTCGAGAGTGAGGCCCTTGGCATCAACGAGATCGTTGTCCTGGATGTTGCTGACCGTAGTGCTGCCACAGCCGCGCTTGCTGAGGATGTTGACATCAACTGAGGCATCCTTGGCGTCGAGGAGAAGGTCGTTGTCCTGGATGTTGGAAACAGTGGTACTGCCGCGCTTGGTCAAGGCGTTGATCTCAAGACTGAAGTCCTTGGCGTCGACGCCATCGTTGTCCTGGATGTTGGTGACAGTGGTAGTACCTCGGCCGAGAAGGGAGGCAGCAATCGAAGCACCGGCGGCGTCGACGCCATCGTTGTCCTGGATGTTGGTGACAGTGGTAGAGCCGCGCTTGAGGATGTTAACATCAACCGAAGCACCAGCGGCGTCGATGCCATCATTGTCTTGGATGTTGGTAACGGTGGTAGAGCCGCGCTTGAGGATGTTGATATCAACCGAGGCGTCCTTGGCGTCGATGCCATCGTTGTCCTGGATGTTGGTGACAGTAGTGGATCCCTTGCAGCCACGCTTCTTGAGGAGACTGAGGTTGACAGATGCACCCTTAGCGTCGACGAGGTCGTTGTCCTGGATGTTGGTGACAGTGGTAGAGCCTCGGCTGAGAAGGGAGGCGGTAATCGAAGCACCAGCGGCATCGATGCCATCGTTGTCCTGGACGTTGGATACCTTGACGTTGCCGGCCGAGACGAGCTGGGTGGCGAGGAGGAGCATGGAAGCGGAGAAGACAATCTTGGTCTGCATCTTGAAGTGTGTGTGTGAAGTGTAAGGGTGGAGGGTAAAAGAGTGTAAAGAGTGTGTGCAGAAGCAAGGAGTGGGAGAGTAGAGATAGGTGAGGAGGTATCCGAAGAGAGGGCAGAGTGTGGAAGCGACTGTGTGTGAGGAGATGGGGGGAAAAAGGTGGACGAGGAAGTGGGAGAACCGGCTTCTTTTATGCCTTTCGACGGGCCTTTCTGACTCCCAAGGACCATCTGTTCCTAAACAATAGGAAAAATGATCGACCACCGTTGTGAGAAATCGGAACCATGCTGCTGGCGAGGGATCCAGCACCTTCGGAAGCGCCAAGATCCGGGATACCTGTGATAGAATGCGAGAGAGGCACGCCCTGGGTGCCAGCTGGGCTGTCGTTGCGCGGCAAGGAAGGAAGAAAAGGACTAGTCAACCATGCAGCCAGCGCACCGAAGGGGCTAACGAAAACTCACCTTGACCAGTGTTGCGGAACACTCCGATATGCCAGATCACAGCGAACGCTGCTGGCTGCGCTTCCTGCCCAATCGGTGGCACGTCGCTGGCTGATCCTCCCTACGTGAAGACTTGGCTCGTCGTGCAAAGGCTCGCGAGAGTGACAGCGGCGAGGTCTGTCGACAGCAAAGGCGCACTAGCAAAGGATGCTGCGCTTCAGAGGTGCGAAACCACGCTAAGCGAGTGCAACTGGCAGTCATCTCAGCCACAGGGCTGCAAAGATAGGAGAAGGGGAGGGGAAAGAGGGAGAAGGTCAGAGTGAGGTTCGGATGAGCGAGTATGCGATTGGGCTGGCTGGCAGGGAGCGAAGGTGATCGGACAACGGGCATTGACAACGATCTGCGGTTTCGAAGGTTAGCGTCCTTTTCCTGGTGTTCAGAAGCGAAGAAGAGTGAGGATGGAAGCAGGGTTAGTCCCACTGACTCTGGCCAAATGCTTGCGGGTGCCTTCGTGACACGGTGTAGAGGGTGGAAGAGTGTCAGCTCGGAGAAAGAGGAGAAAGCCACAGCTCTTCGCCGGTGCTCGATCAAACAAAGCTTCGGCAGTCGGTACATGCCCTTCCAAGGTGCAAGCCCTTCAGTTGAGCAGGGCAGGATGTGCAGGAGGCGCATCGAATCGTGACAGCGAGACCGAGGCGGGTGTCCCGAATGAGAACAATAGAGCTGGGCTGACGCTCTTCCTCTCTGAGTCGCCAGCGTGTGTGTATGCGTGCCTTTGGGGATCGCTGAAGGACTGATGGAGAATGGGACCCTGCAGATCAGCAGGAGGCTGGAGGAAGCCATTCTCCTTCACGCTGGCGGAGATTTCTGGCTGCCGACCTCCTTGACATCTTTTCAGCAATGCACCTTCAGCAATGCAAGCAGAGCAGGAGAAGGCAGAGAACCGCTGAAACAATGAGGCCTCGTCGAGCTCGCCACTTGTCCGGCGGCATTTCTGTGTGTTGTGTCCGGGATCCGCATGGTGGTGTGGTCGATCGCCTCCAGACACGCTCAACGGTCTTGCCATGGAAAATCTCGCAAGCATCAAATCATCGCCTCATGGCACCACGCACAGACACACGGGCTGATGATGGAGGCATACAGACAGCCAGTAGGACAAGAGCCCGTGATTTCAATCCAGAGAGGATAGACATAGAGATAGTGAAGCTATGGCCGGCACGCCCTCCGGGACCCGAGCCTCGAAAAGAAAGATCCGCCAGCTGTCATTACCGAATGCAGCGAAATACCAAGTCCCTAGCGTCTTCCATCAAGATATGATATGATCGAATGCTGGCAGGCCAATGAAGCCCAAAGCGCGCCTTCTCGTCCACTCGTCCTTGCCGACATCTCCAGCAGCTCTTGGGACTCAAGGCAATGCATCCTTGACCTTCTCCATTCCCGTTTCCAACGGCCCTTTGATCTTGTCCCCAAGCGTAGCCTCCCCATCCGCCTTCCGGATCTGACGCGCGCTGGCCTCAGGTGCCTCATGGAACTCATCCGACGCACCCACGTTGCCCTTATCCGCTGACTCGACGACAGGCGCGCCGACAGTGCCTGTGGTAGGAGCAGCGACATCATCATCCATGTCCTCGACCTCTTCGGGATCGCCAGCGACACCGCGCAGTCGGCCCTCGTAGTCCTTAGCAACTTTCTTGCTGCCGTATAGAGCCACCCAGTCCTTGGCTTCTAATGCCTTGTCTGTTCGCGCCTCGGCATCTTTGACCGACACACCTTCCTCCTCGATCTCCTTGACCTCACGCTTGAGTGTAGGGACACAGTACTTTCGGCCCACTGGAATCGATATGTCCAGCACACGAAGAATGACAGCACCATCAGTTTAGACCCCTCTGGCAGCGAGGACAAGAGGCTTCGAGGTCCAGCAATCACTCACACACGTGCTTTTGAGTCCTCCCATCCTTTTGCTTGTAGAACCATGTGACGCGTCCGGTACCGTCGATGGTGCCATCACGGTGCAAGACAGTCTTTCCACGGAAGTAAGGCTCCATGGCATATTGCTGGATTCGGAGCTTCTTAGCCAGCAAGGCGCGCTTGTCCAAGATCTTTTGGCTGAAAAGTGCGGATACCAAAAGCAACGTTTTGTCAGAAATGCTTCTGAAGTCTTTTGCGCACTACAGAAGAACTCACTCCTTCAAGTCAGTATTGATCCACTCGCGCGTCGCGTCTTCATACTGTTGCGCTAGATCCATGTATTTGCCCTTCTCACGCTTGCGCCCTTCCTCATCCTGGTGCAACTTGTTCTCGCCTGCTTGAGGAGGGACGAAGTCAAACTCGGTGATCATTTCGCCCTCAACGGAAGGGACGAGCCGGTCCACGGGGATGCGATCCTCCAGATCCTTGGTCTTCTGTGTGAAACCAACCTTTGCCCGGACGACAGGGTCAAGCAGGGGCTTGAGAATTTGCCAGAAGCCTGAGAAGATGAAGGGGGCTCTGTGAATGGCCAGGAAACCAAGCGATTCGGGATAGTAGGCTGTGGGATGGATCAAAAGGAGTTGTGAGTAATCTGTCAGCTGAACGGGTCCTCACAGCGGGATGGACTGAAGATACAAACCTTCCAGACACTTCAACACGTAGAGGATGCTTCCGAAGTCCATGTTAGAAATACCAAACCCCTGAGAACCATCAATCAAAGACGCGTCAAATTCTGCTAAGGCGACTGACCCACGTAGACGACTCTTTGTGAAGACTTACCTTCATGTCGAAGAGGAGGACGACCTTGTCATTCGGCTGTGAGACGAGCAAAGCATGTCAGAAAACGTAGGAGCTGATAGACGAAGATTATTGAAACGTACAGGGACCATGAGGAGTCGATCGGTTTCAAGTGAAGACAAGATGAACTTCTGCATCGATTGAGAGGGTTGACCGCGCGTAAAATGCTTCTTCACGTGAATGTACACGATCGGCTGAAGTGTCTTTGAGGAGGCCATTGCATAGACTGTCCGAGGAAGCGCGCCATGGGATAAAGAGATCAACACCTGAGATTCCGATTGAAATGTCTGTGCCTAGCGTACCTTTCCCACTGTTCTGCTGGTCCAGGAACTTTTCAATGTGCTGATTGCCTTCGTCTCCGGCTTCGGCGATGTCGTCGACCTTGGTGTCCAAACGCCATTTCATGGCTGAAAGAAGGACAGACACGACACTTATTTAGCTTGCGAGCTACGCTCTTGGTATTACCACCGCAACACTCACTTGCGGCCAACATTGCCAAAGCGCGGTCGACGTCCCACTTGCGGGCACGCAGGAAACGGAGCATGCCCTGAAGAAAGAATCGGAAATCGTCAGCTTTAGACACATCAATTTCAGAAGATCAAGGTAGCCATACGGACCGTGTCTGGGTGATCGGCGGCAACGAATCGCCAGGCTTTGTCTCGAACGACGTCCGCGCCATACTCGTTGAGGAGGTCGTTCATTGCTTTGCGCTCGTCCTCAGCCTTCTTGAGGTCCTTGGCCTCGTCGCCCTTGGGTATGTTTGCCTTCTTGGGATCACTATTGAATTCTTCCTGTCCGGCAGCAGCGCCGGCAGCATTGCCTCTTGCCTTGCTAAGGACATCGAAGAAGCCTTCCCAAAGCTGACGGAGTTTCGTCTGCTGATCGTCGGTCAAGTTACCAACGTAGCCTTCGGGAAGATCGAAGTGACCTTCAGGAATCTCGTATACATTTTCGTGTTTCCTCGTGGTGGCCATTCTGCTTTTTGAGATGCGAAGGGAGAAGGAAGCGGAGGGGAAAGGTGAGGGAGGGGAGGAAGAGGTAAGAGAAAGAGAAGTAAGGCTTCCGACTGGGTTAAGTAGGCCATTTTGACCTTCCCCTCCTGCTTGGCGAACATGTGAGGCATCATCGATCACCAGGGGTGCGGCATTAGGATAGGGCTCCCAAATCAGCCGCCCCCATTGCGCACTGACCTTCTTCCCCACATCGCTCTCCAGACGCCTGCATCGGGCAGTCGGGCACCTGCTGACGCCGTTCTCCGAGAGCATCTCCCGAGGTCCGAGACCAATGAATCCGAAACAAGATGAGTGAGCGCTTCTCATGCTGAATCTCATGTGCATGGTCCCCCGTCAGCCGTCTCCTCGAACTCGAACGACGGCGAGGCGTGCGTGAGGCGACCCAATGTCCATGCTCATCGCTCATCATGTACCCGCTCACAACTGCTGATCCCGGGTCGAAAGCGGTGCGCTCCCTGCTGCAAGAGGGGTCCTGCAAAGCTTTAAACCTCCGCGCCCGATCAGCGAACGAAAGATTTTGAATCCCGGGGAAGTTCTGGGACGGTGAAGGGAGGGCGGTGGAGCGATGCGGTGATGAGACGGCTCACGGCACACCTCTGGCGCTCTGACAACTCACAGACGCAAGTCAGTCCCAATGGAACCTGCTGGCGTCTTGAGCCCGCCACTCGGGAATCCTCTCGGCTCCTTCCCACTCGTCTCAATCCAGCTTCGGCGGCGAGGCGTTGTCCGAGCGCGATTCGGTGTTCGGACAGCAACTCTCATCGATCTCATCTCGGAAGATGGCTCGGCGGTGCGATACAGGGCGAGCTGACCCGCACCGTTGCCCGAGTTGTGATGAGAAGCAGGACGCCGAATCGAGGGAGAGCGCCACGCTGGCCCTGGGGGGTTTGGGGGTTGCTGCATTATTATGTATTACAGCCGTGATGAAGGGGACAAGGTTGGGGCGATGCCATGGTGAGATCGGACTCGGCATTTGGGAAAGACGGGGAGGGGAGGAAGAAGGCGATCCCAGGGACTATGTGATGGGTCAAGTGTACAATAATGCTCCCTACCTCGACTCCTGAGTCCTGACTCTTGTGCCGGAGCTTGCGAGGAGTGATCGGTGGAGCTGAAATGCTGAGACTGTCATCCTCCTCCTCTTCCTCCTCCTCGTCGCCTTTCATCATCGACATCGGCTTGGCTTGTTTGCTTGATCGGTGTGCTTCTTCGATTGTCCGCGCTGACCTTTTTGAACCTTCTCCCTTCTTTTCCCCTCTCAAGTCTCCTCTCTTTCCCGCCTGCCCTTCCTCTTCGTCTCCCCCCACCAGCCCTTCCACAAGGTCTTCTGCCACCCGAGCCTCACCTCGAAGTCAAGAGCTACAAGATGCCTCAGGCTCGCCACACGAGCTCAGTTGCGACTCGCTCTCCTCATGACCTTCGTCAGGTTGACAGGCCTGAAGCAATGCGGAAGTTGATCTTCAAGCCGTCATCCACGGCCAAGGCCACCCTCAAGAGTGAGTTCCCTGCTGTCTGCGCCTATGCGCCTACACAGGAAACGTTCTTACCCATATTACCTTCTTCAACAGCCTTGATGGAGGCGTTGGCCTCCAACAATCCCGTCGAACGCAACAGCGCCATCAATAATCACGTTGCCGGCCAAGCCGTCTGGCATGCTCACGGCATCACCATCCAAGGGGCTGCGCGCATCAAGCACTTCCTCAGTGCTCTTGGGATGTTTAACCTCAACAACAACCCAGTTCGCGTGCCTTTGACCGAGATCGAGTGGGATGCTCTCAGCACGACAGCTCGGATTCACACCATTCGACGCGTGCGTCCAATCCTCCTGCCTTTCGTCGAATTTGCCATCCCCGTCGACACAATTCTTGTCTTCAATGCCGACTCCGAACCAATCACGGCAATGCCCCCACTCAGACAGCGTCTCACAGCGCTTCCCGTCGGAGGTCCACGCGCGCCGCCTCCTCCGGAGGAGTCCACCATACAATCCCTTGGCCCAGACGAAGAAGCGCCTGCCCTCTTCATCACCAAGTGGGAAGAACAGTGGCCGATCGACTCGATGCTCATCAATCTGCCATGGCCTCTCACAATTTATGCCGCAGTCGTTCGGACGCTCCTCATGCCCTTGCTCGTCATGTTGTTGATTGCTTGGGCCGAGCTACTCTTCAACATTCACGAGAGAGTCCGCAACCTCAGCCATGTGGGTGGTCGAGCCATCTCCCACATCTCACGTTGGACTTCTACCGCCACCGAAGCGGCGGGACATCAGATCCATTACTACTTCCCATCCCTTTACCACTACCTTCCACGATCGCTGCCGAGTCCCCGTCGAGCTGCGGACGCGACCATCTCAGCTGCCCTTACCCTCTTGTATGGCCCCGCTCGTGTGCTCGAGTCCAGCGCCCAACTCACGACAGAAACGCTCAACACCTTTCTGCCCGCTGGCGCGCAGCTGCCTAGCCCCCGCATACTGGAGTGGTACGAGGAACAACATGCTCGCTCGCTCAAACGCCAGAAAGCGATTCACATCAGTCGCATTCGCGCCTCCTCTCCGAGGCTGAGACAGACAAGTCAAGGCACGACGCATACAGCTGCATTGGCGGGTAGCTCATCGCTGTCCGAAGATGTGCCTTCTGTCGCCTCGGTACCGAAGGCTCCGGATATCACCTCTCGCAAATCAGAGTCGCATTTCCGCAGCACTTCGCCATCATCCACTCGCTCAGCCAGTCACATCCCTGGTCCTCGCCACCCTTCGAGTGAAATGAAGCCCCGCCAACGCGCTTCTTCGACGTCGCTGCCGACCCTTCCAGCTTCTCGTCACACCACACCTGCTGCAGCGCTTTCTCATCGCAGAGCGCATGATGACACGAGCATGATTTCGGACGAGGGAGCCGGTCAGCCTGACCTGAAGCGCGCTCGACACGGTCAAGCTGAGGACACCGGCGAACATGAAGATGGGCAAGAATCAGATGTCGAAACCGACACCGGCATCGAGACAGCTGAAGCGACAAGCAGCATCGGAAGCTCGCAATTTGGAGAGAGGAAGGCAGGACAAGCTGCGAGAAGCAAGGGCAAGCATAAGGCGGTCGAGTTTACTCAACACGGCATCATCCCGATGTCTGGAGCTGGGGTAGGAAGTCGACCGGCCGATCCGCGCGTCAGTCCAGCTACGAAGACGACATTCACTTCGACGCTGACCGACCCGGAAGGTGCAATTGCTATGGCTGATGTGAAGCATGACACGCCCCGTGCTCACTCTTGGCCCGCTTCGAGCGCTGGCGGAGATGCCCAGCACGGTCCAGGCACAGTCATTCCCCCTTCAGCTTCCATCGCTGCTGAGCAGCTCGGTGCAGCTCTTGCTGAGGATGAAGCAGCTACGATGGCGAGATCGAGATCGAGCGAGGGCAGTGGTTATGGACGTCCTGCTGCTGCTGCGACGCATGAACAGACGCGACACCAGGGAGAAGGTCAGGAGCACAGGCATGGACATGGCCCTTCTACCGAAGAGGCGACAAAGGAGACGGAGATCGTTCGTGCATCAGGCTCCTCAGCATCAGGGGCTTATGCCACGTCTTCGGGAACCTATCCGAGCGCAGACATTGCTCCACTTGGAGTAGCTCCGATTACTGGCGCAGAGATGCTTCCGGCTCCTGAGGAGGCAGCAGGCGCTCATCCGACATCCCGCAGCAGCGATGACACGTCGATGCCGACTTCCTCTCAGTCCTCTCCGAGTCTCATCAGGGACGGCGACGTAAGCCGTCCGGCCCCGGCTTTGGATCAGGCGTCAAGCAGAAGATGGTGCACTGGCGCTCGAAGCTTCGTTCGACCTCTCGAGAACAACGAGAAGGCTCCACTTGAGACAAGATTGAATCAGACAGACGGGTCATCGAAGTGCTTTGGTTGATGAAAGCGCTCGTCGAAGACAACATAGCTACGAAAAGAGACTGTTCCGAAACAACAACGATCGCACGACTCCTCAGGCCTGAGATACTTCAAATCATACCGGTCACCAAAGTACTTACGCATTCCTCGTCACCAGTCTTCAAGCAGCAACCCGCAATGTCGACGGCTTCAAGTATCTACATCGGGCCAAACACACGCAGGCCCTCAAACATACATATACCACTCTCCAGCACGCTTCGCGCACCTTTTCAAGAGTTCCAGCCTTTCCCGTTCTGTTCTTCTGCAGCTCTCCGCAAAACTTTGAAGATTCGCTTTTCGGGTTGCTTGGCAAATAGTGAGACGCAAGAGGAGAGCTCAACGCCGCAGGTACCTCTATTTCTCCTCTGTTCTGCACAGAGGATTCGTCAACCTCGCTGGCGATCTTTCGCCGGCTTTTCAACAGCATGAAACTCGAAGAGTTGACGTTTACGAACTTGTGGTCGCTTGATCCTATCGTCCTAAACTAGGATACCTTTTCTGGCTGACGCTTCTTCCACGACTCTCTCGCCGATATTTTGCAGACCACATATACACGTCTACGAAGTCCCGGAGAAAGGCACGGGTCTTACCGCCCATGGTTGTCGTTGCACGCAATTCTGTCGCCCACTAAGCTGGACGAGAACGTCACGGCGCTCGGCCTCAGCAGTGATTACATACATACACACGTTCCGGCCAATTGGTACGTTTCTGGGCTGCTCAACACAGATTGGGCTGACTTGCGGACGATACCTTCATCTTATCTTCATCTCAAGTGGCGTCAGACGATATGAAGTATATACGCCTACTACGGCCTTCACACCCTTTGTACAGAGGGACATGAGGACATCAACTTCGGCAGAGCCGGGTCATCTTGTCGAGGGTGTATAGTGCGCTTATCGTGCTGTCCCTATTTTGGAAGAGCTGACTCTCACTACTCTCACTACATACACGAGTGCGCCGATGTAGGGTACGAGAAAAGGCGAAGCGGGCAGAATAAAGGTGCTCGTGAGTCGTCACTGACCTCTTCCCCCCTCGCTTTCGAAACACTCCCCACACAGCTCTTTCTCCCTCTCTTTTGAACCCTTCCTCAGACAGCTCTCTCCCTCTCTCTTCTCTTTCACCCCCTTCTCTCTTTGATACCCCTGACTTATCGCATGATCCGGCGCTTCTCCCCTCTGATACCAACAGTCACGATGCCAGACGCAACCTCCTTCAACAATCTTATTCACGCACACCCCATCTACGCGTCCATGGATGCCGGGACTATGGAACGCCTGTCGAGCATGCTGGATGAGAAGGTTCTACCCTTGACACCATACTTCTACCATTCAGCCACATTTATCCTGTTCGTTCTCCTCTGGGTCACAACGCTCGGTATCTCCCAAGCACTCGCCCGTGTCTTTGGTGCGCGGTATTCCAAGCTCAATTTCGATCAACGACGGACAACGGACATCTATGTCCTGAATGTCATCTTGACTACAGTGGCAGCTGGCCTCCAATTTGCGGCTCTCAGCGCCTTCTCGATGCGGTTTTACAGTCACCACTTCAACCTTCTGCGACTGGCGAGTATGCTTGTCTCGGCCAACTACTGCTTCGAGCTGATCTATCGACCTCGGATGCGGCTTCCAATGATCGCCCACCATGTGAGTGTTTCAAGCAGAGTGTGCACTTCAGTGCCACGTTTCTGAGTTTTCCAATCTGATAATGTTTCTCTCTTCCCTCCAATGCAGCTACTCACACTGTTCCTCGCCATGTTGAGCCTCAGCACCCTCTACGAGACCAAGGACCCAAGCATAATGCTAAGCGGCAACATGCTGATGTTCCTCGCCACCCTCGAGCAACCGACCTTTCTCGCCCTCTTCTTCTACCGCCTACGTTTTCCCAGGAACTTCGTCAAAACATGGCTCCAGGTCTCATCTTTCCAAACCATCATCACTAAATCACTCGCCGCGTTGGGAGCCGTCATATGCTGGCTTAAGTGGCAGGACAAGGATAGATCAGGGACCGCGACGGCGTACGACGCTCTCTTCTGGACGTCGATCTGTGGACTTTATGTGACCCAATGGTACGGTGCGATTGTCACCTGGCGCATCAGCAAGACCATCACAGAACGATACGTTGAGCACTCGACGAAGAGTAGCACGAAGGAGGAAGCGGAAGCGATTGATTTGCCGGATATCGAGGTGTTGAACGCGTCGTCGCCAGGATCGCCCGAGGAAAGTATCGACCCGTACACGAGCCGCAGGCCTTCGCATTCCAGCAGGTCCTCCTTCAACGTGAAGTCGTAGACGGCCAAGTTACGTTTTCTTGCGCTCTGGACGGAACGCGGGAAGGCGATGTGCAGCAGCTCGCTGTTCATCTCGGCCTGGGCAACTTCTGCTGCAAGAAAGGAACGGAGACGCATTTGCGATCTGTGCTTGTCAATCCATGTTACCTTCACTCTCCTTTCTTTCAAGTCGGCATCCAATATACGTACATAGAAGTCATCGTTAATTTAACTTGCACTCATCCGATCTGAACGCCTGACGAAGAATATGCTCCGCCGGACTGGGACAAGTATGTATAATGGAAGAAGTTTCAACTTGCAATTGCGAAGATGCTCATCTCCCGTCTTGATACTATCAATAGATTTTCTTTTCCCGGATCACTTTCCAGCCCCTCCATCTATACCTCCCGACCTACAGAGCCAGACGCGAAGAACCTCCTCACAGCGGCGAAGGCCCGTCGACCAGCACCAGCCGTCGACCCATACCCAGCATCCGAAGCATCATCGACGGCGGCACCCGTACTTGATGAGGACGCAGCGGAGCTGTACCCGGAAGAAGCATCTGAAGTAGCATCCGAAGCGGTATCATCAGCTGCATCAGTGCCGTCCATGGAGGAGTACTGCTGCTGAGAGACTGCGTATGTCTGTGCTTGTGGGTATGCGGCTGTCGAGGCGGCGCTCACAGCTTTGTCGACGACGCTGGAAGGGTCGATGGGAGCGGCGGAACTGGCAGCGGAAGCGGCAGCAGTAGTAGTAGCGTCGGCAGCGGCATCAACGTCGTCAGCAACCGGAGGAGGGACGTCCGCAGCGGCGGGAGCATCAGCGATGAAGACGAGCTTGACACTAGCGGGGGCGGGAGCAACGCTGGAAGCAGAGGCAGAAGCAGATGGTGCGACTGCAGCTGCACCTGACCCGGTCGTCTGACGCTTGCCCTGGATACTGGCAGATGAAGTGGTAGACGATCCATCGACGAAGGGAGTCAATTGGCCAGTGGAAGGGTCGTAGAGGAACTCCTGAGATGTACCGGGGATGACCTGGTCACAAAGCTCCATTCGCAGCGTCGAGGGTGGTCGGGTGTCAATCGTAGCGCAGAACTGACCAGAGGCAGTAGCGGCGGAGCCTGTGCCTGAGCCAGTTGCGGAAGAGGCAGCAGAAACGGCATCGGAAGCTGCACCAGCGCCGGCCCCCGTAGCAGCGGCAGCCGTGGCAGCAGCAGGATCAGTCGCAGTGGCCAAGTTGAAAACAGTCGCCTGAAGCTGGACCTGTCGCCAATCGGACATGTTGCTGGGCTTGATCATACCCTGGTTGGGCGAGTCGACGAGCATCAACTTGGTACCGGGCTGAGTAGACGAAGGGCTGAGCAAGAAGGCGTTGGCCGCGTTGGACGCGTCACTGGCGGATGGACTGACATCGGTGGCGAGGTTGAGACCATTCTTCAGCAGACCCGTGACAGGAGCGGTGGCGTCGTTGTTGAGAGGAGCGAGAACGAGCGTAGCCACCTGCTGAGCCAGACCGGTGTCCAGCAAGGAGCCGACGAGAGGCTGGAGGACGGCAACGGTACCACGCGTGCCAGGGGCGAAGAGGTCACGCTTGTGAACGTGGACGTGCTCGTGAACGTGGTCCCCACCGTGGCGGTAGTAGCCGTGGTGCTCGCGCCAGTGCTGGCTGTGGTGAGAGTAGCGGTCATCATCGTAGTAGTCTCCGTGGTCGTGAATGTGAGAGTGGCCGTGCGAATCTCGGGTGCGGAGGCGGATCAGGTCGTCGTGTCGGTAGATGGACGGGTCGAGGTCACCACCGACAAGGTGAATGTTGATCCCGCTTCCTTCAACCTTGAGGACCTGGTCATTCACAGCCGATCGCTTGACCGTCTTCTTGGACGCTGAGGCACCTGCGTGCTTCTTGTGCTTCAACGCCTTCTTGCCCTTTTTGTTCTTCCTAGACTTCCTGGTCTTCCTGGACTTCTTGCCCTTCTTGTGCTTCTTGCCTCCTTTTTTGGAGCCAGACTTGCCGCCCTTCTTGTGAGACTTCTTGTCATCGCCAAGGCGGTGGTAGATGGAACGCTTGGAGGTAGATACTGTTGAAGGTGAAGCGGAGAGCTGTCCGGGATGGTACTGGCCATCGTCGACCTGAGCGCCAACAGAAGGTTGGGCAAGAGGTACCACCACGTATTGGTTGGCATCGCTGTTGGTCTGGCCAGCGCCTTCGAACATTTCACCGTTGCAAGGAACCGCTTGTGACGCAGAGCAGAGTAGAAAAAGAACGCAGAGCAGAGTAGAAAAAGGTCAGCGAAGATTGAAAAAGAAGGAGTACTCGAGGTCGGTTCCAGAAACTCACCTCGCCAAGCAGGACCGGTAGCATCCGCCTCAGTTGGCTTCATACCACCAGCGGAAGGAGCCTTGACAGCATACTGATTAGGCACAGGAACGTCTTGTTGAGATCCATCGTAGCTGCTGAGACCATCATCATCAGGTCCGCCGGGCCCGGCCATGTTAAGCTCAGGAGAGTCCGTGTCCGTGTCAGCCATGAACCAGTTCAAAGCCTGGCCCTGACTCTGAGGTGACTGGGCCACGTCGGCAGCGAAGGAAGCCGGCTCGACCTGTGTGGGGTCTGTAGCGTAGGCTGAGTCGTCAGCCGCCGACACCGCGCTGGAGTCGTCGGTAGTGGCATCGGAAGCGTAGGAGGAAGTGGATGGGTCTTCGAACTGCTGACGACGAGCAATGTTGTTGCCGGTGCTCTGGACATTGACCAAAGGTTGGACGACAGGGAAGGGCTGTCCGTTCAGCTGGTTGGGTCCCTGTGGGGCTGCAACACCTTTGCCGGGGGTCACAGCGTTCCCTTGGAAGGGACGGAGTCGGGTCTTCATGGGGGCTGCACCGACATCGCTGAGGCTGACAGTGAGCAGAAGGGCGGCGCTGAGGAGAGAGAAGGTAGGCTTAAGCTGGACCATGATGACTGATGGAACGAGGGGAAAGGATGGAGGAGAGAGGGAGGGAGAGAAGGTGAGGTGCGGAAAGGAAGAATGATAAGACGAGAACCAGGATCAACCCGGGATGCAAGACCTGAGAGGTGCGAAAAGCAAGAAGTAAGTGAGAACTTTGTTCCTTGAGGATGACTGCGAAACGACCAAGGGAGGTACTCACGAATGCAAGAAGAAAAGAAAGGATCAAACGAGACTAGCTCGAGAGATGGAAAGGAAGGTGAGGTAGGAGGAGGAGGGCGGATATCCGATTTGCTCACAGAGCAAAAAGGGTGGAAAGAGATTAGTAGAGGCGGAGGGTGAGGAAGAGGAGGTGAGGGAGAGGAAAGAGGAAGTGGGGAGGGGGAAAAGGAAGGGAAGGTATAGAAGATATCAGCGATCGGTACGTGGGAAGCACCATTCACCTTCCACCCCTCCAACAGCCCAAGCGTTCGTGAGATGTTTGAAAAGCCAGATCCAAGGTATGCACTATGCAGCCTTTGGCGTTCGGTACTGCCAGATAGGCCCTGCAAGGTTATGCAGAGTCAGCGCTCAGCTCGGCTCCTCAGCGGGTGTCCATAGAGTCTTGTCACCTGCAGGCAGCTTGAGGGTTGAGGCGACGATGCTTCAGCGGTATTCAAGGTCAGCCGCATCAAGTACGGTAGGAGATGCACCATATTCACAGAGAGCCCATCTGCTGTAGCCAACGAACAAGGGAAAGCAAGTCAGTTCACCTGCTGGAAAGCAGAGAACGGTAAGCATACTATGATCAAGTCAGCACGAAGCTAGGGAAGAGATGCAGCAAGGAGCAAAAGAGAAGAGAAAGGGAAGAACTCTGAACAAATTTTACCTTGACTCGTTACTGCTTGGCCAGCCTACCTCGGAATGATTGCCATCTCTTAGTCCCTCATCTGCCCCAGCAAGCCGTTGATAGGTCTGCCTGACTTTGTTTTAAAGACCGTGTTGACTGCTTAGGGTGAGCGGCTTTCCCGACTGGGCCGCTGAGGTTGTGAAAGTGACCGTTTGGGGAGTGACTGGGATGGAAGCAAAATCTGTGAAAACCGCAAGCTGAGCGCTGAGCGCTGAGCGCTGACTGCGAACGGTCGAGTACAGCACAGTAGAGTAAAGGCAAGCTCAGTAGTGTGCATATGTGTCCTAGCGACAATCATGTCATCTTCCTCTTCGGCCCGGGAGATTCATCGATGAGAAAGGGATATTTTGCAGTAGGTAGTCATACAGGATGTACAGGGTCAAGCCGACATCAGATCGGAGGAGGCAGGAGGAAAGAATGCCACATGCAGAGGCAAAGGGAGGTCGGTCGTCGCGGGATCAGCTTGAACATGGGTTTCGAGCGGACCCATCCGGCGAGGAAGGTAGGAGGGTAAAAGAGGCATGTCCGGATCAGAACGAAAATTTCGAATGTCCTTGATGTGAATCCTTTTTGAAAGGCAGAGCTCGTATGATGCAACGGCTATTACGCAGGCACTATCGTCCCATCTTGTTGTCACCGCAGGACGGCGATGAGGAAGACGAGGATCACGATCAGTCCAAGAATGGTCCATGTGGAGCCTACGAAGATGAAAAAAAAAACAGAATTTCTCGACTTGAGCAAACGACGGTGGAACGTAGATACCACACAGCCTGATATAAGAGACCACTCACCATGCTCTTTCAGGCTCTTGCTGACCTGGTCCAACCGACGGCTCGCCCTCCCAAGCCTCAACTCAGTCCCATCAGTCCCCGCCTCCAGATCGCCCAACAAATCATGCTGAAGCTCCAACTCCTCATTCATGCGCAATCCCAAATCCCGCTGTCGATTGACCGAAGCACTCAGTTGATCAAGTTGTCCATCCTGATCACGTATGGCTTGCTGTTGTTGACTGTGGATTTGTGACTCGCTTTGGACGGGGGAGGTAGGAGGTTCGGGTTGTCCCGGTACGCGTCGGATGGGTTGTCTCTGTATGGTACTGATGCGTCCGTTTTTGCTTGGGCTGTTCTTGAGAGACCTGTTGAAGGGAAGCGTGATTCACTTAATGGTTGGATCGCGGCAGGTTGTGATGCAATGGCGGGATGACTGCGCACAGAGGGAATGAGCCGAGGGTGGGGCAAGCAACAACATCCAAAGGAAAGAGAAGACAGAAAGCAGCGCGCTTCCATCGTGAGCATCGAACATGATGTAGAGAGTGGCAAATAGAAAAGGTCAGGGAAAGGCTCACCTCGTCTTAACAGCGCCCAGCATCCGTCTCCCTTCCTCATCCGCCTCGATCATAGCCGCCAACCGATCCCACATCCTCCTCAGACCCGCCACCTCTTTCCGCGCTGCGGGACCCAAGGAAGGAAGCTGCGTCTCTAGCTCAGTGATTCCCTTGGCGAGTGTGTTGAGGTTGCGTTGAATGGTCCGGTTTGAGGATGGCGGGGCCGTTCCTGTTGTGGAGAGGCTGAGTGCTCGGGTTCGTTCGTGGAGCTGGGAGAGCGTGCTGTTGGAGAGAGAGGACAGGCGCGAGACGGCTGCCATGGGAGAAGGTGCTGCCATGATGGAGAGCGTTGGATTGATGTGCGCAGGAGAGAGATGGGCTGTGGATGGTGGTGGTCAGGAGGATGGGACCCTGCAGCCATGATGCAATGGTACCGCAGCAACCCTTCCCTCACTTCAGAAGACACGGTAACACTATGGCAGCGTGGTAACTCGTGAAAGAAGTTCATTTGGTATGATGACAGATACAGTTGGGCAGGAGAGCGAGCCCCTCTTCCCCCGTCCTCCTTCATGGCCCATCGACGTCGCACAGAGGACAGCAGGGGAGGGGTCCTCACAGCATCATCCACCACGCGCACGCAAAGCAAAGCATCAAGCCTGCTCGTGTGCCATTTTTCCCGCAGCTACAAGTCCCCTTCCATCAGGCAGCGCTCCTCCTCCTCCTCCATAGAGCGTGAGCCAACAGCTTTGGATCACCAGTCCGGCATCGAAGCAACCGCTCATCGTTTAAACGACTCTCCGCACCTCGAATTGCCTGTGGGATGATGGAGAAAAATCCATAAAGTCAGCTTCAAAGCGTCTGAGCCATACTAGAGGTTGGTAAAGGCGACGTGCGCCGTGGGAGTCAAGGGTCATTGCTCACCTCTTGACGAAGTAGACTTGGCATGAGCATACACCGATCAGCATCATTCCTTGCAGGATAGACCACCACTTCACTCGCGCATTCGTTGAATCAGCAGCTGCGCAGAGACAAATCAAGCAAAGGAGCGTAGACTCGATTGTCAGCACATCCGACTATATGCGCATGAAGACTTGGGTCCTTTCTGGACTACTCACTGAGTCGGTGAACCCGCTCACGAATGACAAGGTAGGCCTGCTCATCCTTGACCGCCTGTAGGTTCGCGCTCAGATCCCGGATTTCGCGCTCAATCGGTAGCATGGTTCCCTCATCCGGCACATAGATGATGCCATGCACATTCCACGAGACGGTCTTGTCGGCGACGGTGGAGAATTCGTTGCTGAAGCAGTATGTGTAGCGGCCGTCCTTGGAGGCTGTGAAGGAGTACGTGCCTGTGTCCTTGCGCTTGACGGTGTATAGCGTTGTCTTGTGAGGGTCGAGCAGCCAGGCGTCGATGTCGAGATGTCCGCCTCCAGAGACCTGTTGGAGAGCGACCGAGCGCAGAGATGAGAAGAAGAAGCAGAAAAAAAGCAATCAGCCCCAACCAGTCCCGAGCTCGCAGCGACAATGAGGATAACTCACCTGGAAAGTCAGAGTCATCTGGTCGTTTACATGCAAGTCCTCGAAGAAGCATTCGCGTGCTGAGGGTCCGAGCTCGATCATGTGTGCGCTTGCTGGCTGGATCCAGCTGGCGAGGAGGACGACGAGGGTGGCCGCATAGAGCAGCACGGCAGCGAGTGAGGCGCTGCTCCTCCGCCGTGTCTGGCTGTTGCTGTGTAAGGAGAGGAGCGCCATGACTTCTGTGTTGCCTGTGAGGGAAGTGCGAAGGGAGAGTGGAAGTCAAGAAGAAATGAGTGATGCGGTGGAAGTGGGGGAAAGCTGTAGTCCGGAAATACGGGCCGTAACATCCAAACGCCGGACACCAAACACCGGAATTCTTCACCTTCACCTTCACCTTCCGACCTTACTCGATGAGGACGACGATCTTCTTGACGAGCTCCAGCGAAAACATCGAAAGACATGGCATTCACTCTTCCAGCGCTGGCTCTGCGGCGGAGTACAACAGCAGCACTTGCAAGCGGGTCCTGTTCACGCGCAGTCGCAGCCACCGCTCCACCCTCAGCACTCAGCCTCGCCCTGGCATCCTCCCGCCAATCTTCTTATTACCAACGCACCTTCGCAACCTCTGCTCTCCGCGCTGAGGAGCAGAGCAACAAACAGCGAAGTACACCTACTTCTTCAGGCTCGTCCGCCTCTGATTCCGCAAGAAGGGACTCGGTAAAAGCCAAACCTCGTAAGGAGCTCTTCTCCGTCTTCACGCCTTCATCGCGCTCCCAACAGGCAGCACTACGCAACAACAAAGACGCTTCATCATCTTCCGCCTCCTCCTCCTCCTCCTCCTCATCGTCAGCGGCTGCTACTGCAGATGGAGAAACAACAACGGACGCTGAGGCCGAAGTCGACTCAGATGCAGCTGAAGGCTCCTCTCCCACCACGGCTCCTCAAGTTCCGACCGGCCCCAAGATGAACAGTCGATACCTTCATGGCCAGGTGAGTTAGATTCTTCAACATTTCATGCAGCCGGAAATTCTTCTCACACCCCGGCTCCCTCACACCCCCACACAGCTCATCGCGCCAACCGCATTCACCCCTCTCTCCCAAGTCAACTCTCCCACCGAACAATCTCCCTACAGGAACCGCGCCAGGCCCCTCCTAGGCCCTCCGCAAACCTCGCCAAACGGCTGGACCCCTTCTTCAAGCTGGGTCTCAACCCGTCCAAACCGACCCTCAAGGACGATTCGTACAAGAACCCATCTTTACTTACGCCCTTTGTCTCGGATCTCGGTAGGATCTTGCCTAGGAATCGGACTGGGTTGACGAGGAAGGGTCAGAGGCAGGTCGGTAAGGCGATCCGGAGGGCGAGAGCGATGGGTCTGGTTCCTATCTTCAACCGGGGAACCGGTCGCTCGAGCGGGTACGCTTGGAGGTAGAGGTCTATCACATCACGGTGTTTTACTCTTCTATCCAAGGAAAAAGAAACAGTTCGACAGTCCTCTCCTTCGCTCCTCGTGTCTCGCAGCTTGATCGCATCCGTCACAGCAGAGCCTCTCATCAGACCTCAAGAGAAGACAGACAACTGAAAGCAGACAAATACGTGGTACGTGCGGCATGGCATGACAAATAGAATTTGATCAGAAAGAAAACATATACATATTTACATCACTAGCCAAGAAGTCAAGACCGGCGAAGAAGGGTGACTTAAACCCCAGGAGTCGCCATGGTACATATGTATAGAGTAGTAGAGTACACGTCCTGAATCATTCCCGCCGACCAGTAGCTTGCGGCCTTGGTGCTGTCCCTGGCCCTGCTGCTGCTGTTGTTGTTGTTGCTGCATTGCCCTGGGCACATTCGACGGATCCGCATAGAATGTCGTCAGAAGGTGACTCCATCCCTGCCGAAGGTCGAGTTCGCGCTGGGCTTGCATCGCCATGTTCGCCATCGAACCCTGCAATTGATGCTGCTGGTTGGGCATTGTCGACGCGGAAGATCCCGCGATAGAGGGACGGAGAAGGACCGAGAAACTGGAGCTTGCATAGGGACATTAAGGGGCTGTTGTTGTTGTTGCTGTTGCTGTTGTTGTTGAACTTGTTGTTGCTGAAGCGGCCAACCCTGCACTGCTTGACGCATCCCATCTGCCTGAGGCCACATCCCAGCGCTCACAGTATGTGCCCGTTGGATCGAGGAATAACTCGGGCCCATGGGATAGTTCTGCGGCTGAGGTAATCGACCATCTTGAGCTTGTGACGATCCAAGCTGTAGATGTCGCGAGCTATCGCCCTGCATGAGCCCGAGCCCATTCATGGATCCAAAACCTTGATCGACACTGCTGTTCTGCCCAAAAGGCGCCAAGAGCGCATTCAACGAACTCTGCTGCACAGCACTCGAGTACGACCGCAAGGCCTCCCTCGACGAGATCTCCGAGGAGCGACCTCCATCCGAGCTCAACGCATTCTGAGGAATTTGAGGCGACGAGCTCGCGTCCGAAAGGGAGAAAGGCGAAGAGACGAGCTGTGAGGGATCGTTGTAGTTCCAATTCCAGGGTGCCGTCGAGACTTGAGGAGCCACGATTGCCGCAGAGAGGTGTGAACCCGAAGCTGCGGGAGTCTTGGGACTGTAGCCCTGCGCATCTCGATCGTTGGCTGAGCGCTGTTGTCGTGGCCCTTGTGATTGAATCGTCTCGTCTCCGATAACCGTCGCCAGGTCAGGCCGGAGTAGGGCATCCGGGAAGGAAGCTATCCCGTCCTGAGAAGTGAGATCCGGGAGAAGTCCCAAGCCGTAATCAGACACACCCTCCACGTCACCACCAGTCGATTGCCGGTTCATTGTGGTGAAGAGGTTGGCGTCGAAAGTGTTCATCAGGCTCTCAAAGTCGACACCGCCTGGAAGTTCCGAGCTACCGTCATTTGCTCCCGCGAGGCTGTCGAAGGTCGAGGAAAGTGGGCCAATTGGCATGCTGGACTTGTTGCCGCCGTTCTCCCACGCATTAGCAGGGAGCGCACTCTGCTGCCAAGGCGAAGTCGTAAAAAGGAAGCTCCCCATCGCCGGACTCGTCGAAGAAGAAGCTTGAGGCCCGCACTCCGCCAGAGAAGCATGATTCTTGAAAGGCGAAGAGGAAGCCACGACGCGTCCCAAAGTCGAATCGGAGCTGTGCTGGTTCGCATGCTGATGATCCAAGCTGCCCGCGCGTGAAGAAGCGAGAGAGAGGACGGAAGATGAGCTCTCAGAGGCACCGTGACCCTCACTGTCGATCGACTCTGATCGCTCGCGCAGATTGCGGAAGGACTGTTGGCCGATGGTAGGGGCGACGGCGGGCGGAAGAGATCTTCCCCGAATGTGGACGAGCTCGTGGTGAAGTGTGAAGAAGCTGGAGTTGACATCTCCTGCGGCTGATCCGTGCCGGACGTGGCGGAGGTCGCGTCGGGCAGGACTGATGCCGAGTTTGCGCGGGGTGGTAGCACCGCAGATAGCGCTTCAAGGTCTGTAGTCGACGCCGGCGCGCTGGAGCGCGATGAGTCCAGGCCCTGAAAGTGAGAAATTGGGCCAGGAGGTGGAGCAAGTGTTGATCCTTGCTGAGGACTGTGCGTGCCGCTTCGTCCTTCCGAATCCTGGGCGGCCGAGGATGACTCGAGCCAAGAAGGATGGCCCGCCGACGTCATATAGGAGAAGGAGTTGTTGGTGGTCGAATGCTCTTCACCGCTGTCAGTATCTTGTTTGACTTGACGGCGTGGCGGTAGAGTGCGCGAGGACGAGGACTGTTGAGCCGACGCGGCAGACTTGCTGGGTCGACCGTACTTCTTTGGAAGAGAGAATCTAGAGTAGAGGGACAGTCGGATGGAGGGTCAGTTACAGGTTCGGCTTGAGCTATCTGGTGTAACATTAGCATGCTTTGTGACTTACTTGCAATCGGTCCCGAGTCCGACACATCGTTCGCAGGACCCTCCTGGTACTTTGACGCACTTGACCTGAGGTAGAGGAAGATCTTGTGTGAGCAGTCGTTGTTACCTCATTTCGTTCTAAAGCTGCATGTGACACTCACCTTGTGATTGTGACATTCGTCGCAACTCTGCCGAGGGAAATGATGCATCTGCGCTTCCGGTGGGCGTCGAGGATGCTTGCCTTTACGATGTGGCCCATTGGGGGGCGAGGGCGAGGAATTGGAACCGGAAGCTTGAGAGAAGGTAGTCCCCCAACCGAGGGGCAACATTACGTCCGCGAGTTCCTTCTTGACCTTGGGAAGCTTGGCGAAGGCAGCGTTGGCGCCCTTGAAGATGTCGGGAATACACTCAGAGGGTTCCTTCTTGACCGCCGAGGGTGAGGTGTCCCCCGATCGGAGGGTCTTGGTAGCTGGGTAGGGGCGTTTGCCGTGTTCGTGCAGACGATGCTCGGTATCGTCAGTCTGATGTTGAGGAGCTCGAACATTTCGACGTTTGTTAAGGCCTGGCATTGCTTAAGAGGAGGGATGACCTTTGAGGGTCGGAAAAGGCTGCCGGAAGATGAAGACGAGGAGGAGGAAGAGGAAGTTGAGTCCGGAAGGGGGGCGACTTAAAAGTGTGCTCGGAAGATCTACCCACCTTCTTGTGGAAATGGAGATCAGCAACCGTCGCAGGGTTTGGAGGAGCTCGGCCGAGCACGGAATTGCTGGACGGACGGCGATGTGGATAATTAGCCTGGTGAGTCATTATGGGTACGAGTGTTTGTGTGAGTAGAGGGTCCTGACTTCCGTGCCATCAACAAAAAGAGTGTTGATGATCTGATAGAGTCTGACTCTCACTGCTGCTAGTAGAAGGAAGACGGAGGAGGGAAAGACCCGGCCGACCTTGGAACCGCGAGAAAAAAAATGACCGCCGCGCCCGTGCGCCGTGCGATGTAGGTGTGGAACTGTGGATTTGTTTCGTTCGGAATTAGCCACCGACTGCAGGAAAGCTGGAAGGGTGAAGCTTAAATTTGGTTAGTCTGCTGGGAGGGTTCGGCCGCAAGGAATAAGTAGGCGGACTTGAGAAGGATTTCTGTGGTAAAATGCGGGGTGACGGAGAGAGGCAGGTCGAGAAGGTCGCGAAGGACAGGAAAGCAGGAAGTAAGACGGACAGGACACGGAACGAGGAGACGGAAGCGCAAAGAGGGGGTCAGGAGCGCCAGCGCCTAGCATTTGTACCGCAGCGGCCCTCGGCTTCCTCAAGCGTCCAAGGAGGACAACGGACACATCACGAGGGATTGGAATGGCGCAGCGCCGCAGCCAAGGGCGCAAGATCCCATGGTCGTGTGGGCGGGGATGAGAGAGAGACAGAGAAAGGCGGGAAGCAGTCGAGGTCAACTCACACTCACGGAGACTTCACGCCGTGCGAGCGCTTCCGAAGCGGGGGGTCGGAGAGGGACCCAAATGGGCGGTACGATGGCGGATGCGGGATGAGATGAGGTGGTCACGAGGTGAGCGCCAACAGCAGCGCCTTCGACGCCGACACCTGGAGTAAAGCCCGGACAGCGGAGGCGGCGGGGTGTTCTGGTCAGGAAGCAGCCCAGACCTGGAAATGTCGGAAGGAGAGAGACGAGCGAGAAGGAGCAAGAGAGGATTTTGAAAGGACGGGAACGAGGGGCCAGGAATGGATACGGAAGACGATGAGCATTAGCGTGACTATGTTTCCACTATTTGAGGCAAGCTCTGCCAGCTGCCATCGACGACCGGACAGCTAGGAACAAAGAGACCGGCGCATCCGCAGAGAGACAGTCAGCTGTCAGCTTCCGAGCTCCGAGCATCGAAGGAAATCGTCACAGGATTTGTGAGGGGGTTATTGGCCAGTTCACTAACGGAAAATAAGTCAGCTATCGCCCAGATACTCTCTCCGGAGCAGTATCTCCCCTTATTCGCCTTTAGCGCTGCGTTACTATCGACAACCCTCTCAGACCCTTTGAACTGCCGAGTTTCCCCAATTGAATGACCTGCCTGAGGTGTCTGAGCGTCTCTAACTTCTCTAGCTGGCAACCTCAAAAAATTCCTGGTGACTTTTCGGCTCGATTGATGCTCATGATTGACGACACAAAACGTCGATTCGATGTATTTCTACACGTAGAAGGGGTTAAGGAGGGCCGAGGAGGGCTGCGTTGTGCGACGTTATGGTGAGTGGTGTGAGGGCGAGGGCAAGGGGAACTGTAGACGAGCGGGAGCGTCCAGGGTCGCGGCGGAGGCAGGTCTCTGACCTCCGGGGGTTTGGTCATTTGGTAGGGTAATAACAGGTCAGTGTAAACGAATAGCTATCCTCAATTTTCGATTATTCGCCAATGGGTGAATAAGGCCTTATTCGCCAGTTATTGCCCTTAAGTGATAACCCCCTCACAAATCCTGTGCGTTGACTGGGAGAGAATACGTTGGGCAAGCTGGAGAGCGGGGCCGCGGACGCTCTGTTGGCCGGCGAGGACAACGAAGCACATCTGACCTTGTCGTTGATCCACTATATCGCAGGAAGCCTTCGTCATGCTGCAGGGACGAGGCGGTGAATTCCAGACATGGATGACTGGATGCCTATTGCCTTGGATGGTCAGCGCAGGATCAAAGAGACTTTTCTTTTTTTTGGGATGGAGGAAGCGGATAAGCGGAAGGAAGAAGCACGGAACGGTGCCGCGCCTCCGTCAGCGAGCAGCACCACTCACTCAAAACTGCCGCGGTCATCAACTCATCACACATGTCACATGATATGGATGTACACCACAGAGAAGGTTCTTTCATCGGTCAAATCCACCGACCTGCCTGTGCCTGTGCCTTACCATGCCTTATAAAGCATTCAGCCTTAACTAGACACTCTCATCTAGCGTCAGAAACTGTGACCATTCATTATTTATTCAAGACGTCGTTCAGCATGCATGGGGCATGGGCCCTTCCCTCCGGTCACTGCGGACGCCGGCACGAGAGTAAATGCGGACTACCTTCGTCACCGCGAAGCGGAGGGCTTTGGAAGTTTGCCATACTTGTCCTTTGTGATTTGTCCCTACGCTGCCGAAGGTTCGAATCTGAGACGATGGATATGTATGGACAGGGCGACGTTGCTGCTGCTGTTGGGAAGGTGGACGACACATTGATTTGTCTCCCACTGAATCGGAATTTAGAGCTGCCGATGGGCGACGTTTCGATGGCTTCCTCTACGAGGCGGACCACCAAATCAATCGAAGCAGCGGCGGCTCTCAATCTCAAAGTTGGCAAGCTCTATTTCATGCTGAGGAGGGCGTCGGGCAGTACATTGTCGGGCAGCGGACACGCTATGTACTACATACTTCTGCCCTGCTTCCAGCTCGCAACGTTTTTTTACCCGGGCAGACCTTTACCGCTTTCTTCACCCCGCCAGTTAAGCGGTTTGAGTATTATTGAGTTGCAATGAACGTCCTAAGCAAGGCGTTGACGGCTTCATCGAAGGCAGGAAGAAGACTCGACTTTGTTCCTGATGCCTGATGAGTGATGACTGATCCACGTTCACGCTCAAGCCTGAGATTGGGACAGTCATCATGGTTGATTCCATTGTCGATTGTCACCGGCGAGACTACATGAACTGCAGAGTCGTGTAATGGAACCTTCGAAAGAAGCGGCGGCAGCGGCGGCGAGAGTGTCCCCCTTCGATTTCAGCATCTACAGAGGAAGAATCCAGATCGCCTTGTTTCTCAGAAGACGCTCTTTAGGACGGCCTTGACACCCTTCGTCCCGACCGAGGTTACAGCGTACACGATCGTCCCGGCATTGATCAGGTCCATCATCGGTCCTCTCTCCTCCAAGTTTCCCCGGCGTGCCATCGTCGATGACATGTCTTCGTTTGCTGGGCTGCGTTGATTCAGGACGAGGATGGGGTGGGCGACATCGTTAGAAGGGAGCTTGACTTGACGATGGGCGAATGGCTTGGAGTAGGTAGGCTCGTCGAACCGCTCCGTCTTCAAGACGGAGTCTGCGCCGGGTTTGTGGCCTACGGGCTCGTCAGGCATGAGGAAGATGGGACGTCGGTTCTGCGTAGCGGGGGCAGGGACAGCTGGGAGGCGATCAATGAAGGGCTTGGAGCAGGATGGACAGTCGCACCCTTTGTGATGATTGTGGTGAACGTCGTCGCCATTGAGGACGGCCCGAAATGGATGGAGAGGACGCTGGACAGCGTGTTCCTCTCCGCTGGAATCATGGACATTGTCAGGGAGAGACCGTTCCGACACTCGCGGCTATAGGTTGCAGAAGAGCCAAGGTGTTATAAGAGAAAAGATCAAGATTGAAGCAGCAGCAGTTGACCAAGACGTACCATCATGGTCGGATCCATCATGATGGACCGGCTGAAGTGCTCGGAGTCCGACAGCATCTCATCATCACGCCGATTGATAGCCTGCATGATGCCTAGCAATCCTGCTCCAATCAGGGCCGTCTTCTTGTTCTTCATCAGCTGCATTAGGGCAGGGGTGACCGAGGATGGTGGTCAGTCCTGTGGAAAGCGTTGTGACCTTGGCATCGAAGGGTACTCACGAATTTGGTGATACCACTCAAGAAATTCCTCGAGTTCAGAGCAGCATCGCCCCTCGTCTCCAACCCGTCGGACTCGGAAAGCTAGTGAAGAGAAGACATCGAGGATGAGGAGCAATGCTTCGAAGGTGATTCGAAGAGGGGGTGGTACTCACCAAGTGACGCAGGGCCAGGACCTCATCGGTCGAGGTCGAAGTCTTGAGAAGATCCTCAAGAGAGTGCAGGGTACGTTCTTCTTGTGAGCTCGAAACGGGTACGGGCTGTGCTGCGCTCAACGTTGTAACGGAGAACAGAAGGACGGTAGAAAGGACGACGGCGCTGGTGGACTTCATAGATGTAGAGATGGGGTGAAAAGAAGGGTGAGGAGAAGAGAGGGCGAAGATGGAGGTGAGATAGAGCGGACCGGCCGATGTAAAAGCTGCGAGGGCGAAGTACTACGGAGAAGGGAAGGAAAGGAGTAATGTGTGCAGACCAGCTGCTGGAGTTCGAAAGGGAGCAGGTAGGAGATTGGGTGGAAAGACGAGGAGGGCAAGTCAGTTACATCAAAGAGAGGGAGAGAAAGGTCAGCGCTTTTTGTACTCTGACTGGAATGCATGTGTACGCCCCAGCATGAAGCACCCCGCCTGGGGGTCCGCGAGATCAGATCTATAGCATACCTTTAGGGCTATAACATACTGGCGGTCTGAATGAATCGAGGTACGGAAGGCTGAGGGCGGCGGGAGGGGAAATACTCTCACCCGCGACGCCCTGGGTGGAAGAAACATTTTGCCGGACATGAAGCTCGCGGAATGCCTTCGTGCTCGCTGGACGGAGATCCGGGAGGTGAATCTAGGTGCCGTCTTGCGCGGATTTCTTCGTGGGAGTGTGATGCGTGATGGTGGACGTCGGCAACATCACGACGTGCTCTCCTTTCTGTCAGGTCGCTCCCATCTTTTCTCAGAATCTTGACGCTGATGTCGAGGTTCAGCGTTCCGATGGCTGGGCACGCTACTTCAAAGCTCAAGCCATTGATTTAGCAGCTGAAAGGTGCAAGATTGTGGTGGTAGCGCAGAAGTGTACATGTCAAAGAGACTGCTGGAAGTCCCTACTTTCTACTAGAGGCCAGAGCCTACTTCTTGTTCTTTGACAATCGTGACTCTCCAGCCAGTGATCCTCACGCGTTCGGAGACGAAAGAACAGCACGTATGTCATTGAGCAAAGACCTCAGAAGAGCGTTCCCTTCTTCAACACTTCTAGGCACAAAAGTCCATCGATCAAGAGTCGCACGAACGAGAAGCAAAGGAGAGTATTGTTGAGTTTCAAGTTTCTCCTTCACAGCAAAGTGCACCTTTCAAATCGCACTTACAGGATCCCAGCATATTCCCGCCCATCAACAACCAACTCGCGTCGCCGAGTAGATTGCGAGCCTCAGGAGTAGAGGCGGCAGCGGCTGTACCATCTTGACGCTGGAGGAGGTCGACATTGCTGAATCGGCGACGATTGAGGGAGGACTGAAGAGCTTCCAAGTCACTCCCGGTGAGCTGGGCTGCTGTAGTCGCCTCGGGAGCACCATCACGACGGAGAATGAGCGAAGCGACCATGCCGGCGTCTTTCAGGAGGGTCTACGTGTTGTGAAGCCCAAGAAAGTCAGCGTTCAGCACAGTACAGGAGGAAGAAGCAGAACATCGCCAAGAACGTACCTTCCACCAGCTGCGCCGGCCGAGCTCTTGGTACTCGAACTCATTACCGATATCACGAGCCTGAGCTTGATGGAGCGCAGACAGCTCCTCGGGATTGATGACGACAAGAGCGGGATGGCCTTCTTCGAAAGAGCGAGACTTGAGGGCGTCGGCGGCGTTGAGAAGGATGAGGTGCGGGTGAGCGTCCTCCATCTCCTCCGTTGAGCGAGTCTTGGGGGCGTCGGAATCACTGAGTAGGAAGAAAAGGGGCTGAGATTCGTCGAGTGGAAGATTGTGAGTGATGGGCATGTCGCCACTGTGGGCTGAGACGAACTTGGGCTGAGGAGGTTCCTTCGGTGAGTGAGTTTGAGACTCTTCGACTCCGATTGAGCGGGCGTTGAGAGCATCGGCACCGCTGAGCAGGATCAGGCCTGGATGAGCGTCCCCCGATGACCGACCGGCCAATTCAGGGTTGGCCAGGATGACGAGACCGGGATGGGATTCTTGGAGTGAGCGAGCGGCTTTCGGGTCATTGTTGCCAAGGAGGACAAGAGCGGGGTGATTTTCGTCAGGTGAGCGAGGAATGGGAGACCTGTCGGGGTTGGGAACCGGGGTGTCAATGTTTTGGCGGGAACTGAGAGGCGAGTTTTCTTGGATCATCTGCCAATTCAAGATAGAGGTTAGTATTGTAGCTCAGGGAAAAGAGCAGACGGGGCGGATACTTACGTCCCGTAGATCTTGCTCACTGAGAGGCATGTCATCTTCTTGTACTGATCGAGATTTCTGAATGCCTGGCATCTGTGAGAGCGGAGTGGGACCAGCGCCGTCAGACAGCTGGTGGAAAGGGATGAAAACGAGACCGTCGAGAGGCGTGGTCGTAGAGCCGTGGTCTGCAAAGGTGTGAGTCGGAGAGATGTCGAGATGGTGGGAGTCAAATGTACCAGGGACGTTGGCGATATCGGAATTGGGAGTGTGAGTGAATGAGGGAAGGTCACGGGCGATGTTGGAGATGGCAGGCATGTCGGTAGTCAGATCAGGGTGGAAAGGACTTGACGATGGGATTGAGAGGGAGATTGAAAGTGAAACGTGAGCAGTCCGGCTGCGATTGGCGATGGGGAGGGTAAAGAAAGGAGTTAGGCAAGGACAGTAGAGAATGTAGCAGAACCCGCTGCTGTAGAGGAAGAAGGTACGGAAAGTGGCAAGGAAAGTGGTGGAAGGGCTCGGAGAGTGTCTGATGAGAAAGTCAGCTTCCCTCTTAAGGGCGACAGAGCGACAGGTGCACCTGAAAGGAAGGAAAGTGAGCACCTCGTTGAGTTTGCGATGAGATGGGGGGAAAAAGGTTTTCAGTGCATCGCAGTACGCACTCGGGGCTGAGTGAGCGTGGCTCCTCGACGGCAATACCTTCTCACCCTCGGAGGCGTCCCCACTACATACATACTTTCTCGGCACGACCTTCATCACTGGCCCAGCCTGGCTGAACGATTGACCAGGTCGACCGGGACATCTTCCTCGCTGGTCATGGCCATCCAATTCTGCGAGCTGGGGGAGAGCTTAACCCCGACGTTATCTATGCCTATCAGTTTATCCGAAGCTTATCCGATTCTGAAGTGCTCGGGCCGACCTCATCCAGAGCTCACCGACGCCGACACTCAGACAAGGAACGACGTTGATGAAGGAAGTCACCGCGAGAGCAAAGGCAACGTCAAAGACAAGGAAGATTCGCGACTAATAGGAGAAGGAATCACTCGACGGTGCTGGTCTTCTGCGCTCCTTCTCTCCCCGTCTTTGCGCTGCTGGGCCGCTCCCATGACCACACCGGCAGGCACGACCTTTGAGCCGCGCTCCCTCCTCACCCAGGCCATCAATGAAGGGCGGCAGCAAGAAAGACTCGCGGCCGAGGCAGCAGCAGCAGCAGCCGCAAACTCACTAGCCGGTGGTCTGAATGGATTTGCTACTGCTTCTGCCTCTGCACTCTCGCCTCAGCCCATGGTCAAGAACAGCAGCAACATCGCTTCCTTCCGCAATGAGGGCAAAATCACCATTCGAGAGCCAGTCAACAGCATGAGCTTGAGCGCAGGTGAGTTCTGGGCTGCTGCAGTCGTAGATGAAGGGAAGGTAGACTGATATTCTTCCTCTCTATACTTCTGCGCTACCAGCTAATCGTGATGTCGTTCTCGGCGCTCGTAAGGGCCTTTTCGTCGTCGATCTGGACACGCTATGGGAACCGCCCCGCTTCCTCGCCCATCTCACTACCTTCCAGGTAGCCGACATTCAGTTCAATCCGCACCCAAAACGAAGCAACTGGGTAGCTAGCACGGTGCGTCCTCTGTACGAAGGAATTGCTTCAGTTCCTTTCCCTGTTCCTGACACGATTTCTTCCCATTCCCGCAGTCCAATCAAAAACTCCTCGTCTGGAACCTTGATCGACCGGCAAACCCAAGAGTACAGTCAAGCGGACGCACAATCTACAGCACAACTCCCTCGGTCCGAGCCTCTCGCCCCGGAATGAACTTCAGTCCCCAAACAGCCGCCTCAGGTGCTTCGACTCTCCACGAATTGGCTCCCTCGCCTTCCGTCTCCCGCGGCTCCGCAGTCGAACACATCCTTCATGCCCATACACGCGCAATCACAGATATCAACTGGCACAGTATGTTTCCGGACGTCCTCGCCTCTTGCGGTATTGATGCATGGACCTGGGTTTGGGATCTGCGGACTCCGCCTACCAAACCCGTTCAAGGATATTCGGCCTGGAACGCGCCGTGCACACAGATCAAGTGGAATAGGGCGACACCGTACCGGTTGGCCACGGCATGCGATAACAAGGTGCTCATATGGGACGAGCGTAAAGGAGCAATCCCCCTTTGCACCATCGAAGCCCACGAATCTCGCATTTATGGGATCGATTGGGATCGGCATGAAGTCCTCGGTCACGATCGCTTGCTCACATGCTCGCTCGATAGGACCGTCAAATTCTGGAACTTGGCCTTGCCGGAAGCTCAGAAGGCGATCGCTGATAGGGAACTCGTCACTGAGCCCGAATCGATTATCGAGACTGGTCATCCGGTCTGGAGAGCCAGGCATTTGCCCTTCGGCCAAGGTGTAATGACACTTCCACAGCGCGGCAGCAACACGCTCTGCATGTGGGCCAAGGACAAGCCTGAAGCACCAGTAGCTCAGTTCGAAGGTCATACGGATGTCGTGAAGGAGTATCTGATCCGCACGCACGGAGGCGAGAATAAAGCCAGCGACGATCGGACCTTCCAGCTTATCACCTGGAGCAAAGATCAAACGTTACGACTCTGGCCCATCACAGAGAAGGATACAGAGGCTGTGGGACACCGGCCTGGTGCTCCTATCAAAGTCTTGCATACGCGGATACACGCCGTCAACAAGTCCTACCGAGATCCGCCTATGCCTGATCTGCACTCTGCAACAGCCACAGTGGCCTCTGTGATGGGAATAGCTCCACCCACACTACCACGGTCGTTGATGAGCAGGGGTAGTGGAAATTCTCCTTATGGCTCTCCACTCACCGGCGTGGCCAGAAGTCCGAATCAAGGATACGGAGCGGGCCCAAGTCCGCGTCAACCTAGTTCTTTTACCGAATATCATCGACAAACAGCTGGCAATACGCCGACGGGCGGAACTTCTTTCCCCTCTCGATCCTTCCCTCGACACCCTGCCCGGCAACTCGAAGTTGGCAGCGGAAATATACCTCGATCGGGCGGACTGTCCATTCTGGATACGCAAATGGGGAGCTCACGGCCTCGGTACGGCTCTACGATGTCCGGTCCTCGAGATCCGCGCACACGAGACACGCGTCTGTCAGCTCAGATGTACTCTTCTCAGGAAAAAGCAGCATCTCTACGGAGACGCGAGAAGGAGAAGGAGAAGGAGAAAGCTCGTGCTGCGCAGGATAAGACGAGTGGGTATATGACGTTGGGAGGGGCGGGGCAGGGGTATGGATACGGACCTAGAACGAACATGCGTGGATTTGGAGGGGTGGGCGCGGAGCGCGATGCGGCGCATACGAATTTGGAGTGGTTACAAAGGGTTGATATCACAGGTGTTGGGGTGGGCCGGAGGCTGTCGACTGGGGGCGAATCACAGGATTTGAATGATGAGGTTTCGAACGATGTGGCGGTGGAGGAAGAAGATTCTGATTTCTTTGTGCAGGAGATTGCACAGTTCTCTCACAAGTTGCCTTTTGCAGCGGGCATTGAGAAGGTAAGCTTGTGGTCACTCCCCGGCGAGCAAGATCTGCTGTTGAAACGGGCACACATGCTGACCTTTATTCTATGCTCTCTGTCTCAGATCGATCTTGCCCACCGATCTTGTACCATCTGCTTGTACGGCCCTTGGGCACAACGCCGATGGCCCGTCTACATGCGCATCCACTTCAACTTCCCTACGACCTACCCGCGCAAACCCGTCGAGTTCGACCTCGAACGGAACAACGCCATCATTCCCAAATGGCGTGCCAAGCTCAAATCCCACCTGTCCCGCTTGGCACGGGAGTATGCCAATCATCAACAAGGCAGTCTTGCACCTGTTGTTTTCTTCTTGGTGGGTCAAGTTCCTACGAACGACGTCGCTGCGGGGAGTCAGCGGGATGGGAGAGAGATCGAGGACGAAGAGATCGATCGGATCAGTCAGTCCATTCCTCATCCTGGGTTCCCCAATGTCGATGCTGAGGATGAGGGAGAGGACGGACAATTGGATGAGCAGTCGTTGACGAGTAAGGCGATGATTATCATGCCACCTCGGAGATGTGGTGCTAGCTTTGGTCCCAACGGTGAGTCGTCGAGGCAATCTTTCTGTTTGCTCCTGGCTCCGGAT
Source organism: Tilletia indica (assembly GCA_001689995.1). Lineage (NCBI taxonomy): Eukaryota > Fungi > Basidiomycota > Exobasidiomycetes > Tilletiales > Tilletiaceae > Tilletia > Tilletia indica. The sequence goes on from MAPW01000020.1 coordinate 203,533, forward strand.
CAACAAAGCTGAACCAGCTCATTCACCCCCTTCTTTTTCCCAAAAAGGCGAATTGGTCGTCTTCGCTCCGGTATCCAACCGACAACCACATCGGATGCTGGCCAATTTTACCACCCTATCCCGCGCTTCGTCCCGATCGCGCTCTCAGCTTCCCCGCGATCGCACCCGGGACGGCGACCGAGCGGTTGTGGAAGGTCGCTTCTTGCAGTCGTACAATGCGCTCTCGGGAGCTATGTGCAGTCTTGCTCAACGAGCGCGGGAGTTTGGGGGGAAGATGATGGGGAACAGGATTCAGATCTGTTGCAGCTTATGACGACTGATTTCGTCCAACGGAGAGTAAGTCTTCCTTCACAAGTTCCACTCCTTTTCTCCTTGCTAGCGAGATACTGACGGAGGGGAGTTCTCCTGCCTGACTTAGATCCATAGTGAGCGGAACGAAGCCACAGCGACGACGGTCGCGGGAGTCAGCCGGGATTCTAGTCGGAGGAGGGTGAACATACCTTCGAGGACGGGATCGGTCGCGGGACTTCATGGTGGCCTCGGCAGTGGTCATGGTTTCCGGCAAACATCCAACCGATCGACGGTGCGAATACTTAACGCGTCCGATTTCGTCTTCAAGGGCACTCGTCCGCCGCTAGGAGGTCGGAAGAGGTCTTCTTCCATGCCCTCTTCGCCGAACCCTATGAGGCGGACTGCTGCAAAGTTGGGCGGTGGCGGTGGCGGTCAGGCTAGTGTTGCGGGTGGCAGCGGTATTGCTGCGGATGAGACTGATGATCAGGCTGTAGACGATGGGGATGATACGGATACGGAGGAGTCGCATCGGCATGCGAGCGATGGGGAGGGATTTGTGAGGGAGAGGAGGAAGATTGGCCACTTTCGGAAGGTCAACAATCGATGACCGGGGAAAAGACTCAGGAGGGAAGGGTTCGCAAGCGGGGTTGTGATTTGTTATTTATGTATGCATATGAGCGCCTAGCAAAGAATCAGAGATGTGATTGCTGGGGTGAATGTTCCGTAGAGAAAGTGTACATTGCTACCGATACAGTCCAGAGGAGGCAAACATCCCAGCGAGAACTAGTTGAGGTCCGAGGCCCGTCAGACCGGGATACTGTTCAGCTCTTCTGGCGTGAAGCCCGCCGCCTTCATATTGGAGGGCCGTAGGGAAGTCTCCTCCGCCTCCAAGTGAGGGAACAGCGCCGCCCCAAGCTCATCCACAAGACGTTGGAACCGCCCACTATCGAAGATCGCAGTCGGCCATTCCTTCCGTTTCCGTTCGCCATCCTCCCCCTCCTCATCCCCTGATGAAGAAGGTAGCGCCTGCCCTGCCCCGTCATTCATCGCTTTCCGACCTTGAGACCCAGTGAGAGTTCGCTCGACAGTCCGAGCATAGTTCCGCAATTCCACAAGCGAACGATGCATCGTTTCGTGCTCTTCGATATGTCCTTTCCCAAACTGAGGCATCCGGACAGCCAACTGGGGGAAGATGTACGCTTCTTCGATCTGGTGGTGTCCGTCGAGATGTTGGGCGAGAGCGAGGGTTTGGTGGAGGAGGGTGGTCAGTTGACGGTGTGGGAGGGCTTGGATTTGTGGGTTTTTGAGGGTGCCTTGGATTGTGGCGTAGGTTAGGCGGAAGCGGTTGTGAAAGGGCATCATCAGGTTGAGGAGACGGGCATAGGGATCTGCGGGCATCTTGGTTCGATAGCTGGGGTGGGCGTGTACGTGATTTGGGTGAATCTGCAAGGTAACCTGGGTAAGTTGGTGGTAGGAGCTGTGGAGGGAGGACAGGGTGGCAAGTGAAGAGATCAGCTTCAAGGCCTCCGCACTACCCTTTTATGGCTGTTGACTGGTTACCTCGCTCTTTGCTGAGTAGGCAGATTCGGATGCTCACAAGCTGGACAGCATACTCGTTCACTCAAGGTGCAGGTATATGTAGTTGGGCATCGAGGTCCAAGCGCACCTCAAGAGCCCGCCGGAGCCCGGAGGTGGTGAGCCGTGTCAGTAGTGAGTGAGTAGTAAGGGGGAAAGATGATCGGCCGTAAGGGCCAGTGGTTCGGCCGAGCCACTGTCCAGTGGCTAGGCCGAGTGACAGTGGCTCGGCCGAGCCAAACGCCGACCACATGTGATCAGTGGCACTTTTCCGGAATAGGAAAGCGCTTTTCCGGAAAAGAAAAGAAAAGAAAAGAAAAACTGAAAAAGCATACAAAAGTAAAAAAAAGAAGTACTCGGGCCCAACGCCGGGGAAGCGCTGTAGCGCGCTGATCAGTTTAAGTTCTAGTCTCAACAGAGACCGCGTCGCCTGCAAACAGCGTTCGCGCGAACGCGGTCTCACAGAAAAGGCGGTCATTTTTGGCTGTACCGTTCACCAAAATTTAAGGCATAGGCAAATACGAGCACGGAGCAGCTCACTGGCTGAGTGACTTTAAATTTAAAAAGAGCGTGGTTCGCTCGAAGCCTCGAAGTCAATGTTTGGGTGCAAAATTGAGCTATGGTCACAAACTCCCAAGCACAGTGGCCCAGTGCAGCAGGCTTCCCACGGATCGACCAGTCCTTGCCATAGACATTGACGCAGTGCACAAACTCTTTCTCCCACTCAGAATCTGGTGCAGGGACGCAGGGTAGGAGTCGGGGTCTGTATGGAAATCGCCGTTCTGCCAGCCAAACGACGAAAGTAAAACTGGCAGAGCACTCTCTAGTCTCTACCCCAACTGCCTATCGAATACAAATTAGAAGATGCCCAAACTTGGCAGAAGCCTTTTGTCACCTAGGGACGGCTAGGGTCTCAGCGAATACCCACTTCGAGAGACGAGATATGATGGATCTGAGCGGTAAATTGTATGCAGCCTTTATCCGGAGAAGGTGCAGGAAATAAATGAGGCGTCTGGACTCTGGAGCCGGAAGTGAACCCGCGTCTGGAGCAGGGAAGTGTTGCGTCTGGAGCAAGAGTGAAATGTGTGTGTGTGTGCAAGTCTGAAGAGCCAGGAAAGTACAGTGTAGAGAACTAGGTGACTTATATAGGGAAAAGGGTCAAGGGAAGGAAAGAAGCAGTGAGGAAAGAGAGGAATGGAGCGTGGGAAAACTTGAGGGAGAGGAATCGAGGGAGAGCATCGTTGCGCAATGATTATTGTGGTCAAGGGAAGCAAGAAAACGTGGCACGAGGCATAGTGACCGTGGCCTTAAGGGCCAGAGTCTTCCCCAGACTTTGTGACTCACGAAGCCCGAGGAAAGATCACAACAGAAGTCACAATGTGGTAGGGAGTAGGGACTGGGGACCCAGGGTGTACGCGGTGTTTGCCATTGGTGAGAAGTTTGAAGTATGTTATAACTTATACTTATCACTTGAGACGCTTATGTGCGTCTGCTCACTGCTATTATTTGCTATCAGTCATGTAGTTTATAGTTATCAATAATAAGTAAATAGTAATCTTGTAAGTTGTATCTCATAACTTGTCGGTTGTGTCCAGTGGTCACCACATTTTGTATGACTTAGTACATCCTACAGGTCATATGACCAGAATATTACCAAAAAAGTCATAAGTAACATTAGGATATTCCGTCTCTAAAAAAAAGTAATATCATATGACCTCACTTTGGTAGAACGAGGTAATATATGACTTTATGACCTGAAATAGTACTTTTCGAAGAATTTCAGAATTTGTCTTATTTCGTGGTACTACATTATGACTTTTGGGTGCTACATTATGAATTTTGGGTGCTACATTATGACTTTTGGGTCATATTATGACATTCTACGTATGACATGAGCTTAAATTTCTGGCGAAGCCTGAGGCGGCGTGGACGCGTGGTTATTTCGACGCGCGGACGCGCTGGTTGTTCGGTAGTGAGACATGTTCTTTTCGACTCCTTGTCGATTCACTTACTTCCGGTTCCGGATTTGAGCATTGCCCACGTGGCTTTACTGTGGAGACAAAAGGCCCAGAACGAAGTTTGAAAATTACGTAATATTACCTCAAATATTACCGGAATAATCATATATGACTCCTAATTGGGTAATATCATATGACCTGGGTTTAGGGTCGACCAAAAGTAGGAGTCATATCATATGACCTGAAGCTCGGATCAGGTAATATATTACCTGTGGTGATCACTGGTTGTGTCTGAAAAAAGAGCAACATCAGGGTGGCTGCGCCACCTTCAATTGCCCCCGAAGATTTATTGATAATTGATGTGTATGTTGTGTTGAAGAGAGTTGTAATTCTGTGTTCGCACTGGTGGTCCGTGGTTCTCTGTCACCTTGTCGGGGCGACAATGTCGTCGGCGGGAGAAAAAAAAAAAAAAAAAAAAAAAAAAAAAAAAAAAAAAAAAAAAAAAAAAAAAAAAAAAAAAAAAAAAAAAAAAAAAAAAAAAAAAAAAAAAAAAAAAAAAAAAAAAAAAAAAAAAAAAAAAAAAAAAGACGTCCGGGTGTGGATGCATTCACCAAACTTTTCAATCACATTGTCGACGACAATCGTAACGTAAAAGTAGCATTCCTCTTCGAATCGTCTTGCTTTCACAGTTCTCTGTCTGGAGATTGAACGCGTTGTTGAAGATATTTCCTTGCTCTGAAGTTCACCCAGGTATGGTGATTGGTGAGTGGTGAGTGGTGCTGCGGTTCAAGACCTCGGAGCCTTAATTCCCATCCAAAGACAGCTTGAACCAACACTTTTGCCTTTGGATGCACTCACCATAACACCTTTCCTCACAACATAAAGCAGTCTGAAACTCAACTCGGTAGTACTCTCTGTACATATCAAGCTTGAGGAGTTGTCCACATCAAAAATGAAGCTGGTGATCATAAGATAGTATTGCTACGTATTTGGATGTTGAGTCAGTGTGGTTCAGTGGTTCTACACAACATAAATCCGAACACACGTGGCATATGTCCGATACTTACGTCAGCAACGTCGCGACAAAAGCTCGATAACTTCACGAGTTCGGGTCAGATTTGGCTGAGATTTGCGCCAGATTGTAGCGGCAACTGATCGAGGGTAAAGATTTCAAAATTCCAGGCATGGATTCCTTTCAAAAAAGGCAAGTTAGTAAGGCAAATGTGTGTTTGAGCCTACGGCCGTAAGAAGAATCGCCTCTATAACCCCATACTAAAGTCTGGGGAATAAGGGCAGAGAAAGGTTGGAAAGAACGCAGGGGTTAGTAAGAATTAAGATGGACGATTGGGAGATGAAGAGCCCTGCCTGCGTGTCCTGAGCGAGTGCTTAATGCCGCTGATCACGTGAGATCGATACCGGACATACGCCAGGTGCTTACGTCATCACCGTCACGACAAAAGCATCACAGTACCGTCGATTTTGGCCCGTTTGAGCTCAAACTTTGAGAGGATGTAGAGGATGTAATTTCATCTAGGTGCCTGCAAAAATTCGGGGCCGCAATGCTTGCGAAAAAAGGTACTTTGTAAGTGAAAATAGGTTTTAGTGTTACGGCCGTAAGTGAAATCGCTCCTAAAACCCCAAACTAGGGTCTGGGGAATCATCATTGGCAAAAAAAAAAAAAAAAAAAAAAAAAAAAAAAAAAAAAAAAAAAAAAAAAAAAAAAAAAAAAAAAAAAAAAAAAAAAAAAAAAAAAAACGGTGCGCGCCGATGTGGTGTCTCTCGTGATAAAAATCGCTGCGCAATGACATCGGCCGAACCCAACCCCCCTCTCCAACGGATGAAGCACTACATTCAGTCCGTACAGGGACGAGAAGGCAACGAAATAACATCAAATTTCGTCAGGGTGTCCGCATCGCGGGTCCAAATGACTTCGATCGAAGGAGAAAAAGGGGTTAGAGGACGGCAGGGTAGTTGGTAAGGAATTGTTGAGAATGAGCCTTACGGCCGTAAGAAAACCCCCTCTATAACCCCAAACTTAAAAGTCTGGGGAATCGGCGATGATGAGCCACGTTGTCGGCGTTTGAGAGGATGGGAATGATAAGTATGGATGGCACCCATCCATCACAAGCCCGCCTGAGAAGCTGACCGTCCCTGGTCAAGCCCAGCTGTAACGGAGCAAGATATGCTACCGTTAATGTGCAGTGACAAGTAGAGTGAATTGATGGTGGTCGAGAAGGAAGAGAACAGCTACAGCGGTGAGAAGTACAGGAGAGGTGACTCGGCCGAGAGAATGATCGGGATAATTAGGAGAAGAATCGGGAGAATGAGGAAGGTGAAGGAAAGAGGGGATTGGATAGAGCGATAAGATAGTGACCACGTGGCCCCGTTACATCACCCCACAAGGAGAAGCAGCTGTCCCGAGCTGCGAAGGGATTGAAATGTAAATGGATGAAAGCGGAAGAGGAAAGGTAGAGGAACGCAATGAGAGAGTAGGAGGAACTAGCGCCGCCGGCACATGCCGCCCCAAAACGAGCTCAACGTCCCGGCTGAGTTGGAGAGGATCGTGTCAAAATATGCAAGGAGGCAGAAGCCGGCTTGGGCAGAGGGTATAATGCGGAGGTGAAGTGCGTCGGTATGTTGCGGGCTGAGCATGCGAGGCGAATACGTAGGAAGGTCGTGTAAAGAAATCGAGAATCGCGTCAATTAGGACGTGCGGTTGCGCCAAGGGGTCGTGGAAAGCAGAGCGAGTGGGGCATGAGCTTGAAGGAGGCCTAAGCGCACCGATTGACGTAGGCCGATCGTTGGCGGATGACGAATCCGACAATACGTCGGCGGGACGGGGAGGGCGCGATTGAAGATGGGATGCAGACTCGGGGATAGAATCGTGCAAAGAAGGGTGGGCTCCTCCTGCAGCGAGGGGAAACGTAATCGCCGTAGGACGTGAAGGAGGCTCAGTCGCTGGTACCGATGTTGGTTTCCTGGTCAACTCTCCTCGGGCTCGAATCCATTGCTCTCGAACCCGAAAAAGCAGCACCTCCAGCGATCCGGCCCTCTGTTCCCTCGCCTTGAATGATTGTGATGATCTCCGCGGAGCTGGCAATGCCACCGCATCCAGAGCTTGTCGAGCAGTCATCCAGGCCTTCAGCATCCGTGATGTAGCCACATCTGCGCTTCGAACCGGACTCGGACCATCCAGAAGCTGTGCTCGCGCCATCGTCCAAGGCGCGCGAACTCCAGGAAGAACAGCATCGACGGGTCGAGCTGTACGGCCCGCGACTGAGATGGATGTCGTTGTCGAGAGTAAAGCTGGCTTCGAGGATGGGAAGTCGAACGCGGCCGAAGAGAGCGAGGGAGCTCGAACCGATGCACATTTCGGTGAAGATGGTGCGGACGATGTTGTCGACGAGCCGAGATGGACTGCCGATGCAGCTGAAGGGGGCTCAGGGAAGAGTGGTGAAGGTGCCGACCTCAGTACCGAGGTCAGTACCGAGGTTGCCGGAGAGCTTGAGTCCGGATGTAAGTGAGATCCGGTCGACTCCGATACGGATGATGCCGAAGATGGCTGGATGTTGGGGGCCAACGGAGGGAGGGAGGAAGATCCAGCATCCAGTTCCGACACTGATACTGATACGGATGGCGAAGGCATTGATGAATGCGGTAACGGTGGTGTGGATGATCGTGACCGCGCGGAAGGCGAGCCTGTGGGGGTAGCCGGACGGCGAAGGTCTTCGAGAAGCTGCCCGTAGGAACGTGGTGGAGGAGAGGGTGTGCAGATATGCGCAGCAGCATCATCCAGTGCGTCCTGTAGTCGTTGCTGTGTTGTCGAAAGCGCAGCCCGTAGTTGCTCTTCGACACGGTGGGCAGATTGCAGAGTGTGGAAAACGTCGATGGTGGCGGATATCAGTGAATGAGATGAAAGCGGCTGACGAAGAGGAGCTGGTGGTGAGGTTGAAAGGTGCACTGCGAGAGCGAGAGTATTGCGGAAATTGCCGCTGTACTCGTCGAGGTGCCCGAGCTCGATCTGGTCGCCATGCTGAAGAGTCACGCGCTGGTCCTTCGCGAGAGGGATACCGTTGACACGTGTTTTGCCGCTGTCGCTGCAGTTCGTAAGGCCGGTGGCATGGTGACTATGCGTGATTCGGCAATGGTTTGGGATGAGAAACTGCTTGTCGAAGATGAAATCAGCAGTATGGTGAGGTGGGCGCTGTTGTCCATAGTAGTCGAAACGAATACCGCCGAGTTGAAGCTGCACTTGATCGGAGGGGGAGAAGACCACGGTTTGCGAGGGAAGGGATGAATCGACGGGCGAGAGTGTAAAAAAGCGAAGTGGTGTGGACATGTTGCGGAAGAAGAGAAGAGCGAGGTGAGGAAGCGGAAGAAAGGCAAGGGAGGGTCAAATGAAGGAGAAAAGGGATCGTCCCACTCTCATCACCATGTAACGGAGCAAGATATGCTACCGTTAATGTGCAGTGACAAGTAGAGTGAACTGATGGTGGTCGAGAAGGAAGAGAACAGCTACAGCGGTGAGAAGTACAGGAGAGGTGACTCGGCCGAGAGAATGATCGGGATAATTAGGAGAAGAATCGGGAGAATGAGGAAGGTGAAGGAAAGAGGGGATTGGATAGAGCGATAAGATAGTGACCACGTGGCCCCGTTACACCAGCGCGGGAGAGCGCGTCGACGTTGATGTGGGTCGAGCCCTTCTTGTAAATGAACCGGAGGTTAGGAAGATGTGGAAGAAGCAAGGCTCGGCATCTCGTAATCGTAGGGCCGTAGGGGATGTTCGCCGTCGATCTCAGCATTTTCTCCATAGGGGCGTGGTCGGTGATGACAGTCACCAGTGCGCCCTCCAGGAGATAGGCGAGCTTGTTGAAGGCCCACGCCAGACAGCAAAGCTCCAACTCCGGAGCAACCAACCGACTTTCAGTCGGAGAGGTGAGCTTGGAAAGGAAGGCTACCGGGTGCTCCGTCAGGACCAACACCTCCCGTTCACCTCCACCTCTCGCGGCCGAAGGACCGGGTTCCGCAGGAGTTCTTGCAAGCCGGAAGATCGATCAGATGCCGTCACCGTCCCCAACTGGAAGTCCCGCAGCGAAGAAGGCAAAGTGCGCGATCGCGGTGGCAAAGGCTCGGCGACAGCAGCAGGAGGGGGCGCTGCACAATCAGATCGGACGACGAAAGTGACGCCGGAGTGGGGGGGAGAGGCTGACGTTGACCGAGGAAAGGGTCCTCGCCCGAGGGCACTGCATCCAACTGTTCGACACTAAACACCGGCTCGATGTCCAGCTCAGGCGGCAGCGCGAGACGGACACGATGGCGCGAGACGACTTCGTCGATTGCAAAAGGCCCGAGCTTCCGAGCCGACAACTTATCCGTCCCCGCTCCCGGAATTGGTCGATCACCAAGGCGTACGTAGACCAGGTCCCCGACACGAAAGGATGGCAAAGAGGCGTGAGAAGCGTCGTAGATTCGCTTTTGCTCGAGACGGGCGGCGTCGATCATGGTACGGGCATCGCGCATCCGTTCGGCAGCGGCAGCCAAGCGCTCGTCGAAGCAACTGACGCCAAGATGCTCGTTGGCGTCGAAGACAGCATGTACGACATCGGGGTGGCTGATGAAGACCAGGTCAAAAGGCCGCTGACCGGTCGTGACGGAGGGTGTAGAGTTCATAGCCAACTCGGTCGCGGGCAGCGCTCGTCGATCCCAGTGGGCGCGAGACTCGACGCTCAGGGATTGAAGGACATGCTGAGCCGTTTGGATAGCGCGCTCAACGTGGTTGGCCTGCTGATGGTAGGGCGACGAGGGCGTGAGCTCTGCACCAAGCGAGGCAGCCAAAGCGGTCATCACGGCGCCGGAAACGCGGGACTCGGAGTCGGTGACGATGCGGCGCGGGCGCCAACCGAAACGAAGTACCCGGTCGCTGACAATCGCCGCGATCCCTCGGCGGTGATCTCGCGATGGCACGGAGTCAAGAGAATCATCCGGGAAAACACGTCCCAAATGGCGAGGACGGCGTCATTGCCAGATGCCGACCGAGGAAACGGGTACCAAAGATCCAGCGAGATCTTCTGGAAGGGCAAGTCCGGGTCATGGGAGATATCCAATTCCCCCACCTTGGGTGCCCGCTTCGTTACCTGGCAAGTCCGGCAATGCTTGACCCAGGCGCGAACCGCAACCGAGAGGTTGGGACGCCAGAAGTGCCGGGACAGCGCCAAGTAGGTCTTGGCAAAGCCAAAGTGACCGTTGCGATCATGGACTGCCCGAAGAAGTTCAGCGAGCGCGCCCTCCGGAAGCGCAAGGCGATCGTCCTGGCGGCGAATGAGGACGCCATCTTGCAAGGTCCAGACATCGTCCGCTCCGCCCTCCTCCAATCTTCGGCAGATAGGCGCAAAGAGCCGATCGCGACGCAGCCACGACTTCCACATCGTACGAGCCTCGAGACTGGGCAGCTGTTGAACGGCCAAATGATGAAGGTGACCGTTGAGGTTAACGTCGCGGGTGGAGGGCGGTTGGACCTGCACCTGATGCAGAATCGCCGCGAACGCCTTTCCACTCGCATCGACGTAGAGCAGGTACGGCTTAGTGGGGTCGGGGTGTGCGAGGACAGGCGGGTTGGAGATGGCGTCGCGAAGTCGGTCGAAACTCCGCTGCTGATCCTCGGTCCAGTCCAATGGCACCCGACTGGCTGTAACGGATTTGCCCTCTGTGTTCAACAAGCGAGTCTGCCCGTCGCAGCTTTCGTAGCGCCATCCTTTCAAAAGCTTTGTGAGAGGGCTGGCGATATCAGCGAAGCGCGGATGAAGGCGCGATAGTAGCCGAAGAGGCCTAAGACATGGTAGAGCTCCCGCAAGGTCGTTGGGCGGGCCAACTCTTGGACAGCCTTCGCCCGCTCCGACCAAATCGCCACGCCAGCGCCCGAAACCTTTCTCCCCAGTAACACCAAGGAGGGGACCGCGAATGTACATTTGCTTGGACTGAACTTGAGGCCAAGGCCCTCCGCCGAGCGAAACAGTTGTTCCAGAGCCGCCAAGTGTTCCTCCATAGTGTCCGTCGCAACGACCGTGTCATCAACATAGACGATCGCTTGATTCCATCGTAAAGGCCCAGCAGATGATCCATGAAGCGTTGGAAAACCGCGGGAGCGTTGCGCAGACCAAACGGTACCATCTTGTACTGGAAAAGCCCTCGGTGGCAAACGAAAGCGGTTTTCCAGCGGTCCTCCTGTTTGATGCCGAGCTGGTGATAACCTCGGATGGCATCGAGGGAGCTGAAGATCTTCTTCCCGCAGAGGGTGTTGAAGATGCCATCGATCGTGGGGAGAGGGTAGCGATCGGGTATCGTTTCCGTGTTGAGTTGTCGGTAGTCGACACAGAACCGCCACTTCTGATATTGACGGACCATTAGAACTGGAAAAGACACCGGACTGTGAGAAGGTTCGATGACGTCCCACTCCAGCAGTTGATCAAGCGCAGCATCGATAGCCCGCCTCTTTTCTGGACTGACTCGCCGAGGTGCTTCAGGGCGAAGATTTGCCTCTGGACGGAGGTTGATTTCCATCTCGTGACCCTTGACGCGCCCCGGTCGCCCGTCTAAAGCAAAGGCAGCTGTATGCTTCCGGAGTAGATCGACCACAGCCGGGGGAGGATGTCCTTGAGCGTCCACACCGACTCGAAACTGCTCGTCGACCAGGGTCGTGGCAGCGTCATGAATGAGGGAGCCGCCGGGCCGATCCCAATCTTCGAAAGCGTCCAGAGGGGCTGCGACGTCGATGTCATCAGCACCAGTCGCAGGGGGAGGATGTGAGTCGGGCAGCGCGTCGGAATCGTACGGACGTAAGGTAAAGACCTCAGGCGTGGGATTGAACTTGTCGCCGACCCTCGCGGCGACCGCGTCCGCTATGATCGTTCCTGCCGCTAAAACATGCGCCTCGGTGCCATAGTTCCCAAGTAGGATGTGTTGGCGGGCACGGTGATGCAGAATGCCTACCGGGCCAGCCAGTCGCACACTCTCGTCGGGAGTTACACTCAGGCGAGGGTGCACCGTGTACTCGACTGCAGGCATGAGGCTGGAGGTGTCAAGAAGCACCCAGCGCTGTTCGCCCGGTTGCATCGTGACGGTGTCCGCAACGCACAGTTCAGCTTCCTTTTTGTAAGGACCGGTAACCCGCTCGTTGACTTCGAACGTGTACCGACCGATGCGACCGCGACCACGGATTGGGGAGATGGACACATCCTGAGTGCCAATAAAGTCTTCTCCCAAGCAGAGACCGGGGGCGAACGAGGGTAAGACGTGAAAGTCTTGTTCGAATTCCGGGTGAGCGTGAGCACCATGAGGGTCGAGGGCGTCAATGAATATGGTCATAGTCGTCCATCCTAGGGTGCGGACGTCCCCCACGCCGTGCACGGTCATGGGTTCCCCTTGTGGCGTTCCTCCCAGCTGTTCCAAGAGTCCAGCATCAATGACGGACAAAGATGCGCCCGTATCTAGCAGAGCCTGCATGCATCGACTATCGGTAGCATTGACGCGAACGTGGGTTGTCAGCGGGACGTGTTGGCGAAAGCCCTTTCCTGTTCCCGTGGCAGCGTTTGTCGGGAGCTTAACGACGTTGCCGAAACGACGGGTGTCTCTGGAGAGAGGCTGGACGTCCTTATTTATGGGCATGTGACGTCGTGTGTGAAAAATGCTCTTATCCGCCAGGAACAGCTGAGGTCTCGAAGCTTCTGATGACGACGAAGGTTGACACGAAGATGTGCTTGGTATTGGGTCGTCGCGTACCGCGTGATGGTCATCGGGAAGCATTTCGTACATGGAGGGCGCAGAGCCCGAACCTCGAGAGGTCTACATGAAGAGAGGGGAAAGGGACAATGAGAACCTGTTACTACACGACGCTCTGAGGCGCGCAAGCAATTATCATCTGCTTGGCGTACTCACGGTCGGAACTTCCATCGACTGTGTTCCTTCTTCCACCTCCTTTTCCAACCCCTGAGATCCTGATGCCACCGTGAACAGCTTTATACCGAGTCTGAAGCCATGACGTCTTCCTCTTCTTGTTCCGGGTAATCATCGTCTTCAATCGCCATAACCCGGACTTGTGGAGCAGAAAGATGGACGTGCTCGAAGTTGAAGTGATCTTGTCCGCACTTCCCGCAAGCACGATTTAGCGTCATGATCGCATCTGTATCCGGTCGTTTGTATGTGCGCGGGCGACCGTTGGCAGCAGGGGTGACTCGGGACGGGTCGTAGGTGGCAGCCAGTCCTACCAGAACTGGAGCTGTGGACGACGGAGCCGGAGCAGAGGTGGCGCCTGGGGCAGGACGCACCGGCGCCGGGGCAGAGCGTACCATGGACGGTCGAGACGCAGTAGGCGTTGTGGACTGAATGCTCTGCGAAATTACCGGACTGGTTTGGGTAGTCCGTGTTGCGGCGGTCGTTGCAAGCAGCGGGGTGTTGTGAAGTTCTCGCCAGGTATGCTCCCATTCGGCAAGTTCTAGGCGAAGATGCCGCAAGGTGGGTCCCTCCCGGGGCAAGCGCAGCATAGCACGGAAGGTTGCTGGGAGATCCTCCTTGATATCAGTGACGAGGTTGGGTTCGGGCTGGTCGAACCCGAAAGCTTGCCGAAGCATCTGCAGCTTGTGGAAGTAGTATGCCGTCGATGTCTCTTGTGAGGCCCTCCATCGTCGAGCGCGGGCGTTTCGGCGAAGCTGTGCAGCATTGACAGGGAAGTGCTCTCGCATGGCTTCGATCCATCCTGCTATGGTGTCCATCCAGGCTGCTTCTGGGTCCGAAAGCCCTCGATGCCAGACTGCGGCGTCCCCCTTCATGGCCAAGGTGAGAGCACGCACCACCGCTGGCTCCCAGGCCGGATTCGTGTCGTCAGAGCGAAGGACGTCTTTGACTTGCAGAAAAAAGTCTTCGAGCTCATCCGGCCGTCCCCAGAACTCGCCGAGGTTATCCTTCTTGCACTCAAGTGGGCGGGAGGGTGGAAAACGCCAAGGGAGTGCATCCGTGGTCGTGGGCATACTGGATGGGATGGTCGACCCATTCTGAGCTTGACGAGAGATAGCGGCCACGGGCGAGGAGAAGATGGAACGTTGCTCATCCTGTTGGTCGTCTTCGCGAACAGACGGGGCAGAAAACATCTGCTCGTCACCAAGCCCAACCTCATCAAAGAAGTTTCGTGTAGTCGTCCGAGGGTGTCCAGAACCCGACGAAAACGATCTTGTCCTCCTTTGGGATTGAGCGAAAGTTGAGCACGATGGGGGGGGAGGTTTGATGAGGTGTAGCCGGTGCCGACTGAGCATGTTGGTCGCGCAGATGAGGGAGGCGAACCTCAGGGCGATGTCGTCGGCGACTGACGGCTGCTGGAGTGGCGAGCTGATCGCGAGTAGTTGAGGACAGCAACGGTGCGGGAGTGGTGGTGGGCAGCTGCTCGCGTGTGATGGTATGTGGCAGCTGGTCGAGAGTGGTTGTGGGTGGGTGCTCCCCTACGTTGGTCTCCCGAGCTGTGGTACTGGGGTCAGGAGCCGTGGTGGTGGGAGCATGTTGAAGTGTTTGCTCGACGACGCCGACGCGATGGACTAAATCGCCAAGGAGATCGTGGAGGGCATTGACGCTGTCGAGGAGAGTTTGGTTGAACTGAGTGGAGGGAGTGGTGATAGGTTGAGTTGTGAGGGGAGGTTGAGAAGAGGGAGTGAGCAAGGGAGAAAAATTTTGTTCCGAGCCTGACATCTTGAGGAGGCACCGGAGGTGGCGCGGTTCGTTCTGGGTGGCGTTCGGTCGCTTAGCAGAAGAAATCCACTCTCATCACCATATGATGGATATGAGCGGTAAATTGTATGCAGCCTTTATCCGGAGAAGGTGCAGGAAATAAATGAGGCGTCTGGAGCCGGAAGTGAACCCGCGTCTGGAGCAGGGAAGTGTTGCGTCTGGAGCAAGAGTGAAATGTGTGTGTGTGTGCAAGTCTGAAGAGCCAGGAAAGTACAGTGTAGAGAACTAGGTGACTTATATAGGGAAAAGGGTCAAGGGAAGGAAAGAAGCAGTGAGGAAAGAGAGGAATGGAGCGTGGGAAAACTTGAGGGAGAGGAATCGAGGGAGAGCATCGTTGCGCAATGATTATTGTGGTCAAGGGAAGCAAGAAAGCGTGGCACGAGGCATCGGCGATGATGAGCCACGTTGTCGGCGTTTGAGAGGATGGGAATGATAAGTATGGATGGCACCCATCCATCACACGAGATCGAAAAGAGGCCATTTTGAGGAATCCGGGGAAGGACGAAAGGTACAGCGAGAAATGGGCACTAACCTTGTGAGACCGTTAGCGGTCAAAGCCAGACACACGTTCGATGTTGAGACTATTTAAAATATTTAAATTATTCTTTGATCCTGCCCGCAAGTTCGGATCCACAAAAGTGCTCCACATGACCACATCGAGTTTCTGCCAGTTTTCCATGGTTTTCTCAAGTCACAAACTCATAAACATCTCAAAAAATCAAAAATCTCTTCTCCTTAATCCTTTTAACCCTAGAAAACGTTAAACGCTGATCTTCCTTAATGTAAGGTTCCTGGTCTGAAGAAGTCTTCTGACTGTAATTAGAGTTTAGACTAGGTATTGGACAGTCAGCCGCGTAGTACCGCTTGTTGTGTAGAGACAGAAGTGACGTGCTGCTAGAACTTTGGCCTGTAGCTCTACTCGATCAACCAGAAGACAACTGACCAGTAGTCCCGACAGGAGGTAGGTGTGTATGAGGGGAAGTAGTGTAGAGAGTAGGATAGAGTAGGTAAGTGTAGAGAGTAGAGTAGTAGAGAGATTGAGGATACGGGGAATCAGACTCAGTCGATCACACGGTAGACTTAACTCTGCAATGTTCTGTGATTGCCAAGTTAGGTGTCTGAGGTGTGTGAATAGTTGAGTGTCGAGAACAGAAAGGGGGGAAGGAGAACCGGAAAGCTACCTCTTTTTATACCTTTCATGTTCTGCTCCGGGCGCAGCAGAGTTGCTGCGCAGTGCTGCGCTATGCCTGCGCCTTGACTGCGCTCTGACTGCGCCTTGACTGCGCTCTGACTGCGCCTTGACTGCGGGTGGCTGTGTGCGACTGCGCGCAGCTGTGTGTGGCTGTGAACGACTGCACAGGTTGCTGGCTGCTGCGCACTGACTGCACGTGGAAAAATTCAACAAGACACCACTTGAGACCCTATGGTAGTAATATCGAGAATAGGGAGCACAAAGGGCCAAATCCTTACACATAACCACCCACCGTCTTAAGTATCTCCGCTCATAAAACCCTCGTTCACATCTATTTCTCCGCAAAGAAACTTTCTTCTGTGGAGAGAGCCGTTTAAGGCCCTAGGCCCTAGCTCAACGACCAAAACAAATTCAATGAAAAAGACGCATCCTGGACGCATTTGAGACATCCAACATCTTACATTCTTACCTCCCTCACGGCCCCACAAGTAAGGAGTCCAGGACGAACGCGGGAATCAGGATCCAGGTCCGCCAGTCCGTGTCCCGTGACAGTCCGTTTTTAATCAGAGGCCGGTACGGCGGTACGACGCGGTCGTACATACCTGGTGGTTGGCGTGTCGCCAGATACGTCACGTCGTGCAGGGCCCCGGAACATCGACAAAAGTTTTAAGCTTCGGTAGCCGAACACGGAACATTATTGAACTTATTTATGAACAATAAATAATTAAGGAAGAGCACGGAGCTCCCCGGAATTTCCCGGTTCCAGGAAGGGGCTCCGAATCAATTCCGGGGCTGTTCAGGGCGTTCCAAATTCCGGCTGAACTGTTCTTCGGTTGGACGACAGGCTCCGCATCACGGGGAAAAACCTGGATTAATACTTCTGCGATTCCAGCTCCGTCAAAATTGAGGCTGTCGTTGCATTTTCATTCCGCTTTCCGCAGGTCCCGGAATGCAAAATTCCGCCGGGTTCCGCGACATCCGGGACTCTCTTCTACAGTTACAAGATCACTTAAATCTGAGTCAAATCCATCTTGTGCTCGTACATAGCCTTCATAAAGTGATGAAAGGTCTCCTGCGCTGCAAATAGCTCATTTGATGGCTAACATTCGTCTGCTAACGTGTCTTCGAGGCTCAGATGAGCCCCTGAGACCACGCGTATGGTGTTTCCCATGCATGAAACTCGGTCATGGAGTCTCAGCAATAGATGAAACCCCAGATGAGACTCTTCATCACGTGATCCCCGGAATCTCGAATGCGGCTAGTTGATAGTTCGGCTTCACATTCCGCATTCCGCACTTTTTGGCGTGGGTCGCCAATGACAATTCCGGATTCCGCATCAGCGCCCACCGGAAATTCCGGCTTCCAGGCGAATAGCAAGAAATTCTCAAATTGCTATAATGTCCATTCCGGCTCCGGGAATCCCCGGAATTGGCTGCGGAATCCGTGCTCATCCTTCCGAACATATATTATTTATAGCACTACGGACTACCAACAACCACAAATCTTACCAGCTAGCAGCTCGAACTTCGCAGTGCACAGCAATACGTATAGGCGAGTTTCCCGCTGCACAGACTGCAGACGATTATGTATTGCCTCTTCTTCTTTCACTCTGTTCTAACTCAGTTTTTTCAGGTTTTCCCCGTTAGCATGTCCCAACCCTTTCCCCGCAGCCTCGCCAATGATCCCATCAAGTCTGACTTTTACCGACGACTGCAGGCCATTATTCTCAGTCTTGGACAGAACCCGATGAAGACTAGAGGCGATGCCAGAGCGGCTCAGCAATCGACGTTGCTGGTGTCGGCCCTCGTGGAGCGCCGATACGGCATCTCATGCGCTTCAGCGCGTAGAGGAGCGGAGCTGCATTGCGACGAGGACGGTGTTAACGATTATCAGCAAGGGCGTTCGCGAATTGCGCTGGTTATTCCTACCGTACGAAAACTTCCTTGCCTCCTCGGCGGCCTCTCTCGTCTCAAACTTTCAGCAACAGAACGCGACGGCCATGCGTGGGACGTCCTCATAGACTGTCTATACGAACGAGGCAGCGGGTCAATCGATACAGCAACGGCTGACAGGCAAGAAGTCATGGACCTCGCGAGCGGCCTACAGCGGAGAGCTTGGCCGGCGACACCTGTGAACATGTTCGTCCAGATAGGTCTTAACGACACGTAAGTCGCCTCGAATGGTAGACAGGTCTTGAGGAGGAAATCTCTGCAGGAGACAAGGTCGGCACATGCAGCACACACTGTGATACTCGGAACGTATGCGCTTTAGGCCGATCATTTGTTTGGTAGGGAGGACTATGACTCCAACTGCTTCACCGCAGCAGTAAAAGGAGCGGTAGCGGCGAGCAGCGAGTGGGGCACAACAAGCGCATTCATCGATTTTAACCTTTTCCCACATCTGGCAAACGTCAAAGAGCACTGGGACGACGACGTGGCGCTGTCCATGGAAGCACTGGGCCTGGAACAGGCATTCAGGACCGGAGTCCAGGTACATGTGCTGACCGCCGGTACCAATCGGGAACGAGGACTCTTAAACTTACGGGACGATGGATCGACTGGCTTGAACGTTTCCAGGTTGTTGGAATTGCGATCGATGTGGTTAAGATTCAAGGTCAGCCCCACTTTTTACTGTCTGTGGTGAGTAAATAATGAGAGGCTCTGGCCACAGACGCCGACGTCTTCTTGATTTTTGCTGAATCCAACCGGTACTGGGTCGGCCGTGATTACAAAACGGAACTCCAGCATGCAATTGACCTCAGTCAGCAGCTTCGCGTCCCGGCCATCGCATTGAAGATCAACGGTCGGCAAAGGATTCTGGTGTATGGGCCAAAGTTCCGAAAGGGAGGTCGATGGACAGAAATGGTTGGGCACGCAGTCGTCCGGTCGAACGAAGAAGCCGAAGTCCAGTTCACGCATATGTGAACTGCCGACTGTGATGTCGTCCGGGAGAAAACCTTCTGCATCCTTCAAACAGTATCGGCTCCAAAACGCTCCCATCACCACAAAGTTTGCGCTGACGTCCATCGCTGGGTTTTTCTTTGGATTCGAGCTCCGTCCAACTGGACTAGGAGGGATACACATTTGAAGAAAGGCGAGCTGTGTTTTTTGACTTCTTGTGGCTGTAGTAATTGGTGTCTGGTGAAATTGTCGTTCAGAATATGATCGAAAGCAAAATGGTCTGTGATTGGTCCGTTTCGACCAGAACCGACGTGTCTGACCTCACAGAGAACAGATCTCCGACATTATTTTGTGTTTAGAAGTTAGGCGTAATGTTATCGAAAGAAGGAAACATCGTTTCTTGCTTTGGCGAAAACTTTCATGATGATTTTCGAGCATTCATCTCGCCGCGGTCGCGTCTTCGTTTAGAAATGAGAAATTTTCCAGGAGCTTTTATACGTAGGTATTTCCGTATGGCATCAATATACCCTCCTTCGAGGCGTCTATCCACTTCGCAAATGAGGTATCACAAACTCACCGCCGCTCACCCTTCGTTCACTCTCAATCCGTCGCGGTAAGTCCCCTTCCCAACGTTTTCTTCCCTTTCAAACAATCGCCTGTCGAGACAGCCGCCACGCTCGGATCCCGCCGACGCTTCAAGACCGCCAGCGACGTCTTCCAGCCGAGCATCCGCCTCCTCACCTGGCGACGCAGCGCCTCGGGAAGAAGGAGGATCAGTTCCCTCCGCCACCCCAACAGGTCTCGAGATCTCTCTGCCAGAACTCGTGCTGGCAGCCCGGCGAGCGGTCCAGGATGCCGACAGGACACACAAGGACGTAAATATCATCCGGGCGCTCTCGGCGGATCCCATTACAGGACCTCGCGTCCGACGGGAGCTGGCAGGACGAACCCCTCCACAGGCAGCAGCTCCAAGCCATGCTGCTGGCGGAGCAGAAGGAGGTTTGGCGGTCGGTGTTGGACAGCTGCCAGACATTGGAGATATGGATTATGATTATGACGACAACTTTGAAGTGCTCAGTACACGGCACGGTCCGTCGAAAAGTAGCAGCAGCGCTCAGCCTCCATTCAAGAGATTACGATCAGGCGTTCCAGCCAGGAGCGTGGAGGCAAAATAACCTTGGCTTTCATTACTACCGGGCAACCACAGCACCTCTTCGATCCGCAGGCGAATATTTAACGAGGTGCTGGCATTCTCGCGTTGGCTAGCTCCATCAGAAGCAGATTTAAAGGTACAGAACCGGGCCATCAGGTGAATTCACAACGCGCTTGAAAAGTCCTTCTCAGGCTTCTATCTGGTCTCGTTCGGTTTCCGAAGTACACCGATGGGTCATCCCACAGCCGATATCAATCTCAACCTGACCATGAATGTTCCTGAAGATCTGGAGACGGAGCTCGATATTCTAGACGATGTGAGACGCGCCTTGTTTCGAGTCGCAACTTTCCGGCCGTGTCACGTCGTACCGGCTAGCCGCTAGGGTCCCCATCGTGCAACTCAAATTGGCGAAGTTCAACAATATTTTGGTCGACATCACACTCAACAGAGCCTCAGGTCCAAGGACCAAGATCGTCAGAATTCGTCTGTGCCCTCATAGGGAAGTACCCGCTCATTCGACCCATCACCTTGTTCCTCAAGATGGCGCTCTCTCGTGTGGGACTTACCGATGCCCAGTAGGGAGGGTGTCAGCGGCTACGTGCTTACTCTTCCGGTGGCGTTCGCGGTCATGAGCAACAGAACGGTTGATGGCCTCGAGGCCGTCTTTTTTGACACCTTGACCAACCTGGCGGAGCACGATTTCCACAAGTACGGAATTACCGTGCGCAACGATGGAGGCACGTTCGACATCAAAAGCGGCGTCCCTGTCGACCACATCTTCGTTGAAGATCCTACCGAGCCATCGACAAGGGTCAACTGTGCGAGGACAGTGAGGAAATGGGGTCAGATTGCAGCACGGCTGGTCCAGATCAAGCGGCAACTGCTGGAAGATGCTGAAGGTTGTGTTCCATCACCGCTGGCGAACTGCTTCGGTCTCGAACAGAGTCATTTAGCGGCCTGGTCGGAACTGGAGGCCTTGGAGCTGCAAGAACGACAAGGACCGCGCCTCCAGGACTCGAGGGGAACATCGCAGCGAGGACGAGGGACGGAAGAAAAGCAAAAGGAGCGACATCGAGCCGAGCCAGCATCAAAGTTGATACCTTCAACTAGGGCTGGCTTGCGGAGTAACTCATTACACGGAATTGCGGAGTACTCCGTAGATTTTCACGAGTTACTTCGCATTCTTCCTCCGCAGCGTACTCCGCAAAATGTGCGGAGGGCGTTTTTTTGGGCTGAAAATCAACGAAGTACTCCGCGCTGAAATGAGGTAAAATTTCGCGGAGTACGCCGTACGGAGTAAGGCCGTCAAATCAGCCAAAAATTTGGTTACTCCGCTTACTCCGCATTTACTGCGCAAAAGCGCCACCGTCTCGAAATGAGACTTTTCAGCCGTTTCGGTGCCGTTCTGGAACCGTGCTGGAACCATCTTCAATAGATTTTCGGACTGCTCCGCACACTCTCCGCAGTGACGGAGTACTTCGCGCCCGGCTTGGAGCGAAATTTGCGGAGTACGGAGTAACCTCGCGCCGGCCGCCAAAAAAAGTGCGGAGTACGGAGTAAGCCGAAAAATTTGCCGGAAAAGTGCGGAGTAACGGAGTCCTTCGCACAACACCTCATTTTGCCCGATAAAGGTGCGGAGTACTCCGCAAATCATGAAAAATTCGATTACTCCGCACTTGCGTAGTAAAACTCCGCACTTTGACTCCGCAAGCCAGCTCTACCTTCAATATCGAGTGGCAGCCGAGATGCGGGTTCGAACGGTCTACCGTGGTTCGCCAAATTAGTTCCGAAGCCTGGAAAAGTCTTTTCAAAGGCTGAGAAGAGGATACGGGCAAAGGAGCGACGTAGAATTGGGCCTGCCCAATTGCAGTACCAACGAGAACTCCGCTAAGCGGTCGGACCGTGAAAGATAGGCACCTCGCTGCCCTGAACGAGACTGCTGTACCGTTGCTTGCAAGTATTATACTAGCAGATCGGTCATGTTTGTCAGTTTAGGCCGGTTGAATCGGCAGCTCTCATTTTACTGATGGAGTCACTGAGTCAGCGCATCCGTTCGTCCCTCAATTTACTCTCGACTCGATACTTTGACTGTTGGTTCTTTGTTCCGCGCTTTGCATCCGCCTGTCTGTATGGTGCCTCTCCACAGCCACAGTATCCGGTCCCTGCCTCGAGCAGCGGTGGGCCCGACGTTCCAGCCCCACAAACTTGAAACCCCGAAAGCATAGAAGCCAGTTGGGTGGGTGTTCCTATGCATACATGTGTCTTTATTCAAAGAAATAAGGAGGTATATCCACAGAGTATGTCTGAGGAAACGGTGAACTGTGGGAAAGAAACCAGTAATGTTAGAAGCCACGTCGCCCTCTCCGACCTCGGCAGGCGAGGGCATGGCTAAAATTTGCTTTCGATAATTCGGGATATTCAATCTGGAGTTGTCATTTATGGACTAGGGTACTGAGATACATGTTCATGTTCTAGCTATGCCGACGGCGCTCTCGTAATCGTCCTCCAGCTCGCGCATCCGCCGCTCTCAATCGTCACTGACACTGTCGTGCGAGAGTGCGAGCTGACTTCAGCCGCCAACTCTCCGATTCTCAACGGCAATGATTTGCTGCTTACGACAAAAATGTGGAAGAAGGGCGCAGATTTCAGCGAGCCTTGACTTCAATAACAACATTCTGGCCGACAGCCACAACTTGTCACCCACAACTTCACGTTGTGCTCTCCCTCCGAGCTGAGTGAATTCGCACAGGGCTAAAAGTCGTCACCACTGTTTCACACACAATCAAATTAGACACTTTACGCACGCCTGTCGTTGCGTCCCACACTCCCACCCGGCCAGGAACGCTGAAAACGAAGACAGTTCATTTTTACTTTACGCAACGACGTTGCGAGAGCAACCCTGGGAGATGAAATGAGGCTGTGCAAGTCCGTAATTATCGCACCTGAAGCCTCAAGCCTGTCAGAAAGCTATGTTTGACCGTCTTTCTCGGCTTCTCGCTCGTTGACGTCTTTCAACTTCCATCTATCTATGTTGGCAAGAGTAATATGTGCTAGGACTGCAAAGGAAAGAAAGGCTTGATGTGTATAGAAATGCGTGTGGAAGTTAAGTACAAAGGGTAGAAGGAAGGCGAAGGTGATAAGGAGAGCGGAAGACTCTCGGCCGAGAGAGTGGAAGGTGATGAGAAAAAGGAGAGAGGAAGATAACAGATAAGATAAGGAATAAGCCACATGCAGTGCCACGTGTGAGTGACCACTGCCAGCACATCCCCACCCACAAAAGACGACTGTCCCTAGTCGTGGGAGGCAGGAGAGTGGCCGTGTAAGCAGGGCTGGGAGGGAAAGAGAAGGAACGCGGATGACGAGAAAGGGTGCGGATGCGGGAAACGAGAATGCGGATGATGAGAAGTTGCCGAGAAATGCGAGGCGAGTGCGGAAGAGGTGTTGGAAGGGGGACCGGGGAGGTTACGAATCGAGGAAAAACAATGCTACTTTAGTTGTCATTCAACGATTCTGCATGCCCAGCTGATATGCCTTCTTCCCTACTCACTACTGAAATTTTCAAAGGTACGTCGATTATGTCGGCCAACCCATCTTTCACGTGATACGGTACGCCGCTGTAATCAAACTGATTCAGGTTTTCCAGCGAGTACGTGCTAGCTTTGACAAAAGACTGGGCGAGCGATAAAAGGCATTGTCAGCTCCGCGCACCATCTTCTACCATTTTAACATCAGGTCGTAGTCTTGATCTTTGAGCAGCCCACGTAGAACGTACCATGCTGACAAAAGCTGCGTTATAACAGGGTTCATCATCGGCCCATTCGAACGCTTGCCAGCTGTGAATATGTTCCGAACAAGGATTAATGTCTCAGCAACGTAACCTGAATTCGTTCCGTAACAAAAACGCTTGACTCACTCATGACAGAATCCACAGAGTAAGCTACTCTGCTTGATGGCTTTGATCAGGTCTGCTTCTCGCATTGGACTACCTGCGGCTTTCTGCCAACAAAGAGCCATGTTCGCCAGACCTGATGCGGACTGTGTCCATTCCCGCTCACAAGACAACGTCAGAGCAGGAATGATCTTTTTCCAGTCCGGATCTTGAAGAGCGCTGAATGGCAGCTCGTACTCATGTTCGATGAGATATGTGATGCGCGTCTGATGCATCGAGAACACCTTTAGGGAATTGACCATGTCTCCGCACTGGGCTTGCCGTCCTTGGTTCGGAAGTGCTGTGACAGGAACGTTGACGCCGAAGCCCAGAATAGCGCATCTACACGACGTTGGAGACATTCAATATTGGTTCAATAATCAGTCGCCTGACGTTCATGAGTCATGACACGTAAATCATGCGGTCCACTCACTCCAAAAGTTCGAGTACCCTTCCGTTCGTTAAAGTTCCTTCGAGTCTGGTGTATCCAGTGTAAAATGCCCGCAGCGCTCGAGGACTGATCCAGAGATCGTCGTTCATGAGAGCTATGGCGGTAGGATCAGGTGCAGATTGTGCTAGCACATCCCAGACGTTGCGTACCATTAGAAGCTTGATGCGAATGTTGCACACCCCTGCCTGGCCAGCAGTAGGAGAGGGCATAAAGAAGACTTCGTCCGGGGAACGACTGACTACCATATCAGTGTCGAAGTCCGGGAAGTTCAGTCGCAGTATCTTCTCCACTTCTTTCAGTTTCGTTGTTGCAATCTTGCGATTCGTTCCGATGAAAAACATGCTGTAGACGATGAGATATGAGCATTGAAATGTGAGCTTGCAGGCGATGTATAGAGTATTAAGTTTATTGAGAAACTCACGTTATCTTGGGGTAAGGCATCGCCATTGTGTCCACATACGGGGATAGTAGACACTGCAACATCCCAGTCCCAGTGATGGCTACGTTTTGCATGTCCAACCCATGCAATATTCCTCGCGTGTATTGATTAAAACGCAGTGAGAAACGTTCAAATGTCGCAATTGATAACGAAGGAACCCTTTTCTCGTCCAGCATCTTGATACCGTCGATGTTCGATAGTGCAGGACGAACCAACTCCACTGAATGCGCAAAGAAAAGGTGTCCCCACTCTTGATTCTTGGGCCAGTCACGCTTCAGTCCAAATAGATGACTGAATGGACGTCGAGGACCAATAATGCTCGCTTCCGTATCGTGCTTGGCGACTGTCGAATTGGCGGCATACTCGTCCTCGGACAGAACCTCAGCAATGCTAGGGGCAATGAGCTTTGTCTTTGCATGACGAAACGCACTCTTGCGCTGAACTTCGTATAAAAGTACTCGCTGTGTGTTGTTGACCATGCTGTTGCCGTCAAATTTCGCATCCAGCCTCTTGAAGATTCCATATGGATCCAGCCTCATCGTTCGTACGATCGTACACGGAGAGATCTGAAGTATCTAGATCAGAAAAGACAGATTGGTAAAGCAGAGGGATGATGTAAGAATTATCAATTGGTATTCGACTTTAAACCATTCCTTCCACCTTTGTCCCACATTTCAACTTCACAGTTCATTCATTGCTACCATACTGTCCTATTGATTTTATCCTGTTCCTTCTGACCTCTGGTTAATGCGTCTGTATGTAGTAATGTCTGCTTGTGGCTGGTGGTCTATGGTTTTGGTTCTATTGTTGCACACAAATCGTTGCGCAACGATTTGTGGTTTTGGTTCAAACATCGCGCAAAAATCGTTGCGCAACGATTTTGACTTTTGAGTCTACTCGGGTTTTCGAGAAACTCGAAACACCATCAGACCTGAAAGGTATAAAAGGGCAGCCATTTCTCCCTCAACCATCACTTTCATCCCCCCAGCTCTTTCCCCTCACACATCCAGACACCTAACTTGGCAATCACAGAACATTGCAGAGTTAAGTCTACCGTGTGAAGCCTGAGTCTCATCCACCTTCTAAGCTCTTCTTTTATCACCAACCTCTACACTACCACTCCCGTAGGACTACCAACACCTAGATCAGTGATCAACCTCAGTAGACATAGGCTAAAGTTCTAGCAACACGTCCCTTCTGTCTCCATACAACGAGCGGTACTACGTGATTGACTGTCCAACACCGAATCTATTGAGTTGAACGCCCTCTTGTAGTTGGGAAACCTTACATCTTTTTTAACTCTCAACACTTCCGTGGCCAACACGGTATTCTGCTACTGCTATGGCACCCAAGAAACGCAAGGACCTCGACAACAACCGCGACGCCGTTCTCGACGACAACAACGCCGTTATCGACAACTCTTCCACTGTCGATGATGCTCATCTAGGTGAAGCTCAAGCCCACGGCATACGAGCTTCCTCTACGCTTTCGGGCGGACTCGAAGCTGAACACCTCGAGCGTGAGCACGGACATGGAAATTCCGAAATCAACACGATTCGTCAAGAAGACATTACCGATGACAACGACAACTTCTCTGCAACATCTCAAACCCGTCTGCAGATTGAACAGCAGGCCCCGGAGACAATGACTACGGAAGAGATTGAACTCGAGATCCGAATCCTGACACTTCGTCAGACGCTGCTTAAGAACAAAAGGGTTCAAGAGCGCACTCCTGAGCCGCAGATCTTGCCTCGCCAAGCTTCCACTCCTCAAGCATCGGCCCCTCGCGCATCAGTCCCAACCGAAACAGACTCCATGCTCCGTGAACGTCAAGACGAACGCCTCAGACGAGCCGGCCTCCTCCCTCCTCGTGCTCATGAAGCACGCCAAGCCCGCCACTCTGCTGCGACCCCGACAATCCGCCATCCGAGTGCACCCGCGAGTCCTCCAACTTTGCTACTCAACGGAATTGACCGAAAGGTGGCGGATATTATGAACTCAACGGATAAACCCGGTTCTAATAACGTTGGAGAGAAGTCTGAACTCTCTCGACTCGGCATCAAAGTCGCCGGTCCGGACAAGTGGAAGGGCGAACGTTCACTGCAAACATTTATGGACTGGACCCAATCTGTGGCGCACTACTTCAGTCTCTACTCCCCATGTCCGAACGCCTCAAGATTCAACTGATCGGCGGCTATCTCTTGGGAGACCCGCTCGATTGGTATTGGCGTCACGTCGCTCCCACGGCACAGCAATGGAGCGCGGCCGACGTCATGGTGGCACTCCGTCGACAATTCCTGGTTGACGAGCTGTCTCGTCAGGCTGCTGACAAATTCGAAACTATGGAACAAGGCTCAAAGGATATACACGCTTTCCAGGCCGACCTGCTCAGGCTTGCTGATCAGATGACGGAGTATCCAAGTCCTATCGCTCTTAACCGCCGATTGTTGAACGGAATGAAACACAGCCTCAGTGCAGCTATCATTGCCAACCGCGGAATTGACGCAGAGGTTTCCGCTTGGGAAGACATTGTGCAGGCCGCCATGGATCAAGAACGGGCCAATCGACATGCGAGCATCCGTTCGAAGATCGTCACAACCCGTGACAATGACAACGAGCGCTCGGATCAAGAGACACAGAAGTCCTCCATCAAGACCGACTCTCCTGCTGCTCCTTACATCACAACTCAAACCAAGCCGACAGCTCCACAGCCAACTACGGGAACTTACAGGCGCCCTTTCTATGGAAATCGCTCCACCGATCCGCCTTCCCGTCCTACAGCTTCAGGTACCTTACGACCCACAGGTCCTAAACCGACCGACGAGTGCCGATCCTGCGGAGGACTTGGTCACTGGGCTTCCGACTGCCCAGCAAGGCTCCGGACCAACCTCGTCAGCATTGATGACGATACGCAAGACCCATACGATAAAGAATGGGACGACTACCCCACAAGACTTCCGACGACGAACGACGAAGACAACGAACCCCGTGTCCTTTTTCTCGATGATGAGTAATGACGAAGGCAAAATTGAATGACAACTGGCTTCTACTTGCCTCGACCCCAAGAAAAATCCACCAAAAACCCAAAAACAGCTCAAAAACTCCAATAAACAACGCACAAAACAAGATTCAAGACTCAAGACTCAAGCTTTGAACAAGATCCGTTCCGTTTCCTCCTTTCTGGTCGTCTACCTCCCTTACTTCGCACTCAGCCTTGAGAATGAAGCTTCACATTTCAAATTGCTCTTGGAATGATAAGTCATTCCAGGAGGGGAGGATGTAAGAATTATCAATTGGTATTCGACTTTAAACCATTCCTTCCACCTTTGTCCCACATTTCAACTTCACAGTTCATTCATTGCTACCATACTGTCCTATTGATTTTATCCTGTTCCTTCTGACCTCTGGTTAATGCGTCTGTATGTAGTAATGTCTGCTTGTGGCTGGTGGTCTATGGTTTTGGTTCTATTGTTGCACACAAATCGTTGCGCAACGATTTGTGGTTTTGGTTCAAACATCGCGCAAAAATCGTTGCGCAACGATTTTGACTTTTGAGTCTACTCGGGTTTTCGAGAAACTCGAAACACCATCAGACCTGAAAGGTATAAAAGGGCAGCCATTTCTCCCTCAACCATCACTTTCATCCCCCCAGCTCTTTCCCCTCACACATCCAGACACCTAACTTGGCAATCACAGAACATTGCAGAGTTAAGTCTACCGTGTGAAGCCTGAGTCTCATCCACCTTCTAAGCTCTTCTTTTATCACCAACCTCTACACTACCACTCCCGTAGGACTACCAACACCTAGATCAGTGATCAACCTCAGTAGACATAGGCTAAAGTTCTAGCAACACGTCCCTTCTGTCTCCATACAACGAGCGGTACTACGTGATTGACTGTCCAACACCGAATCTATTGAGTTGAACGCCCTCTTGTAGTTGGGAAACCTTACAGATGAGGACTCAGGTGAGGGCAGAACAGTTTGTGCATCCTGTATCACGAAAATGTCGGCTTAAGAGAGGTATCTTCAGCTTCTTTCACAGCCTACGCTGAAGTTCATGCTGCGTATAGCTTCACGCCTTCAAAGATGACCAGTGAAGTGACAAGTGACAACATCGAGCAGAGCGGAAGTCAAAACTCAGGTAAGTCATCAGCTCTATCGTCTTTCCTTTGTACAGGCTTAGGCCGTAGGTGTGAATCGATGACTTTCTGTGGCACAATCGATTTGTGGACTTCTGCGGGACAATCGATTTTGACTTTCGGTGGGCGTGGGACAAAGCATCCCTAAAGCCTAAAGGTGTATTCTCTTCAGCAGAAGGAGACGAAAACGAAGAAGACCAGACGAATGAGGCAAAACAATACCTGGATGCCAGATACATCTCCCCATCGGAAGGTGAGTACACGTATGCGACCTCATATGCCATCCCTCTCCTTGATTATCACTGCTTCACTCATGGCTAGCTACTTAGAATGAACGTTTCTTCCATATCTTAGCCTGTGCGAGGATATTTGGATTGTCTCTTCACAGTCGCTATCCTGCCGTTTTCATTTTGCCGCTGCATGAAGAAGACGAGCAACAGGTGGTCTTCGATCCTGCGGATGCAAATGCACCGTTATGCAACGACCCTCCGGCAACCAAACTCACTGCGTTCTTTGAGATCTGTTGTGCTGAACCGTCTGTGGCTGGTTTGCTTACATACGCTCAGATGCCGACCAGATACGTTTGGAAGCAAAATCTAAAACAATGGCAACAGCGAAAATACGATAGAGGAACCATCGGACGAGTCTCAATGGCTCCTGCAATGGGCAGCGAGCGCTTCTTCATGCGTCTTCTCCTCCACACGAAGATTGGACCAACATCATTTGCACACTTGCGCACAGTGGATGGTATAGAACATCCAACCTACCACAAAGCATGCTCAGCAGCAGGCCTCCTACAGGACGATCTCGAATGGAAACGATGCCTTGAAGAGGCAGCTGAATTTCGCACGGCAGGAGCAATGAGGCGGCTGTTCTGTATCATTGTTTCCAACAACATCATCAACGATCCAGTCCAGCTCTTTCAAGACTCTCGCATCGACTTGAGCGACGACTGTGCTTTCCTACTACGTCAAAGAGGAATCCGCAACCCTCCAGCAGACCGAGTTCTTTCTTTTTGCCGAGGACTGCTCAGGGACATTCTCATCGAAATGGGGGCACACGTCACTCTCGATTCCCTAGGAATCGACCCTCCAGATCCACGTTTTCTCAATGATCACCACAGGCGGACACAGCTATCTCTCGAGCTCGGGGCGCATGACCGAGAGGCCTGTAACACAGCATGGACTATAGCCGCAGAAACCTTTAACGAAGGGCAAAGAGCAGCATTCGAGGCTGTCACGGAGAGCTGCCGTGTCCAGGACAACAGCCTGTTCTTTCTAGATGGTCCGGGAGGTACAGGCAAGACCTATGTGGAGAATGCGATCCTCGACAAGGTACGCGCCGAAGGACAGATCGGTATTGCTACTGCCTCCTCGGGAATAGCAGCACTTCTACTTCGAGGTGGCAGAACCGCCCATTCACGCTTCAAGATACCGATCTTAATCGATTCAAATTCAACGTGTGGAATTTCCAAGGACAGCGACCTTGCGAATCTGCTTCGGAATACGACATTGATTGTGTGGGACGAAAGTCCGATGATTCATCGGCACGCAGTAGAAGCCGTAGATCGTACTCTACAAGACATCAGGGGCGACGGACGGCCGTTTGGAGGTCTAGTGATGCTCTTTTCAGGTGCGACTTGAGAGCCATTCTGATTATGAACGACTCTCAGGATAAGATACTGACATGTTTAACGATCAACAGGTGACTGGCGACAAACCCTTCCCGTCCTTCCCCATGCCGGTCCAGGACAAGTTGTTGGGGCATGCCTTCACCAATCGGACTTCTGGAAACATATACGGTCGCTGCATCTCGTGGAGAATCAGCGATTGTTGCTCACTTCAAGGATCCTTTCGGAAGACGAGCGTCTCTTGCGTTCTGAGTACGCCGCTTGGCTCTTGCGTGTAGGAGACGGGAAGGAGGCCACCGTGGCTGGAGAAATCATGATTCCTCCAAATCTACGAGTCTCTTCCAACTCGGTGGACGACCTCATTCAGCACGTCTATCCAGACCTCGATAACGTTGTTCGCACCAGTGACTCCAGGAAAATCGAGTATTTCCAAGATCGCGTGCTCTTGTTCCCAAGGAACAAAGACGTGGACGCATGCAACGAAGCGGTACTACAGACAGTGGACAAACCGAGCACTCACCACCTCAGCTCAGACAGTGCTGTGGTAGATTCAGGCACGGACAGCACCCTCTACTCGACGGAATTCCTTAACGGGGTGAACTTACCAGGTCTGCCAGCTCACGACCTGCACTTGAAGGCGGGTGTCCCCATCATCCTTCTCCGGAATCTCGACCCCACACAAGGTCTCTGCAACGGCACCAGACTCATTGTTTGCTCAGCATCTCGTTCTCTCATTACGGCGAAGATCATGAACGGCAACGAGGATTTTATCGGGGTAACTGTGTTCATACCACGCATTGGATTGAACACAAAAGAAGGTGCTCTTCCTTTCACTCTTCTCCGTCGACAATTCCCAGTGAAACTCGCCTTTGCCATGACTATCAACAAAGCTCAAGGACAATCGGTTTCCACTGTCGGCGTGGACCTTCGGCAACCAGTGTTCAGTCACGGTCAGCTTTACGTTGCTTTAAGCAGGGCCAAAGATCCCTCCCTCATCAAGTTGCTCTGTTCTCAACAAGGCACTGCCAACGTAGTCTTTCATAACGCACTTCCTCATCTCTAGATTGTTGATGTAATCAATGAATGTATACTTATACATAGTGGGGTGAACGACGAACTCACTAAGTCGAGACTCGAGACTGCGTTTATTGGTTAATGACCACGGACTTTCATAACCACTTTTGAAAAGATATTTGTCCTGTTTTCTCAGCCTTTTTGTTCTCTTTTGCCCTGTTTTTGTTTATTCTTTCTTTCATTTCTCTTTATTCTTTCTTTTTTTTCTTTTTTTTTCTTTTTTCTTTTTTTTTGGGAGATATGACATCTCATGGTTGGCCAGCCAAGAGCTTGAGGGTCTGAGACCCGAGCTGTGTGGCTGGCGCCCGGTAACCACCCAGGGTGCAGAAACCCTGGGCTGCCCCATGAGAGCGGTCATAGGAGGCTAGACCCCTCCCCGTACCGCTATGGGCCGGTAACAAACCCCCCCACAGTGGGGGGTGTAAGGACCATATTTAATTCCCGGCATAGGGGAGGCTGCCTCGAAGGGAAGGGGGAAGGGGAATGGGGAGACGCGACCCCACCTCTTTATATACCTTTGACTTGCTTGCTTTCCCTTCGAAGTTTCGAACGCAAGCATCCATGCTCCAAGAGACCTCACTGACCACTGTGCAAGCACACTGACCACACATCAGGGTCCCCTCCGTCATAACGATCAGAAAACACTCGCCAAACCCCGTGGGCTCGGGTTTCACGAAAGTTGCCCTAGACGTAAAAGTGCCCTGGGCAACTTAAGAGGGCAACTTCGCTCGCACTCAAACCACATTTTGAAAGTTGCCCCAGAAAAGACCCGGAAGTGCCCTCATCGCGAGCCAGCCTTTGCAGAAACGGGCAAAGTTGCCCTCGAATCCCGTGGGCTCAGATTTACACAGAGTCACAGACAGGCAAGCACGTCGGGTCCGCCGGCTTTTGGCAGCCACCCTCTGTGCTTGTTTACCGATCCTCTCAGAAGCAGACCCGATACTGTAAGAAGCCAGCTGATAAAACGGTAATTAAACGGTATGCGCATGGAGTCTCGACTCTTGGCTTGTACTTGAAGCTTGAAGCTTGCATCTTTGCGACCGCGCATTTATGCGCGGTCGTCTTAGTCCTTGTAAATTACAAAGGAGAAGCTAGCTGCTACAGACCACGACAACTATGGAACGCCTTCTCGGCCACGAGAACTTGCAACCACCTTCCCACGACAACCACCACCACGACGCCTGCTCAACTTTCACCACGACGACAAACAGCATCACACACAGCGACAACCACAAACTTCTCCATCCAGAGAGATACTGCTACCGGAAGGTGAGCTTTGCCGTTCTATCCTCCTGCCTTCACCGAGCTCGCGCTGACTCTGCTTGTTGACTCTCAGTTGCATTCAACCTCGTTCAACTATGAGCGACAAGAAGACGGTTTCAAAGTTGAGAAAGCTTGCCGACCGAGCTCCAATTCTGCCGAGCCCCGTCCGCCGCCTGCAGCAGGTGGCATCCCTGCAGGCCGGTGGCTCGGGGCACCGTACTAGGGCAAGGTCGATCAGGATCAACAACATCGCCCTCCCTCCGATCTCCCGCGACGACCTCGAGCGCACAATCGCCGAGGCGTCGCGGGAAAACAGGCTTCAGGCGGAACTCGCCAATACGGCAGCAGCTTTAGAGGTCTCGCAGCGGGCGAACCTCAAGCTGACCCAGTAAGTTTTTTCCCTCCTTTCCTTCGCTTGTGCCTTTCAACCGAACTAACACTCTTTTCCTTTCCAGGCGCCTCCAGAGGGGTGGACACCGGGAGGCCTCTCCGCCGGACTGGGGGCTTCCCCAGTTCTGGCCGGCCGAGGAGGAGGAGGAGGAGGAGGAGGTGGAGGTGGAGGAGGAGGTGGAGGAGCCACCCCACCGTCACCGCCGCGCCCGGCCTGAAGCCGTTCCCGCTCCGGCTCCCGCACCGTCTCCCGCTCGCGCTCGCGCTCCCGCTCCCGCCCAACCCGCTCCGCCGTACGAGGCTGCACCGGTCTTCAACATTCTCGCCCGCATCGACCGGCTCGAGGAGCAGGTCCGCGACCTGCAGAACCGTCACTAGCTTTAGTTTTCTATCTCTCAATCAGAAGTCTTTTTGTTTTCTTACACATTGTCAATTTGATTACGAGGCTTGACATTGCGGGTACATGGGGACGGGGTGTAAGGGAAGACAGGCGGAAGAGCCCATGCAGGACAGGAGGTCGCCCTGGAGGAGGCCGAGTCTCGTCGCTGTCGTAATCAACCTCGAACGAAGGCTCATCATCATCATCCCCACCACCACGCCGTCTGCAGTTATTCTTCCGCCTGCGCTTGGGTGGAGCGGAAATCTCTTCGAAATCATCTTCCTCGTGCTGATAGCTGCGCCTGGGACGGTAGTATACTATATACTATTGGATAGTATACTATTTTTACTATAACCTACTATAGTATGTTAGTCAAGAATAGTAAGTTACTATAGTATACTTTAGTATTAATATAGTATACTAGAACAAAATTAGGTCGAAAACACCCTTCCGGAGGCCAGGATAGTAACATTTTAGTGTCATATTAGTATACTATAGTATTTTCTCTCCTGAAATAGTAAGTTACTATAGTATACTACGGCAGCCCTTTCAAAGTGGCTAGTTTTGCAGATCAGACTAGCATCATGATAGTATACTATTAGTCATACTATAGTATGTGATGCAGTATACTATAGTAAGTTATGAAGTATACTTTTCTTCATATTCTGGCAGAATAGTTCACTATAGTACTAAATCAAGTATACTATAGTATAATAGATGTACAGACTCCAGTTTGTGCCAAATAGTATACTATAGTATCCTAAGCCAAAATCCAATAGTAATACTATATGCTATTTGGAAATTTCGGCGCCGAGGCACATACTATCGTAGTATGTTACTATAGTATGCATAATATAGTAAGTTACTATAGTATGCATAATGCAACATACTATAGTAGTATACTATAGTAACTTACTATAGTACAAATGTACAATAGTATATAATATATCGAAACAATGGTTGGAACTTGGAACTTGGAAGCAGTCATTTGAGTTTTAGCCGAACCTGTCAAAACGATTGCGTCTTCTTTCACAGTTTCACTCTGTTCTAACTCAATTTTCTCACTTTTTCCCCGTCAGCATGTCCCAACCCGTTACCCGCAGCCTCGCCAACGATCCCATCAAGCCTGACTTTTACCGACGACTGCAGGCCATTATTCTCAGTCTTGGACAGAACCCGCTGAAGACTGGAGGCGATGCCAGAGCGGCTCAGCAATCGACGTTGCCGGTTTCGGCTCTCGTGGAGCGCCGATACGGCATCTCATGCGCTTCAGCGCGTAGAGGAGCGGGGCTGCATTGCGACGAGGACGGTGTTAACGATTATCAGCAAGGGCGTTCGCGAATTGCGCTGGTTATTCCTACCGTACGAAAACTTCCTTGCCTCCTCGGCGGCCTCTCTCGTCTCAAACTTTCAGCAACAGAACGCGACGGCCATGCGTGGGACGTCCTCATAGACTGTCTATACGAACGAGGCAGCGGGTCAATCGATACAGCAACGGCTGACAGGCAAGAAGTCATGGACCTCGCGAGCGGCCTACAGCGGAGAGCTTGGCCGGCGACACCTGTGAACATGTTCGTCCAGATAGGTCTTAACGACACGTAAGTCGCCTCGAATGGTAGACAGGTCTTGAGGAGGAAATCTCTGCAGGAGACAAGGTCGGCACATGCAGCACACACTGTGATACTCGGAACGTATGCGCTTTAGGCCGATCATTTGCTTGGTAGGGAGGACTATGACTCCAACTGCTTCACCGCAGCAGTAAAAGGAGCGGTAGCGGCGAGCAGCGAGTGGGGCTGTGATGGGCTCTCTATTCCGGCTCTCTATTCCCTCTCTATTCCTTTCTCTATTCTGCTCTCTCTCTTTGCCCCGTTCCGGTTCCGTTCTAAGTTGCCCATCCAGATTCCGTTCTCTCTCGCTTCCTCTCTCGCTTCCCTTCTCCTTTTCCCGCTCGCTCTTCTCTCGCCACGTGACTCACTGCACTGCCGCATGGCAACAGCATCTCTACAGCTCGTCCTCACTCTGTTGTACTCAACTTCTCTCTCTCTCATCATTCAACTACACTCTTCTTTCATCGCTTCTGGTCAGCACCGTCTGAGCCGTAATAGAAGTAAGTGGCGGTTAACCTTAACCGTTACAGGGGCACAACAAGCGCATTTGTGGATTCTAACCTTTTCCCACATCTGGCAAACATCAAAGAGCACTGGGACGACGACGTGGCGCTGTCCATGGAAGCGCTGGGCCTGGAACAGGCATTCAGGACCGGAGCCCAGGTACATGTGCTGACCGCCGGTACCAATCGGGAACGAGGACTCTTAAACTTACGGGACGATGGATCGACTGGCTTGAACGTTTCCAGGTTGTTGGAATTGCGATCGATGTGGTTAAGATTCAAGGTCAGCCCCACTTTTTACTGTCTGTGGTGAGTAAATAATGAGAGGCTCTGGCCACAGACGCCGACGTCTTCTTGATTTTTGCTGGATCCAACCGGTACTGGGTCGGCCGTGATTACAAAACGGAACTCCAGCATGCAATTGACCTCAGTCAGCAGCTTCGCGTCCCGGCCATCGCATTGAAGATCAACGGTCGGCAAAGGATTCTGGTGTATGGGCCAAAGTTCCGAAAGGGAGGTCGATGGACAGAAATGGTTGGGCACGCAGTCGTCCGGTCGAACGAAGAAGCCGAAGTCCAGTTCACGCATATGTGAACTGCCGACTGTGATGTCGTCCGGGAGAAAACCTTCTGCATCCTTCAAACAGTATCGGCTCCAAAACGCTCCCATCACCACGAAGTTTGCGCTGACGTCCATCGCTGGGTTTTTCTTTGGATTCGAGCTCCGTCCAACTGGACTAGGAGGGATACACATTTGAAGAAAGGCGAGCTGTGTTTTTTGACTTCTTGTGGCTGTAGTAATTGGTGTCTGGTGAAATTGTCGTTCAGAATATGATCGAAAGCAAAATGGTCTGTGATTGGTCCGTTTCGACCAGAACCGACGTGTCTGACCTCACAGAGAACAGATCTCCGACATTATTTTGTGTTTAGAAGTTAGGCGTAATGTTATCGAAAGAAGGAAACATCGTTTCTTGCTTTGGCGAAAACTTTCATGATGATTTTCGAGCATTCATCTCGCCGCGGTCGCGTCTTCGTTTAGAAATGAGAAATTTTCCAGGAGCTTTTATACGTAGGTATTTCCGTATGGCATCAATATACCCTCCTTCGAGGCGTCTATCCACTTCGCAAATGAGGTATCACAAACTCACCGCCGCTCACCCTTCGTTCACTCTCAATCCGTCGCGGTAAGTCCCCTTCCCAACGTTTTCTTCCCTTTAAAACAATCGCCTGTCGAGACAGCCGCCACGCTCGGATCCCGCCGACGCTTCAAGACCGCCAGCGACGTCTTCCAGCCGAGCATCCGCCTCCTCACCTGGCGACGCAGCGCCTCGGGAAGAAGCAGGATCAGTTCCCTCCGCCACCCCAACAGGTCTCGAGATCTCTCTGCCAGAACTCGTGCTGGCAGCCCGGCGAGCGGTCCAGGATGCCGACAGGACACACAAGGACGTAAATATCATCCGGGTGCTCTCGGCGGATCCCATTACAGGACCTCGCGTCCGACGGGAGCTGGCAGGACGAACCCCTCCACAGGCAGCAGCTCCAAGCCATGCTGCTGGCGGAGCAGAAGGAGGTTTGGCGGTCGGTGTTGGACAGCTGCCAGACATTGGAGATATGGATTATGATTATGACGACAACTTTGAAGTGCTCAGTACACGGCACGGTCCGTCGAAAAGTAGCAGCAGCGCTCAGCCTCCATTCAAGAGATTACGATCAGGCGTTCCAGCCAGGAGCGTGGAGGTAAAATAACCTTGGCTTTCATTACTACCGGGCAACCACAGCACCTCTTCGATCCGCAGGCGAATATTTAACGAGGTGCTGGCATTCTCGCGTTGGCTAGCTCCATCAGAAGCAGATTTAAAGGTACAGAACCGGGCCATCAGGTGAATTCACAACGCGCTTGAAAAGTCCTTCTCAGGCTTCTATCTGGTCTCGTTCGGTTTCCGAAGTACACCGATGGGTCATCCCACAGCCGATATCAATCTCAACCTGACCATGAATGTTCCTGAAGATCTGGAGACGGAGCTCGATATTCTAGACGATGTGAGACGCGCCTTGTTTCGAGTCGCAACTTTCCGGCCGTGTCACGTCGTACCGGCTAGCCGCTAGGGTCCCCATCGTGCAACTCAAATTGGCGAAGTTCAACAATATTTTGGTCGACATCACACTCAACAGAGCCTCAGGTCCAAGGACCAAGATCGTCAGAATTCGTCTGTGCCCTCATAGGGAAGTACCCGCTCATTCGACCCATCACCTTGTTCCTCAAGATGGCGCTCTCTCGTGTGGGACTTACCGATGCCCAGTAGGGAGGGTGTCAGCGGCTACGTGCTTACTCTTCCGGTGGCGTTCGCGGTCATGAGCAACAGAACGGTTGATGGCCTCGAGGCCGTCTTTTTTGACACCTTGACCAACCTGGCGGAGCACGATTTCCACAAGTACGGAATTACCGTGCGCAACGATGGAGGCACGTTCGACATCAAAAGCGGCGTCCCTGTCGACCACATCTTCGTTGAAGATCCTACCGAGCCATCGACAAGGGTCAACTGTGCGAGGACAGTGAGGAAATGGGGTCAGATTGCAGCACGGCTGGTCCAGATCAAGCGGCAACTGCTGGAAGATGCTGAAGGTTGTGTTCCATCACCGCTGGCGAACTGCTTCGGTCTCGAACAGAGTCATTTAGCGGCCTGGTCGGAACTGGAGGCCTTGGAGCTGCAAGAACGACAAGGACCGCGCCTCCAGGACTCGAGGGGAACATCGCAGCGAGGACGAGGGACGGAAGAAAAGCAAAAGGAGCGACATCGAGCCGAGCCAGCATCAAAGTTGATACCTTCAACTAGGGCTGGCTTGCGGAGTAACTCATTACACGGAATTGCGGAGTACTCCGTAGATTTTCACGAGTTACTTCGCATTCTTCCTCCGCAGCGTACTCCGCAAAATGTGCGGAGGGCGTTTTTTTGGGCTGAAAATCAACGAAGTACTCCGCGCTGAAATGAGGTAAAATTTCGCGGAGTACGCCGTACGGAGTAACTAGTAAGGCCGTCAAATCAGCCAAAAATTTGGTTACTCCGCTTACTCCGCATTTACTGCGCAAAAGCGCCACCGTCTCGAAATGAGACTTTTCAGCCGTTTCGGTGCCGTTCTGGAACCGTGCTGGAACCATCTTCAATAGATTTTCGGACTGCTCCGCACACTCTCCGCAGTGACGGAGTACTTCGCGCCCGGCTTGGAGCGAAATTTGCGGAGTACGGAGTAACCTCGCGCCGGCCGCCAAAAAAAGTGCGGAGTACGGAGTAAGCCGAAAAATTTGCCGGAAAAGTGCGGAGTAACGGAGTCCTTCGCACAACACCTCATTTTGCCCGATAAAGGTGCGGAGTACTCCGCAAATCATGAAAAATTCGATTACTCCGCACTTGCGTAGTAAAACTCCGCACTTTGACTCCGCAAGCCAGCTCTACCTTCAATATCGAGTGGCAGCCGAGATGCGGGTTCGAACGGTCTACCGTGGTTCGCCAAATTAGTTCCGAAGCCTGGAAAAGTCTTTTCAAAGGCTGAGAAGAGGATACGGGCAAAGGAGCGACGTAGAATTGGGCCTGCCCAATTGCAGTACCAACGAGAACTCCGCTAAGCGGTCGGACCGTGAAAGATAGGCACCTCGCTGCCCTGAACGAGACTGCTGTACCGTTGCTTGCAAGTATTATACTAGCAGATCGGTCATGTTTGTCAGTTTAGGCCGGTTGAATCGGCAGCTCTCATTTTACTGATGGAGTCACTGAGTCAGCGCATCCGTTCGTCCCCTCAATTTACTCTCGACTCGATACTTTGACTGTTGGTTCTTTGTTCCGCGCTTTGCATCCGCCTGTCTGTATGGTGCCTCTCCACAGCCACAGTATCCGGTCCCTGCCTCGAGCAGCGGTGGGCCCGACGTTCCAGCCCCACAAACTTGAAACCCCGAAAGCATAGAAGCCAGTTGGGTGGGTGTTCCTATGCATACATGTGTCTTTATTCAAAGAAATAAGGAGGTATATCCACAGAGTATGTCTGAGGAAACGGTGAACTGTGGGAAAGAAACCAGTAATGTTAGAAGCCACGTCGCCCTCTCCGACCTCGGCAGGCGAGGGCATGGCTAAAATTTGCTTTCGATAATTCGGGATATTCAATCTGGAGTTGTCATTTATGGACTAGGGTACTGAGATACATGTTCATGTTCTAGCTATGCCGACGGCGCTCTCGTAATCGTCCTCCAGCTCGCGCATCCGCCGCTCTCAATCGTCACTGACACTGTCGTGCGAGAGTGCGAGCTGACTTCAGCCGCCAACTCTCCGATTCTCAACGGCAATGATTTGCTGCTTACGACAAAAATGTGGAAGAAGGGCGCAGATTTCAGCGAGCCTTGACTTCAATAACAACATTCTGGCCGACAGCCACAACTTGTCACCCACAACTTCACGTTGTGCTCTCCCTCCGAGCTGAGTGAATTCGCACAGGGCTAAAAGTCGTCACCACTGTTTCACACACAATCAAATTAGACACTTTACGCACGCCTGTCGTTGCGTCCCACACTCCCACCCGGCCAGGAACGCTGAAAACGAA
Organism: Tilletia indica; assembly: GCA_001689995.1. Lineage (NCBI taxonomy): Eukaryota > Fungi > Basidiomycota > Exobasidiomycetes > Tilletiales > Tilletiaceae > Tilletia > Tilletia indica. The sequence goes on from MAPW01000020.1 coordinate 243,759, forward strand.
GACAGTTCATTTTTACTTTACGCAACGACGTTGCGAGAGCAACCCTGGGAGATGAAATGAGGCTGTGCAAGTCCGTAATTATCGCACCTGAAGCCTCAAGCCTGTCAGAAAGCTATGTTTGACCGTCTTTCTCGGCTTCTCGCTCGTTGACGTCTTTCAACTTCCATCTATCTATGTTGGCAAGAGTAATATGTGCTAGGACTGCAAAGGAAAGAAAGGCTTGATGTGTATAGAAATGCGTGTGGAAGTTAAGTACAAAGGGTAGAAGGAAGGCGAAGGTGATAAGGAGAGCGGAAGACTCTCGGCCGAGAGAGTGGAAGGTGATGAGAAAAAGGAGAGAGGAAGATAACAGATAAGATAAGGAATAAGCCACATAGCAGTGCCACGTGTGAGTGACCACTGCCAGCACATCCCCACCCACAAAAGACGACTGTCCCTAGTCGTGGGAGGCAGGAGAGTGGCCGTGTAAGCAGGGCTGGGAGGGAAAGAGAAGGAACGCGGATGACGAGAAAGGGTGCGGATGCGGGAAACGAGAATGCGGATGATGAGAAGTTGCCGAGAAATGCGAGGCGAGTGCGGAAGAGGTGTTGGAAGGGGGACCGGGGAGGTTCCGAAGTGTGACGATTTGTTGTGACTTGAAGAGGACTTTGATAATTTATGATGTAGGCGATGAATGCAGAGTGAGGGTACGGGGAAGTGGCGCGAGGTTGCGGTTGATATGAGCGAGACGAAGGAGTGGGAGAGGATCAGGATAAGGACGTCGAATGTGCTGGAGTCGCCAGGCGCGTAAAGGATCAGGTCGTAGGCATTGATGAGGGCTGAGGCGATGAGCGGACAGCTTAAAGAGATGGACATGTGCGAAAGCGGGAAGGGGCGATGAATGATCGACCTCGACGTGATCCAAGCGGAGGAACCGAAGAACATCGGCGGCAGCCACAGAGGTCCAAGAGCTGCTGAATGTCTTGAGGCAGCACGACGGTGTTGGTTCGTGAACCTTGCTCAATTTCGCACGGCTGCCGGTGCGACGTGGTCGTGCGGAGGGAGTAGGTTGACCTCAACGCGGTGATAGGCAGTGATCTGCAGCCAGCAAGGTGGAGCTGGAGGTCGAGAATCCCGCTGTCATCGTTGATGGTCATGCGACTACATCGTACGTCGGAATCGACCGTGTTGCTGCGCGCGTATGTTATCCACCCGGCCTTGGAGGGCATGAATGCATGGTGTCGGACGTGGAGGGATGGTGTCGTCATCGGCGCCGGACAGGCGGATGTAGGTGTCCCTCCATGCGACGATGACCATGATCCTGAGCCTGAGTCTTCGGCGAGCACAACGTCGAAAGAGAACACGGGTAGCATCATTGAAAGCTCCAAATTTGCTGTTGCTTGGTCGTGACGGAGGGAGTGAACTCGACCTCGACGCCGTTGATTCGTCCGAAGTCCAGAGTGAGGTGGTGGCAGAGAGCATGTGTTGCTGGACGTAGCCGATGGATATATAGATGATCGTCGCGAGAATATGAAGTCGTGGACGTGCTGGAAAAGACCAAGGGACGAATCGTGGAGGCCGAATGCGTCCGGAACTGGCGGAGCAAAGGTGGGGGAGGCGGACGAGGAGAGCAGAGCAGAAGGAACGGCTACTTGAGGCACTGTGGTGCTGGTCATTGAGAAGAGCAGAGGGAGATATCTCGACCTCAATGCTTCGGTGATGGCCCGCGAGACACGCTTCAGAGTCGAGCCGGACGACTCGTCGACAACCTCTTGCCTGGGATCGGATACCACCTCGTTGACGGAGGCCAGTTGTATGCAGACGAGATCCATGATCCATCTCGACAAAGAAGGAGCGGAGGAAATCCCAGCCTGCCGCCGTGCCGATGTCGTCGTCATTGTCTGGACGCCCGGCAGGTGCTGCCTGTATGCCGTCGTAGTGGTCCCCGCCAGAGCCTGAGACGCGTATGCGGCGGATATAAGCATGACTTCAGACGCCCAATATCCACACGGGCGACAAGTTGACTGTTTATGCTGCTGCTGAAGATGGAGCCGAGGAAAGTGTCGAAGCAGCGAGTAGCGAGATCCGATGAAGATGTAGGAACTCGGGGCTGTGGGGAGAGAGGGCGGAGAGGAACTATGACGAAGGCGGTGTTGGTACGGAAGACCGGGAGACGACTCTGAAGTAGGGTTGGTAGGCTAAAGAGCCGAGAGAAGCTGACGAGAGCTGTGGTGGGTACTGCGACCGGAGGAGCTGACGAAGAGCTGTGATGGGTATTGCGACCAGAGGAGCTGACGAAGAGCTGTTGGATGCTGCTGAGGCCGAAGTAGGCTATGAAAAGCCGGAGGGAGGTTGCTGGAACCGAATGGAGGTTACTGGGAACCAAGGTAGGCTGCTCAGAGCCGGAAGTAGCTGCTGGGAGCCGGTTGGAGGCTACGGGGAGCTGGAGTGAAAGGGTCCATGGACCGAGGATGGGTTCGTTGACCGCGAGTTGATTCGAAGACCGAGAATGGGCTACTGGGAGCCAGAGTGGGTGCAGAGACCGGAGTGGGTGCGACGACCTGGAGTTGGTTCAGAGACCGAAGTGGGTGCGATGACCTTGAGTTGGTTCAGAGACCGAAGTGTGGGTGCAGAGACCGAAGTGTGGGTGCAGAAACCAGAGGAGGCTCGACGACCTGGGTGGGTACAGAGACCGAAGTGGTGAGGGTAACCTCGGGGTGGGAACTGTGAGATCCGTCGTTCGGGTAATCAGCAAAGATCCCCTCTCATCACCATATGTTGGCAAGAGTAATATGTGCAAGGACTGCAAAGGAAAGAAAGGCTTGATGTGTATAGAAATGCGTGTGGAAGTTAAGTACAAAGGGTAGAAGGAAGGCGAAGGTGATAAGGAGAGCGGAAGACTCTCGGCCGAGAGAGTGGAAGGTGATGAGAAAAAGGAGAGAGGAAGATAACAGATAAGATAAGGAATAAGCCACATGGCAGTGCCACGTGTGAGTGACCACTGCCAGCACACTATCTTCTCAGTACAAGCACAAGCTGACTCTTAACTCATTTGTCCACACGATGGTTTATAAAAAAAAAATCCTGCGACTGACCATCTTCGTTTGTCTGCATCCTCACTCCTCAGCCTGTGCACCTGTGTGAGGGAGTGAAAAGTCAGCATGTAACAGCAATGAAGACGTGCAGGCTTCTCTTGATGGACCAGCTGAAATGCTGTCCATCCTGTGTGGTTCAACGCTCTTCCGGCTTCTTCCCTGTGCAGATCTCATGTCCCTTGCAGATGGCATGGGATGAAGGTCGTTGCGATTCTATTAATGGAGTTGGCCTGAAAAATGGCTCCTCCTGTGCTAGATGGGATCACGTGGCTCGCACGTGGCATTAGGGTTATCTTATCTCCTGGCTTCCGTTCTCCCATTTCTCTCACCGCTCCTCAATCTCTCGGCCGAGAGTTTTCCCTTTGTTCCCTTCTTCCTTGTCGCATCCCGTGCGTGTCCGTATTCGTGGCCATTTATGGTCTCAGTAGGTCAGTACATGTTCAAGGCCGTGGGAATGGTTCACATGATGATCTTAAGCTGCGGAAGGTCAAGTTTCTTCCGCCACAAGAGGTCTTTCACGATCTCAGACTAGTGATTTTCAAACCCCGGAATTCCGCGGAATTCCGTGCTCCGGGGGCCCCGGAGCTCGGAGCACTTTTGTTCGGTCAGACCAATTTGTCCCGGAGTACGGAGCAAATTTTGAAAGGGAGCCCAGCTCCGGGAAATTTCGGACTTTCGGAGCCTCGCCGTATCATTTGGCGAAGATTCCCCGGAGACGGAGCTAAGCTGCGAACAGCTCAACTCCGCGCGGAGCTCAACCCCGCATTCCCCGAACACTTTAGTGTTTGAGGGTGTTTTTATCCTGGACACCGTCGGTCACACTTTCTGGCTGGGCCGGTCACGACTTGGACACAGGTTAGCCCGAACGGTCACCCACCTTGAACGCTTCGGGCAAACCCAACTCCAACCCGTCCACACCGCAACCCGTGTCTTCTCCACTCCTTTTACCTCTCTCAGGGCTGAACCACGCGCCAAAGCTCACGACCGGAGAAGGTGAGGAGCTCATCCTTCATCGCACATTACTGCGCTTTCAGTCTTCTTCTGGTTCTGACCTCTGGTTCTGGCCTCTTTGACTCTCTAATCCCTCCTTTGCGATACCGCCCACAGCCGCCCACAGCCTACAGCGTACGTCTCCACGCCGCGCTTCGGCTGCCCATCAGCACTATGGCAGACATGTGAGTGGCTCTGTTGATCGCCTACGCTTCTCCACTATCGAATCTTCTTACTGACACTTCTCCTTCCCAACACATCATCAGCCACCAGTCAAGCGGATACATACCGGTGCGGGGAAAGGGAATGCCAGAGAGCTACGAGGTCTATGAGTGAGCACCACCCCTTCCCTTCTCACACATTGCTGGCTTCCCATACTGACAATCACATGCTCGTTCTTTCACACTTCAGACGAGCATCAATGAACCAGAGACGATGGAGAGCGAGAAGGGCTGGACAGGACGCACCATTGATCAACGTGCGCTTCCTGCTCCAGCCGCGGCTTGTGAGGATAGTGGCGCACTAGGAGAGGAGATTGGGGCAGGGATGCTGCACCTGATCAAGCACATCCTCTGCCCCATCTCTGAGAGCGGTTTACAGGGGAAGGTATGTCATTTTTTTTCTGACCTTGCTGCCCGGTCCGAGATACTGATACGCTGTTTTCCTTTTCAGAATATGCAATCACTCTCTCAGTTGTAGGTAGGTAGGTGCAGCATCCTCGGCTAGTGAAAGGCAAAGGTATGTTAGCCCCTCTTCTTCATCGCCTCGACGCCTCTCTACAGATCACCGCATCCCTTACGTTGAGTGTTGACTAATGCTCAAACTGTTCTCTTTTCCAGACAGTTACACGGTACACCACTGCCGCAAGATTCATCTACTTCTGCTTCTGCCATCCGGTCAAGGGAATCACAATGGCACACAATGATTTAACAAGGATGCAGTGTCGATTGTCACAAAGCAAGATACAAGGGAAACGAAAGTAAGAGCAAACGATCACAAAATACATGTACGACGAGGATGAAAGGTCAAGACACTGGTGACTACTGGGGGCTACTGGAGAACGTTTCTTGAGTGATTAAAGCGCGAGAGAAGTAGTGGAAGTATTGGGAAGGGAAAGGTCGCAAGGAAGCTTCTGAATTATTCGATCATCATGTTGCAGCAACCAGCAGGGCCATCCACGCGGCGCGCGCATCGTCCTTGGCGATGTTATCGGCCAGTGTGCGGAGACCGTGCTTGTTTTTCTTGAGCTGTGTGTCCATTGCCCGCGCTGCCGTGTCACGACTCCAACCCCTGTCTCTCTCCAGCTCCTCTAACACGCCCACCACACGACGCCAGCGGCAGATCTGCTTGCGCGCAGCTGCTCCTTTTGCGTCCAGCGCTTGGTCTTTGGCCTCCAAGCGCGCAAGCACGCCCATGTATCCGTCCTTGCCCGCATACCACTCCACCGCGAGCTGACTGACCGTGTTGACCTTTGCCGCAATGCACAGAATCGTGCGAGGAAGAAGGATAAGAGGAGGTGGAGGGGCAGATGAGGCGGCAGGCACGGAAGAAGCTGTAGGCATGGGAGGTGGTTGAAAAGACGCGGACGGTCTCTCCGTGTCGGACGCGATCGAAGCAGCAGCAGCAGAATCTTCCTGGCTCCGCATCGGCAGGGGGGGAACGGGAGTCGAGGAGCTTGGAGCGGACGTGGAGGGGGTGGAATGAGAGATGGGTGGAGACGGGTCTGCGAGTGCTGGCAGCGTACTGGTGGCAAGCAGCCGAACGAGCATCTGCAAAGTTTGCTGCTGCTGCTCGTGTTGATGGGTGTGTGTTGACTGGAGCTAACACAAGAAAGAGAAAGAGAGAGAATCAACCACACCACAACTTCCATCAGCACAAGGTACCAGCGATCAACAGCACAGACCATAACACAGAACCCGCTCACAGTTGAAGACGCGCCAGCAAGGGCACAGATGCTGCTCATAACTACTTGCTGCACCTGGGCTCTGCCCTCATCTGCTCGATCGCGACGCTCAATTGATTCAGAGAGCATGATGACGGCACGCTCCAGACCGTGGTGGAGGCGCTCGATGTCGACCTGCTGCGCGGATATGGCTTGCTTGAACGCCGCTGTCGTCTCCGCGCTGCTTGCTCGCAGGTCAGCGAGCGCATGACCGAGGCGTGGTATGAGCTCGGTGATCGTGACTTCAAGAGGGTGTGGTGTGTCTGAGATCTTGGAAACGAGCTCGGAGCGAAAGGTTCGGAAGTCCTCGGAGGTGAAGGGTTCCACTGACCAGATCGGCAGAGACGGGAAACTTGTTGATAGCAACGCAGCATCTTGTAGAAGAACCACTCGGAGCCAACGCATGACCTCGAGAAAGGCAAGAGCGGCCTCATCCTTCTGGCCGCCTGAAGCATGACGGGCACGGACAGCAACCTCCGACGCTTCGATCTGTGGCCAGAGTTTGCTGGCGAGGGTGGTGGGGGGATCGAGCAGAGTGCGAGGAAGGTAGTGATCTCCGCCCTCTATGTTGAATCCAGAGAGGGCACGCACGGGCTGCACTGCGATGCCGGTTAAGTACCTTTCGATGAGCTGATCTCCTGATGCAGTCCACCGGCCATGTATGCGGATGCTTGCCTCTGAGCAGCCAGCCTCGTATGCATGACGTGCTGCCGCTCCCCGCATTGCGTGCGTGAGCTTCGATGACGAGATGCCGAGATCGGAGAAAGCTTGACGAAGAACACTCGCTTGGTCGGACCACGTAATCTCACCGCGCTCTTCATCATCAACCAGCAGATTGAGCTCGTACCAGCCAGCGCGGGACGACAGATCCGGAAACTCGTTGCGCAAATGAAATCGCTGGAAGAGGTACAACGCCAGAGCGCCAATTGGGCACGTCTCGACGTTCTTGTGTCGTGCAGCGATGCCGAACTCCCGCCGCGCCTCGGTGTTCGTCTTGCTGTGTCGGATGCTGACGACGACAGCCTTGCACGTCTGAGGGCGTGATTGGGGAACCTAAGAGATGTGGGGAGCGAGTATTGGCCCATTGTCAGCCGAGATAGATGAAACAGAGGCGGGGAGGAGGGGAGGGGGGAGACTACTCACGGTGTGAAGGTAGAGCGAAGAGAGCTTCGCATGGCGAAGATCCTCTGAGCGGCCCATGATGGCATGTTGCATTAAGAAGTCAAAGCGCGCTCGTACCCACGAGGCCTCATCCTCCTGACCCCCTTCCGCCTCCTGCTTGAGATACCACCGACTGATTCGCTCGCTCGTGCTCCTCTGGATCGTAGCCGTCCTTGAGGGTGTGCTTCCAAGCATCATCGAGTCTCGCTGCGGCCAAGGCGCTCCGCCCCTGCTTCAATGCCTTGGTGAATGCCTTGAGCAGCGCACCATCGCGAGGATGAGGGAAGTGGTTGCGCCCCTGCAGCGTCTGGGTTTCCCACAAGTTGACGATGGCTTTGATGTGGGTGTCCACACCCTCATCGCCGATGCGAGGGTTCTTGTGGAGGACGTAACAACTGAGACAAGGAGATGATAGTGCGGTTTATTGGTCAGAAGTCAGAACAAGGTGAAAACACAACAAGGGCAAACAAGGGCACGTCATCGAGCACATCAGAGAGAAGACACTCACTTCAGATAGGTCACAAGCTTTTGCTCGGACACAAGTATCTCCTCCTCTTCTGCATTGCTTCCCCCATTCGGAACGTCGTCGTCTGAGCTAATGTCGTTCTGCTGCTGCTGCGCTCTAATCCGATTCAGGCAGCGCCAAAATGCCTGAAATTGAGTAGCACTGTCAGGGACGAGATCGCAGGGAAGGGAGGGAGCAGGGACATCTCTACTCACAAGGAAATGGCGCTTACACCGATCCCAGTTCTCCTTCACCCTCGGAGCTAGGGTGCTCTGCTTCAGATGGAGAGTCAAATCGATGGTCTCGTTGATGTAGGGTGCAGCGCCCGGCCCAGCATCATCGTCCAGGGTAGTAGCGTGTACTGCAGCTATCTCATCGTCCGTAGCAAGTGCTCCTTCTTTGGCCAACTGCTCCACCAGCTCCGGAGGCAGCACACCAGGGCCTCGTCCGCCAAACGTCTCCTCCGGTTCAGCTTCGGGTCCGAGCCCATCCGGACGAACGAAGCTGGACGTTGTGGTTGAGCGAGACTGAGAGGCAGGCTGTGTGGAGGTCGAATTGATTGTGGAGGAAGTGGCGATGGTCCCGTTGGTCCCGTTTGCGCCGGTGATGCTTCTCGCGGCGGCTCCACTTGCAGACCACGTGGCGGGGTCATCGGGGGTCAAGAAGAAAGCCAGATTCTGCGTAGCCTGGCGTGACATGATCTCGCGCATCTCCTGAGTGACGGCAGAGTTGGCATCGAGCTTATCTAGTGCGCTGAAGAAGACAAGATCGTGAGTTCAATGTTGAGCGCACGAGCTCACGACGAGCAAAGCAGCCAACATCACTTACCTCCAGGCTTCCGGGTAGCTCTTTCTCCAGTCGTACATCGTAGGCATACCGACCCCGAGCTTCTTGGCACGCTCTTTGACCGAGATGGTCCTCATGGTGGCATCACCGAAGACGTAATAGACAGCACATCGTTTCTTGTTGGGTGTGTATACGACGCCGTCTGCCCTCCTCTTTGTACCTCGGCCGCCTATTCCGCCGGATGGCTTGGGCGCTGCCAGGGAGGGAGAGGGCGTGATACCGGTTGTTTGCAGCTGAAGGGGCCCGGCTTCGGGTGAGACTGAGCTCTGCACCTGCATTGGCCCGCACTCACCAACCACAGCTGGCAGACGCGAGGCTAAGGGCACAGAGAGAGAAGTATAGTGAAGAGCTGGATAGGTGGAAGGAGAGAGAAGAGTGAGAAGAGACAGGGAGAGCGGAAGATGGTGGTTCTCTGCAGGCCACCCCATCAAAAAACAAGCGCAGTTTCACGGAACCATACTCGCTCAAGCTGGTGACCATTGGGAACACGCATGTGACCCCACCTCTTTTACCGTGACCGAACTTTTTGCAACGGATGGGGTGTTTTTATCCTGGACACCGTCGGTCACACTTTCTGGCTGGGCCGGTCACGACTTGGACACAGGTTAGCCCGAACGGTCACCCACCTTGAACGCTTCGGGCAAACCCAACTCCAACCCGTCCACACCGCAACCCGTGTCTTCTCCACTCCTTTTACCTCTCTCAGGGCTGAACCACGCGCCAAAGCTCACGACCGGAGAAGGTGAGGAGCTCATCCTTCATCGCACATTACTGCGCTTTCAGTCTTCTTCTGGTTCTGACCTCTGGTTCTGGCCTCTTTGACTCTCTAATCCCTCCTTTGCGATACCGCCCACAGCCGCCCACAGCCTACAGCGTACGTCTCCACGCCGCGCTTCGGCTGCCCATCAGCACTATGGCAGACATGTGAGTGGCTCTGTTGATCGCCTACGCTTCTCCACTATCGAATCTTCTTACTGACACTTCTCCTTCCCAACACATCATCAGCCACCAGTCAAGCGGATACATACCGGTGCGGGGAAAGGGAATGCCAGAGAGCTACGAGGTCTATGAGTGAGCACCACCCCTTCCCTTCTCACACATTGCTGGCTTCCCATACTGACAATCACATGCTCGTTCTTTCACACTTCAGACGAGCATCAATGAACCAGAGACGATGGAGAGCGAGAAGGGCTGGACAGGACGCACCATTGATCAACGTGCGCTTCCTGCTCCAGCCGCGGCTTGTGAGGATAGTGGCGCACTAGGAGAGGAGATTGGGGCAGGGATGCTGCACCTGATCAAGCACATCCTCTGCCCCATCTCTGAGAGCGGTTTACAGGGGAAGGTATGTCATTTTTTTTCTGACCTTGCTGCCCGGTCCGAGATACTGATACGCTGTTTTCCTTTTCAGAATATGCAATCACTCTCTCAGTTGTAGGTAGGTAGGTGCAGCATCCTCGGCTAGTGAAAGGCAAAGGTATGTTAGCCCCTCTTCTTCATCGCCTCGACGCCTCTCTACAGATCACCGCATCCCTTACGTTGAGTGTTGACTAATGCTCAAACTGTTCTCTTTTCCAGACAGTTACACGGTACACCACTGCCGCAAGATTCATCTACTTCTGCTTCTGCCATCCGGTCAAGGGAATCACAATGGCACACAATGATTTAACAAGGATGCAGTGTCGATTGTCACAAAGCAAGATACAAGGGAAACGAAAGTAAGAGCAAACGATCACAAAATACATGTACGACGAGGATGAAAGGTCAAGACACTGGTGACTACTGGGGGCTACTGGAGAACGTTTCTTGAGTGATTAAAGCGCGAGAGAAGTAGTGGAAGTATTGGGAAGGGAAAGGTCGCAAGGAAGCTTCTGAATTATTCGATCATCATGTTGCAGCAACCAGCAGGGCCATCCACGCGGCGCGCGCATCGTCCTTGGCGATGTTATCGGCCAGTGTGCGGAGACCGTGCTTGTTTTTCTTGAGCTGTGTGTCCATTGCCCGCGCTGCCGTGTCACGACTCCAACCCCTGTCTCTCTCCAGCTCCTCTAACACGCCCACCACACGACGCCAGCGGCAGATCTGCTTGCGCGCAGCTGCTCCTTTTGCGTCCAGCGCTTGGTCTTTGGCCTCCAAGCGCGCAAGCACGCCCATGTATCCGTCCTTGCCCGCATACCACTCCACCGCGAGCTGACTGACCGTGTTGACCTTTGCCGCAATGCACAGAATCGTGCGAGGAAGAAGGATAAGAGGAGGTGGAGGGGCAGATGAGGCGGCAGGCACGGAAGAAGCTGTAGGCATGGGAGGTGGTTGAAAAGACGCGGACGGTCTCTCCGTGTCGGACGCGATCGAAGCAGCAGCAGCAGAATCTTCCTGGCTCCGCATCGGCAGGGGGGGAACGGGAGTCGAGGAGCTTGGAGCGGACGTGGAGGGGGTGGAATGAGAGATGGGTGGAGACGGGTCTGCGAGTGCTGGCAGCGTACTGGTGGCAAGCAGCCGAACGAGCATCTGCAAAGTTTGCTGCTGCTGCTCGTGTTGATGGGTGTGTGTTGACTGGAGCTAACACAAGAAAGAGAAAGAGAGAGAATCAACCACACCACAACTTCCATCAGCACAAGGTACCAGCGATCAACAGCACAGACCATAACACAGAACCCGCTCACAGTTGAAGACGCGCCAGCAAGGGCACAGATGCTGCTCATAACTACTTGCTGCACCTGGGCTCTGCCCTCATCTGCTCGATCGCGACGCTCAATTGATTCAGAGAGCATGATGACGGCACGCTCCAGACCGTGGTGGAGGCGCTCGATGTCGACCTGCTGCGCGGATATGGCTTGCTTGAACGCCGCTGTCGTCTCCGCGCTGCTTGCTCGCAGGTCAGCGAGCGCATGACCGAGGCGTGGTATGAGCTCGGTGATCGTGACTTCAAGAGGGTGTGGTGTGTCTGAGATCTTGGAAACGAGCTCGGAGCGAAAGGTTCGGAAGTCCTCGGAGGTGAAGGGTTCCACTGACCAGATCGGCAGAGACGGGAAACTTGTTGATAGCAACGCAGCATCTTGTAGAAGAACCACTCGGAGCCAACGCATGACCTCGAGAAAGGCAAGAGCGGCCTCATCCTTCTGGCCGCCTGAAGCATGACGGGCACGGACAGCAACCTCCGACGCTTCGATCTGTGGCCAGAGTTTGCTGGCGAGGGTGGTGGGGGGATCGAGCAGAGTGCGAGGAAGGTAGTGATCTCCGCCCTCTATGTTGAATCCAGAGAGGGCACGCACGGGCTGCACTGCGATGCCGGTTAAGTACCTTTCGATGAGCTGATCTCCTGATGCAGTCCACCGGCCATGTATGCGGATGCTTGCCTCTGAGCAGCCAGCCTCGTATGCATGACGTGCTGCCGCTCCCCGCATTGCGTGCGTGAGCTTCGATGACGAGATGCCGAGATCGGAGAAAGCTTGACGAAGAACACTCGCTTGGTCGGACCACGTAATCTCACCGCGCTCTTCATCATCAACCAGCAGATTGAGCTCGTACCAGCCAGCGCGGGACGACAGATCCGGAAACTCGTTGCGCAAATGAAATCGCTGGAAGAGGTACAACGCCAGAGCGCCAATTGGGCACGTCTCGACGTTCTTGTGTCGTGCAGCGATGCCGAACTCCCGCCGCGCCTCGGTGTTCGTCTTGCTGTGTCGGATGCTGACGACGACAGCCTTGCACGTCTGAGGGCGTGATTGGGGAACCTAAGAGATGTGGGGAGCGAGTATTGGCCCATTGTCAGCCGAGATAGATGAAACAGAGGCGGGGAGGAGGGGAGGGGGGAGACTACTCACGGTGTGAAGGTAGAGCGAAGAGAGCTTCGCATGGCGAAGATCCTCTGAGCGGCCCATGATGGCATGTTGCATTAAGAAGTCAAAGCGCGCTCGTACCCACGAGGCCTCATCCTCCTGACCCCCTTCCGCCTCCTGCTTGAGATACCACCGACTGATTCGCTCGTGCTCCTCTGGATCGTAGCCGTCCTTGAGGGTGTGCTTCCAAGCATCATCGAGTCTCGCTGCGGCCAAGGCGCTCCGCCCCTGCTTCAATGCCTTGGTGAATGCCTTGAGCAGCGCACCATCGCGAGGATGAGGGAAGTGGTTGCGCCCCTGCAGCGTCTGGGTTTCCCACAAGTTGACGATGGCTTTGATGTGGGTGTCCACACCCTCATCGCCGATGCGAGGGTTCTTGTGGAGGACGTAACAACTGAGACAAGGAGATGATAGTGCGGTTTATTGGTCAGAAGTCAGAACAAGGTGAAAACACAACAAGGGCAAACAAGGGCACGTCATCGAGCACATCAGAGAGAAGACACTCACTTCAGATAGGTCACAAGCTTTTGCTCGGACACAAGTATCTCCTCCTCTTCTGCATTGCTTCCCCCATTCGGAACGTCGTCGTCTGAGCTAATGTCGTTCTGCTGCTGCTGCGCTCTAATCCGATTCAGGCAGCGCCAAAATGCCTGAAATTGAGTAGCACTGTCAGGGACGAGATCGCAGGGAAGGGAGGGAGCAGGGACATCTCTACTCACAAGGAAATGGCGCTTACACCGATCCCAGTTCTCCTTCACCCTCGGAGCTAGGGTGCTCTGCTTCAGATGGAGAGTCAAATCGATGGTCTCGTTGATGTAGGGTGCAGCGCCCGGCCCAGCATCATCGTCCAGGGTAGTAGCGTGTACTGCAGCTATCTCATCGTCCGTAGCAAGTGCTCCTTCTTTGGCCAACTGCTCCACCAGCTCCGGAGGCAGCACACCAGGGCCTCGTCCGCCAAACGTCTCCTCCGGTTCAGCTTCGGGTCCGAGCCCATCCGGACGAACGAAGCTGGACGTTGTGGTTGAGCGAGACTGAGAGGCAGGCTGTGTGGAGGTCGAATTGATTGTGGAGGAAGTGGCGATGGTCCCGTTGGTCCCGTTTGCGCCGGTGATGCTTCTCGCGGCGGCTCCACTTGCAGACCACGTGGCGGGGTCATCGGGGGTCAAGAAGAAAGCCAGATTCTGCGTAGCCTGGCGTGACATGATCTCGCGCATCTCCTGAGTGACGGCAGAGTTGGCATCGAGCTTATCTAGTGCGCTGAAGAAGACAAGATCGTGAGTTCAATGTTGAGCGCACGAGCTCACGACGAGCAAAGCAGCCAACATCACTTACCTCCAGGCTTCCGGGTAGCTCTTTCTCCAGTCGTACATCGTAGGCATACCGACCCCGAGCTTCTTGGCACGCTCTTTGACCGAGATGGTCCTCATGGTGGCATCACCGAAGACGTAATAGACAGCACATCGTTTCTTGTTGGGTGTGTATACGACGCCGTCTGCCCTCCTCTTTGTACCTCGGCCGCCTATTCCGCCGGATGGCTTGGGCGCTGCCAGGGAGGGAGAGGGCGTGATACCGGTTGTTTGCAGCTGAAGGGGCCCGGCTTCGGGTGAGACTGAGCTCTGCACCTGCATTGGCCCGCACTCACCAACCACAGCTGGCAGACGCGAGGCTAAGGGCACAGAGAGAGAAGTATAGTGAAGAGCTGGATAGGTGGAAGGAGAGAGAAGAGTGAGAAGAGACAGGGAGAGCGGAAGATGGTGGTTCTCTGCAGGCCCACCCCATCAAAAAACAAGCGCAGTTTCACGGAACCATACTCGCTCAAGCTGGTGACCATTGGGAACACGCATGTGACCCCACCTCTTTTACCGTGACCGAACTTTTTGCAACGGATGGGGTTATTGGGTCCAGGAAGCTTTTTCTGGTTTAAAAATGAGCCTTTATTCTGTCGCTCTACTAAGTCAGCCCTCGATCACACATACACAACATCATTTTTTTTGAACCTGAAGCTAAGGATGTCGGTCATATCTAGCGGAGTTGCGGAGATTATCTCCTCTCCGCTACTTCCGCTGCTGCGGAGTTTTTTTTTTGGAGCTTTTTATCTCCGCTGAAGTCAAATCTCCGCTTCCAAACTCCGACAAAACTCCGCTGGCACAGCGGAGAAACTGCGGACAGTGGGGGAGGGAGTTTTTTTTTTGGGGCCAAAAATTGCATCTCCGTCGGGGGCGAGGGGAACTCCGTAAAATCTCCGCCAGACCCTGAGACCCGGGGTCTCATCGGGGTTTCGTTCAATTTTGAAGAGTTTCATCGATTGGGAGAGAGTCTGGGGTCACGCGACGGAGTCTCAAGTCTGATACCGGATGAGTCCGGATCCACACCGGGTCCCGGTTCGGACACCAAATGGCTCTCCAGAGCCTCTTACTCCTCTCTGAGCCTTCTATAAGCTCAGCTGTCGTTGTTGGAGGGTCGATGGAGGCCTTCAGCGACCTCATTGGTGGTTTGAGACTGCCCTGAGCCGGTAAAGGGCGTTGAGGTCAGGGGAGATGAGACACTATGTAGCGGAGGTGCGGAGTTCCGTCGGAAGTGTACCGGAATTAGGGGAGGGAGATTTTCGTTTCGCTTTTCGTCTTCTTTGCCAGCGGAGTTCCGTCATTATCTCCGTCAATACCGCGGAAACAGGGGGAGGGAGATTTGGATTCCAAAAATCACTGCGGAGATCTTGCGGAGAGTGTCGGAAGGGAGAGGAGTTCCGCCGGAGTTCCGGACGACATCCTTACCTGAAGCTAGATACCTTTGACAGAGGACGATTCCCCAAGTTTGACGTTCGTTGCTTGAATATTGAGAAAGACCAATCAGGAGCGAAAAGGTGAGAATTTATCAAATATTTCATTATTTATATTATCTGAAACCTCGGTGTTTCACTTTTGGCTCGACTGCACTTTCTAACCTCCGACAGGATGTAAGCCCGAAATTCCTTCCTTCCATCAGTCATCACCATCACCTGTAAATACTTCTTTCCAACTCCCAAAATCTCAACGAGAAAATCACCTCAAACGGCACACCTGTCACCGTCGATGAGTATCATTCACCACTAATTTCTCGCACTCCCTCGTATGTACCACGCACTGATTCTTCGATCCAGTCTATTCACACATCTAAACCTCCTCCTAGGCTCCCAAGTTTTAGCCGCTGCACTCGGCACTCGCCCTCTGCGCTTTGACGGCTCTGTGCATCTGGTCAATGGCTTCTGGCCTCTGAAATTCTTGTCTCCGTTTCGCCGAACTCCTTCTCGGGCGTCGTAAGTCGTAACTCGTATGCGGCATGTGCCATAGGGACACATGGTCTTGCAATCCTTCAAATACTACGTGCTTTCCTCCCCTTCGTGGCTACCAGTAAGCTGTAGGCAGTAGTGAGTAGAATGTTCGATCCGGGCCGGGCCATGCATTCACACATCCCTTTCGTGATTCTGTTCCTTTCACAGACCACAGTCAATTTCAGCTCTACGCGTGCCTTCGAACAGTAAGCAGATCGTCCTTTCCGCCGTTGCAATGCCGCCCTATAGTTTATACTGGTTATACACTGATACTCTAACACGTACGTTATCTCCATTCACAGTCGTCTTCTGCTCTGGCCTCTGCGCATCCATGGTTCTCGTCTCCGATTAATCGACCTAGTCCTCAGCCCTCGATTCCTCGCCACATGCCTGCTCGTTTGTCCACTCTGCGCATCATTAAGGACGTCCTTTCCGCCACTACGATGCTGCTCTGTAGGCTATACGGAAAACGAGTCATACACTAACCCACGACTTCTCTTCATTCCATTATCCATACGGCATACTGGTTTTCATCAGCTATCTCCATTCTCCATCAAGCATCACCGCGACTACAATCACCACATCTTCCACTCAACCTTCACTTCACCTCCGCCAGCAACTTCATCTCAATTTATTGTCACCACTCGTCCCTAAAAGGCTACGGTATACAACCACACCCTGCATAACCGTCGACGACCCTCCGAACTTCAGACGCTTCCAACCAGTGGTCGGCAAACTTTTAGACTTTCTCATTGGACTTTTGAAAAGTCTAATAGTCTAGACTTTTTTGGGCTTAGACTTTTACACTTTTGGCCTTAGACTTGGACTTTGACTTTTTCGTGGGGAGGGCAGACTAAAAGTTTAAAAAGTCCAAAAGTCCATTACTGCTTTGAAATGTCAGACTATTGGACTAACAGTCAGACTTATTGTCCAATAGTCACAAGAATAAGGATGTCGGTCATATCTAGCGGAGTTGCGGAGATTATCTCCTCTCCGCTACTTCCGCTGCAGCGGAGTTTTTTTTCTGGGATTTTTATCTCCGCTGAAATCAAATCTCCGCTTCCCAACTCCGACAAAGCTCCACTGCCATAGCGGAGAAACTGCGGAGAGTGGGGGAGGGAGTTTTTTTTTGAGGCTGAAAAATTGCATCTCCGTCGGGGGCGAGGGGAACTCCGCAAAATCTCCGCCAGACCCTGAGACCCGGGTCTCACCGGGGTTTCCTTCCAGTTTGAAAGAGTTTCTTCGATTGGGAGAGAGTCTGGGGTCACGCGCCGGAGTCTCAAGTCTGATACCGGATGAGTCCGGATCCGCACCGGGTCCCGGTTCGGACACCAAATTGCTCGCTAGCGCCTCTTGCTCCTCCCTGAGCCTTATATAAGCTCAGCTGTCATTGTTGAAAGGTCGATGGAGGCCTTCAGCGACCTCATTGGCGGTTTGAGACTGCCCTGAGCCGGTATAGAGCGTTGAGGTCAGGGGAGATGAGACACTGGGTGACTTCAGATCCTTCATAACGCTTATGTGCTGGTTAAGGTTTCTTTATGTTATGTGCTCCGATGGCTTCAGATACGGACACATAAGCTGCTACATAACGCTGCCTCTGTCCGTACAGCGCTTTCGCCAGCGCTTTTGCAAAATATGCTGTCTTTCTGTGCGGGCAACGGGACACAGAGGAAGTGCCAGCCTCAAAATGCAGTTTCAGAAGGTGTGCTTAAAAATAGTTCCACCACTTTTGCAGAGCTCTAAACTTATGTTCTGAGCTAGCGTTTATGTGTCCAGCTGGTTATCCAGGGGGGGGGGGGGGGCGGATAACCCACTCGAGAGAACATAACATAAACGCACACATAACCGTTTATGTGAGCCCGTTATGAAGGATCTGAAGTCACCCACTATGTAGCGGAGGTGCGGAGCTCCGTCGGAAGTGTACCGGAAATAGGGGAGGGAGATTTTCGTTTCGCTGTTCGTCTTCTTTGCCAGCGGAGTTCCGTCGTTATCTCCGTCAATACCGCGGAAACAGGGGGAGGGAGATTTGGATTCCAAAAATGACTGCGGAGATCTTGCGGAGAGTGTCGGAAGGGAGAGGAGTTCCGCCGGAGTTCCGGAATCCGGACGACATCCTTACACAAGAATGCTTAGACTTCTTTGGACTTTTAGTTCAATACTCACACGGCTGACCGACTATGTGACCAAAAGTCTGATCTATCGTGACTTAAAGGCGAAATTGAGTCTGATATTTTCAAAAACGACATTTTGAAAATGACCAAAAAATTGGCGTTTTCGACTTTAAGTCTTAACAGTTGGACTTTCAGTCATAAAAGTCCCAATAAAGTCACTATTTGTGCCCAAATTTTGTGTTAGACTTTTAGTCTGACTTTGTGACTAAAGTCTAGACTTGGACTTGGACTTTTGAACTTTTGGGAACATTAGACTTGGACTTGGAATTTTGAGATCGAAAAATGTTAGACTTTTAGTTCATGCCGACCACTGCTTCCAACGCAACAGCATCTCAGCCATTATTTTTCCACAGGCCTGAGGGCTGAGGCCACACAGGTGAGTGATTCCTCTTTCCGCCTCCCAGTCCAATTTAAAGATCTTTTGCTGACCGACCGAGGTCCGAGACTCGTTCGTCACTTAAAGATGATATCAATCACCGAGCCGCAAAATTTTCGACTCCCTGAACTTGAAGTCACTAGTCCGCTGAATACTTCCATCCTTCAGATAAATCACGCTCCATCCACAGCAGCATGCTAATCAAACCCGGTCGCGGAACAGGGAATGGGATGGGCGGCGTGCATCGTTGTTTCCGGACTCTGGGTCAGTCTCCCCCTCAAAGCTCATGAATTATCAATCGCCTATTTAATCTTACTGACCGTTCCCTTCCATTCTTACAGATTGTACGCGAAGGCCGAAGAGATCAATGGCGTGACGAAACTCCTGTTCCACTCCTTGCACGACGCGGGGACGTCAAGACTCAAGCGTGTCTCTGCTGGCGTGTACGATGGGTTTCGCGCCTCGCGGTGCAGCTCATTTATTCCTCTTAGCTGCCATGTCGGACCCGATCGCTTACAGCTTACAAATTACACCGATGACCGACCACGTCAAGCTCAGTCACAGTGCGGTCACCCTACTCGATGTAATCTGCGGCCTAAAGCTTCGGGATTGTACCCTGATCCCTGCGTGAGTCCCGTTCTCCTTTACACTCATTTTACGTACTGAATTACTGACTTTCAACAATCGACTGTATCCGAACAATTGGAATTCGGATGTCAGTCCAGGTTATTTCCGGAACTTTTCTTATGTCAACGGCTTACATTCGGCTTACGGTTACAACAGAATCCCGGTCGGATAAGACCAGATGATTGCTGGAGATTTTACGTTTTTCGAACGGTCATCGGATCATCACCTGAACTCACCCGTGCTCCGGTATGAACAACTTTTTCACCCTCTCTCAGTCTCACCATCGGTGCGTCCACTGCTTAGTCTGCTACAGCTACCATCGGGATAATCTTCAGACTTGAGCAGCACAACAAACAACTTTCGATCACACACTCTGCAGCATCAAGGCATCCCCTCAAGGCTCAGTCATTTAACAAAAGTCAGAACGTCACTTTCTCCTCCGGATTCCGGAAGCAAGAACGCAATCTTGTCGATATAAACGGCAAACGGCTGTGGGATCATTTGTCGGAAATCATTGTCTGCGACGCCACCAAGTCCAAGGTCAAGGCGTCGCACTCCTTTCAATAAGAGGCTGGAAGCGATATCGGGTACGTCGTCCCAATGGCAGCAACATTGTCGAAACTCTCCGCATTTGCTTCGCTCACGGACTGAATTACGGGACTGCTGCCGCAGGAACCTGCTGACCATGGTCGAGAAGTAAGACGACAAAGTTTTTTGGCCTGCTATCATGATTAACGAGAACGAGGTTGGTGGTGGAGTGCGAGGATATGCTGAGTTCATTGCCGAGCACGGCAGAGAGCAATGACCAAGGAGAATAGATGCGCGAGCGGCGAGGTGGTGGCGGACTTGATGGAAGGACTTGTGCTGGATGGTGATGAAAATTCAGGGGATTAAAAAGATCAGGATGGTACTGGGCCAAAAGTAGGCTGAGCGCTGATGGCATTGAGATCCTTCATGGGGAAAGGCCAGTACTCCGTCAGGCAATGGCTCAAGATGGACGCCCTGTCGTTGCGTCTCGGAGCGCTCATACTATCGATGAGAACATTGAATAATTTGAGATCTTGTGTTTGACAGATGTGGAATGGTGGGTGGCCGTGGAGCTGAGTAGACTGAAGTGGCCGGAGGATTATCCGAGATGTCAGCGGGGACATACAGGATGTCACTCGGATGACATCTCCCTCACCCGGTGTAATCCGACGATAGCACGACTGGTAGCCGTACGCCCGTACGCTAGAAATTTGATTACATACACGGGTGATATCCGGATAACATCGGAAATGAGTGGATGTGAATGTGGATGAGACAAAAACCACACACATCTGCGTGATATCCTCGGTTCGCGAGCACAGATTTGTACTGACAGGCAAAGGTATACTCCTCTCATGATCTCCTGTCGCTATACGACTTATTTCGTTCAGGTCGTCAGCCGTCACCGAGAGCAAGATAGAACACTAGTGGAGAAGCTTGGCCTCGAGCATATTGAGATATTCGGAAAGGCCCAAGACCAGATTGACCATCGAAAAGTTTAACGTCACACCGGCCGCAGACCCGCAGTCTTTTGAATTTTGATGAACGGGGGCAGCAGCAGAACGGAGACGGGGAGAGAATCAGAGAAGTACATACGCCGTAAATCTTGTCTGAGGCAATGACGGAGAATCCAGAAGCGGACTCATACACCTGCGAAGGGAGGGAATCGCTGGAGGAATCAGAAAAGACATCAGAAGATGAGGCGAGTGCTCGTTTTGCCTTTCGAGCAGTGCTGGCAGCTGGACGGCTGAACCGACAGTAAGGGGAGTGCCGAGGGGAGGAAGGAGGGGGGGGGGGGGAATATCCCAGAGATAACGATGGTCCCGGCTGGAATCCGCTCTGACTCACGTCCGACCACAAACAGCTGGTGGACAGCGGAGGATCTCTCAACCTCAACGAATGATAAGCTTGCCTGTGCTAACCAAATGGTGGAAGGCTCTCTTGGGCCTTGGCTCTTAGCTGAACCAAGGAAAGGAGAGGTTGTTGTGGCCAGGAGTCAGTCTGCGTTTGTCGGAGATCCGCAGGGACCGGGCGAATAATGCTGACGAAGTTGCTGTTGTTGCTCACGCAAGCTTGTTATCTGGTCGTAGTGGACATGAGGGCGGAGAACTTTGACCGTGCTGCTCATTGCTGCTGTTCCTTGTTGCCTCTCTCGGCGGTATACGTCTGATGGTTGCCTGGCTGCTTAAGGAGTAGCTGGAGACGGCAGCATGAGTAATACCGGGGAATGCGAACCCACTCGGCGGACAAAGAGGTAAATAGGCAGCTGTATGAAACAGGACGTCGGTAGCGGTGCAGTGCGCGAACTTGGAGACGGCACCGGAGGGACGTTCGTCACAACCGTCCACTAGGTAAACCATGTGGAGAGTGGCGAGGACGGCATTGTGTCATAAGACGAGGCGGGGACGAAGGGCGAGCACGGCCTACCAATCGCGAACAGTTCCAAGTGTCGAGAAGAGAAATAGATTCGAGACGCCCAGCGCACGGAGGAGAGGAAGATACGTTTCCCAAACGCGTGCGGCTTAGAGTTGAGCCCAGAAGGGGGGCGGCGTTCAGCGATCGAACGTTCGCCCAGGTGTTCGAGGCTCTTGCGGACCTATGGCCGGCGGACAGAGACAAGCGTGGCCACGAACAGGTAAGGATGTCGGTCATATCTAGCGGAGTTGCGGAGATTATCTCCTCTCCGCTACTTCCGCTGCAGCGGAGTTTTTTTTCTGGGATTTTTATCTCCGCTGAAGTCAAATCTCCGCTTCCCAACTCCGACAAAGCTCCGCTGCCATAGCGGAGAAACTGCGGAGAGTGGGGGAGGGAGTTTTTTTTTGAGGCTGAAAAATTGCATCTCCGTCGGGGGCGAGGGGAACTCCGCAAAATCTCCGCCAGACCCTGAGACCCGGGTCTCACCGGGGTTTCCTTCCAGTTTGAAAGAGTTTCTTCGATTGGGAGAGAGTCTGGGGTCACGCGCCGGAGTCTCAAGTCTGATACCGGATGAGTCCGGATCCGCACCGGGTCCCGGTTCGGACACCAAATTGCTCGCTAGGCGTAACATATACTAAACTAGAGAGCTTTGTCAACTATTAGTAAGGCAGTGATATGTGAAGAGCGAGTGATGAATGACAAGAAGAGAAGAGATACGTACAAAGGATGCGGTCGAGAAGGAAATACATCACTATACATGAGATCGAGAGGGTATGAATGTCAAATGTGGGAAATGTGGAGGTCAAGGATGTTGCTAATTGCTATGCGATGTGTCATGACTCATGTGCGTGAGAAAAGGGAGAGAAAAGATAGGAGAAGGGAAAGATTGAGAGAAAGGAGAGGAGATAAGATAAAAGATAACGCCCACGTTTACCTCCTCCAAGGCTCCAACACATAACAAGACGGCTCAGCTTGGAAGATTCAATCAATGTCGAAATCAGGGTCCATCAAAAGAAAAAGATAGTTAGTAAGAAATTGTCTCGAATTCCCCAGACTCTTAGTACTGGGTTTCTATCGTTGCAATTCCTTGCGGCCGTAAAATAACCACCAACAACGATCGAAAAAAGTTTGTCAATTCGGCACCAAATCGCTTGAATGTTCGTGTCCGGTGCGGAAATCACGTCCTCCTCCCTGACACCAAGTTTCAGCTCAAACGGACACGATTTGGAGCAAGTTATTCGAGAGGTTTTGATTTTTCTGATTAGTCATCACGGTTTCTTGCGGCCGTAAACGGGTTCCGTTCTTTGGACCGTTCCTCAGAAACGGTAGCCTTTTTTTGCCCCCAACTCAACGAGTAACGACCTCTATGTAGTATGTACCGTCAAAGCAGGTATCAACCAGCTTAAGGATGTGCACGGAGCTCCCCGGAATTTCCGGCTTCCGGGGAGGAGCTCCGAAGCAATTCCGGGGCTTTTTCAGGCATTCCGAATTCCGGATAAATTACTTCTCTGTTAGGCGCATAGCTCCGGGTTCCGGGAAAAAAACTTATTCCTTACTTCTGCAATTCCGGCTCCGTCAAAATTAAGGCTGTCACAAATTTTTCATTCCGCATTCCGCAGGTCCCGGAATGCGGAATTCCGCCGGATTCCGGGAGATTTTGGGACTCACTTCTACAGTCGGAAGATCACGTAGATATCGATCTAAATCGACCTTGTACTCATACATAGCCTTCATGAAGGCTCTTCCGAGCTGTGAATGGCTCATTTGATGGCCAACACCGGTCTATTTGCTGGTCTCCCGGTCTAAAATGTGCCAAAGAGACCACCCAAATGAGGGTTCTCAACTATGAAACTCGGTCACGGAGTCTCATCATTAGATGAGACCCCATGTGAGACTCCTCATCACGTGACCCCCGGAATCTCCCGGAATCCGGCGGAATTTCGGGAAAATGAACTTGTTTCGCTATGGATTCCGTATTCCGCATGTTCTGACGTGGGTCGCCCATGACTGTTCCGGCTTCCGCATCACCACCCACCGGAAATTCCGGCTACCGGGTGAATAGCCACAAATTACAAATTTATCAAATCATTGATTCCGCTTCCGGGGAATCCCCGGAATTGGCTTCGGAGTCCGGCGGAATCCGGGAAAACCAATTCCGGGGCGAGCTCCGTGCACATCCTTAAACCAGCTTGGATAAGTGCAGTTCTCAGCTGAAATATACGCAGCATTCGGCATAGATGATTGAAGAATACCGCTCTGAGCGCTGCCCAATTGCAACTTGTATTAGCCAATAGCCATCATCGAAAACGACCTTAACTTTTGATAAATCGTAATCCAGAGCTATCATCGCGAGTCTGCGACGACTGGCGGAGCAGGCGAAGGGTGGCGCGCCACCCTGAGTCGTGCGTAGCCACAGTTTACATCTTTTCTGTTCACTTTTCATGGCTGTCACCGTGGCAACTGGCGACTGGCGAAGCAGGCGAAGGGTGGCATGCCACCCTGAGGCCTGAGCCCTGCGTAGCCATCTACCAGTCCACTAAGCACGGTAACAAGTCTGAAGTGAATCCATTATTCAAACGTAACGGAGAGCTCAGAGAAAACTCTGCCGGTAATGTGCAGGGAAATGATGAGTGAATTGCTGTTTGCTGATATGTAGTCGAAAAGGAAGAGATTACTCCACAGACCACATTCCCCAAGTAGAACCAGCTGTCACCTGTCACGAGCTGCGAAGGAACTGAGCCGCAAGAAGAGGGATGACGGAATAGGAATTGTTTAGGAGCGGAATGACTAGGGCAGAGTAAGGAGGGGAAAGGGAGACCGATCTCAGCTTATCACCATTACGGACTTACGCAGAGCGAGCCTGTGCTATAGGACTACCTAGCTCTACCACGTGCCTCCTATCTTATCTTCTTCTCTTCACTCCTTCTGTCTCCCTATCTCTCTCGGCCGTTACCTTTTTCTCTCTCTATCGCTCCCCGATAGCAACAGTCACTCGCAGCTCCTCCCTCACGCTTTTCACCACTGTACTTCTTTCTCTCTTCCAGAATCAATCACTTTACTCTTCCTTTCACTATTTGCTGATAGCTTATCATAGCTTCAGTACATGGTGATGAGAGTAGATTTGCTCCCCTCACTTCTGATCAGCTGCACCTCTCCCAGTGCCTGATCGCTTGCCCTCACTCTTACCCTACACAATCTTCTCCGAATCCTCCTCTCTTCGTTGCTCTCAGCTGTCTCAACCTCTCACTTCCGTCGACATCACCTGTTCACGCCCACGACTCTTCACGTCTTTGACGATGTCTTCAAGCACTCGCTTCTTTACACTTCTCCCCTCCGCTTCTCTTACCGCGCGCAGCATCGGTTTTCACTGCTCGGACTAGTTCAACATCCCTCTGGGCGGCACTCGCTTTAGCTGGAGTCCGGGCGCCCAGCCTTCCGTCGCTCCTTACTTTTTCCTCTTTGACGAGGATACTATCGGTTCCGATCACGCCATCATTTCTTTCAGCGGCGGTATCCTCACTATCACTCATCAAGACGACCGCGGTACGACCCGTGTGAATGCGCGTCCATTGAATCGCTATCAGGTCACCCCTCTGCGCGATGGCGACTTCCTCGAGCTTGGTTCCTGGAGGCCGCTGGACGACACAAGTTCCATTTCACTCTCCCTTACCGTCCTCCTTTCCGACCTACCTCCCGTTCTTCCACATAGATTCGGTTCTCACGGTTCAGGATGTTCGGCTGCCTCGGTTGCACCTCTAATTCCTACTCCGCCAGCTCTGCTTTCTCAGCTACGCCATCTTTCCACAGAGATCAACGAGATACGCGAAGCTCTACTGCATGCTCGCAACGCGGCCGATACCCATATATGCGCGCAACTCCCGCCGCCTCGTCCCTACGGCCAACTTTTAGCCGACCTTCGCATCCATGCTGTGGATGGGCCTTTTCCTTCTCCGGATCTCACACCTCCTTCGCCAAGACCGTCCTCCTCTGCATCCGTGTCGGTGTTGGCTTCTCCAGTTTCAAGTTCGCCACTGCCGGCGGCGCCATCTTCTCCTCTGACCACTTCGGTACTCACCTCAGTACTGCGGTTGGCATCGTCACCAGCAGCAGCTCTCTTGTCGTCGCCGCCAAGTTCCTACATCACTCCCGCGCCTCCATCGCCGCCTTCGTACTCCCTAGACTCGGTGCAGGTCGACTCTCCTTCACCAGCATCTTCAGCAGTCCCAAACTCCCCCGCCGGCCGCCGCTACGACTTCATCATCACCATTGGTCAACACATTGCCTGCGGAACTGGACGTTCTGAATGTTCCGGCAAGCGAAGCGATTATCGCGTGCGCCCGCCTCTCTTCTTTGCAAGCTCCATCGGAAGGTCTGCCTCCCACCTGCGCGCATCGCCATTCTTCACCGGCCGGGTCTCCTCTGTCGCCCAAATCTGTCAACTTTCCCGCATCAAGACAGAGCGACCCGAGTGGTCCGTCCGACGTTCCGTCTTCCTGTTTGGTTGGGATTTATCAGCCTTCTGTACCTCCCGCTTCGCTCCCGCCTCGGAGGTGTGGACCTTCTGTCTCATCCATGGCCAGGAGAACTGCCGTTGCTATTGCATCAGCGGTGACTGCATGAGCTGCACGAGACCGGATGCGCGACGCCTGGATTCACGCTCGTGTTTATGTGCACCGCTCTGTTTTTCATTTGCGATCGACATCGCCCTCGCTTCGGTCTTCTTTCGACGTGGCTCTGGATCGGTTTCGTTTGGCGTGGGTTTCGGCAAGGCGGTCGCTGCTGTGTTCTAAACGCATGGCTTCGATTGCTGCATGCGTCGCGACGCCTTTCTATTGGAACTCGACGCTCTTTGAGTCGTTCTCAGCAGCGCATATCCCATTAACGTCGATCATGGGCTCACTCGTCCGTCGACTTGTTCACCGTCATGTTGCTCCGGTTCAGCTGGACCGACTTCGTTCTCTTCGTCCTCGACATCAATCCTCTCGCCTTCGCGTCTTCCGCCAAGGCCTCCGCTGCTCACCATCACATTATTGATCGCTTCAGAGTCGGATACCCGCCCTAACCTTCCCCTCACAGCCTTAGTCCATCCAATCCCTTCTGAGATGCCTATTGTCCACTGCTCACGACCAGAGACGGCCGTCTTTTTTTCGGTGGGGATGAGCTATAGGGCCTACCACGTGCTGACGTGCCTCCTATCTTATCTTCTTCTCTTCACTCCTTCTGTCTCCCTATCTCTCTCGGCCGTTACCTTTTTCTCTCTCCATCGCTCCCCCGATAGCAACAGTCACTCGCAGCTCCTCCCTCACGCTTTTCACCACTGTACTTCTTTCTCTCTTCCAGAATCAATCACTTTACTCTTCTTTTTACTGTTTGCTGATAGCTTATCATAGCTTCAGTACAGAGCCTGCCGTTCATGTGTAGTGACTGAAATGCGAAAGGATGAGCGAATTGATGGTGGTCGAGATTCGGGAAGGAAGACAGCAACTATGTGATCAGAAGTACATCAGAAGAGGTGACTCGGCCGAGAGACCCATCGGGATAATCAAGAGAGGGTCGGAAAGATGAGAAAGAAGGGATGAGATAAGCGAGAGACAAGATGGTACCACGTGTGACGTGGCTGCCCATGTTATATGTGGCACCAGCTGACCAGCTTTGGCCCTCCTGCCTCTCCCATTAATATTTAAAATTGAATTGTCAAACTTTCACCTGTTAAGTGTCTGGGGAAGACTCTGGACCTCCAGGACAGAACAGTCAAGGATGGGCTCTCCGGCCTCCGCCGAGCAGAAACAGACTCTACAACCCCAAACTATAAGTCCGGGCAACTGCACGTGACACTTTGACTTGATCTACCACAGGAAACGTAAGCCGTAGCTCGCTGCCTTCCTCTCGCCGTGTGTTCGGGGAACACTCTGGACCCACAGGGTAAGGGCCAGGTCGGAATACGTGGTGTGTTCGTGTTGGACTGGGCGCGTCACGTCGCGTGACTCGAGAGTCGAGACTTCGAGAGTGTGGGTGCATTGAGAGTTGAGACTTCGCTGAGACTTCCCATGAAAATTTCTTTCGCAGGTCAAATTCAAAACTTTTGCAAAAGAGTCAGTGGTGGATTTGTCCGGCGTGGTGGAATAGTAGACCCGGCGATTTCTTCGTGTCGGAAAACTCCGAGTAAGAGTTTCCCGCATTGGAAGTGTGCGCGAAGGAAAGGGACGAACCAGGCAGGAAGAAATGACTAGATTCAGCTTACCATCACTCACTCCCTCGCTCAGAAGAAGAAGTAGAAAGAATGATGGGCAGGACAGCATCAACACTGCGCTCAACAGCAGCAGCAAGTTCGACACTCTCCTTCACAGAGAGCTCGACAACAGCCCGCACTCGCGCAGCGGTAGCAGCAGCAGCAGCACTCTCCAGAGCTTCAAGGAATAGCCTGCTTCACACAGCTGCCGTACGGAGACCAACAACGACAGCAGCAAGAAGATCGTCACAGCAGCAGCGCGCAGGATTGCACGTTCTCCCCACCCTCCCTGCGCGATTCGCCAACGAGTCATGCGAACCTTTTTTGAGTCAGAAGGCTTTTCAGCTTGTTTCGCGCGAGTGGCAGCAGGGTCTTTTTGATCGATTAAATGATGAGGTTCGAGGTGAGTTTCCTTCCTCTTCTTATAATGGTTGAGAGAGCGAGTTGGAATTGATGTTTGTCTGATTTTGATATAGGAACGGAGTTGGAGATGTCCTCGATCTCGGAGACGGTCTTGGCTCTGGCTCAGGACAGGTCCAAGGCTCTTGCGTTCAACTACGCCTCGCAGGCCCTGAACAACAGTTTCTTCCTGAACGGATTGGTATGTTTCCATCTTTTCTACGGTGTTTCAACAGGAATGATGCTGAAACTCCCTCCCCCTCCCCTTTTGGAAGATGCCCAAGACGCAAGACGGCCCCTCTCCAGTCCCCACCAAAGAAACCTCCCTCTACCCCGGCCAACGAACCTTCCTCCAAGCGATGTACGCCTCCTACCAGAACCTATCCTCGCTCAAGTCCGCCTTCAGCGCCGCAGCCATGGGCATGACCTCCTCGGGTTGGGTCTGGCTGGTACGTGACGCCCATGGGAAACTGGGTGTGGTGTCTACGTATGGAGCGGGTACGCTGTTGGTTCAGGCTCGACAGCAGATGGGAGATGCGGGTGCGCTGACTAGTTGGATTGTAGACCCTAATGCGGAGTCTGCTGCTGAAGGGGAGCAGTCGCCTTCGGCGGCTGTTGGGAAGGGAAAGGCTGGTGCTGGAGGTGTCACGGCTGCGGCGGGTCAAGACGTCTCGGCTGTTCAGCGTGATAATGTGGGTGGGGCGATGGGAGGTGGAGTGATTGCTCCTTCGACCGCACCCGCACCTGCGATGACCGAGTCCAAAGCCGGTGAAGGGAAGGATGATACGACTGCGAACCGGGTGGTCCCTCCTGCGTCTGGGTCGTCAGTCTCTCCTGCGGCCAAGGGCAACATGGGCGGAACGATCGGTGGAGGAATCGGCGTCCGATCCTTCTCGACGACCTCTTCGACCTCAGGCCCGATGCTGGACGACCTCGCGGGCACGCTGGGCAAGTTTGTGAACTCGGGCAGCAGTGCGAACCAAGGCGGGTACGGTGCTGCGTCTCCGAATGGCCAAGGGTTCCGCCGGTCGACGATGCGGAGGAGTTTGGATGAGTATGAGGCGGATGCGGGGACGAAGTTGTACCCGTTGTTGTGTGTGAGTGTGCATGAGCATGCTTGGATGGCGGATTATGGGCTTTGGGGGAAGGAGGAGTATTTGAGGCAGTTTTGGGAGTGTGTTGATTGGAGTGTTGTTGATCATTTGTACACTGTGTACGAGTGAGGCACTGGTCTATTCTTTCCCTCTCTCTCCTTTCCTCTCTGCCTGTCCTGGACGCCCTCTCTGTCCTTACCCTGTTCGAAATCGTACTTCCCCAAACAAAAACAGAATCAAGCCAAGCTTCCTAATCAAATGACGCGCCCTTTGT
The DNA here is from genome assembly GCA_001689995.1 of Tilletia indica. Classification (NCBI taxonomy): domain Eukaryota; kingdom Fungi; phylum Basidiomycota; class Exobasidiomycetes; order Tilletiales; family Tilletiaceae; genus Tilletia; species Tilletia indica. The sequence continues at coordinate 273,035 of MAPW01000020.1, forward strand.
CTGCCGATGGATTGATTGTTGAATTGCGAGTCTACTCTAGTACTCTCCATTCGTCGTCGAGCAGTTCCTCGTGTACGTTGAAGTGTCGGAGTGGCTTGCCCTCGATCTTGCATATGCCTTCCATGCGCCATGCTCCTGCCTCTCCTTCTGGCTGGGTAGGTTCTTGTTGCTCCTGGTCTGCGTCTTGTGATGGCGCGGGTGCAGGTGTAGGTGCAGGTGCAGGTGATTTGGACAGGGCATCTGGTCTCCATTCGACCCAGTACTGTCCTACGAGATCCCCTGTGCGATCCTTGCGCGTCTCTGCGATGAGCGAGCGCACTTTGGAAGAAGAGGAGTAGAGGGCTGGGTCTGAGATGGGCAGTGCGGGTGGTGTTGCTGCGAGTTGCCATTGAGCAAAGGGCCGGATGTACCGCGGATATAGGCTGGTTGGTAGATTGTTGTCCTGAGTGGCTGGAGACGCCATGAGGTGGTATATGCTACGAGCTGGGTATCAGAGGGCGGTAATGGGTCTGTGTATTGCTCCTCTTGAGAACTGCTCTGCTGCCGACGAACGAGGTTGAGGGTGCCGACATAGGGTTTGCCGATCCAGGAGATGAGAGCGGTCGAGGCTGAGGAAGCGCTGAGGGCGGTGATGACGAGTGCTACTCTTCCGAAGGTGTCGAGAGATCCTGGACCGAGGAGGAGGTATGGGGTGAGAGCGGATGCGAAGACGAGGGAGGAGAGGGAAAAGAGCTTGAGGCGGCGAAATGTTTTATGGAGGGGTCCTGTGTATGTTGCGAGGACGTCTTCTTTGTGATCTTGGTCTTGATCTTGAGAAGCGGGTGATGATTGGGCGGTTGATGCAGTGCGTGGAGAGGGCGAGGTAGAGAAGAAGGAGGGATGTGTGTTTCTTGAGTGTATGAGGATGGATGTTGATGGAAGTCTGTGTTTGGGACTGAGGGTGAGGTTGAGGCCGATGCTGTGTGAGGAGTGGAGGAAGGTGGAAGCGCTGCGTATGAAGATGAGTGCAGAGGGAGAAGCAACACGCAGCTGAGGAACAAGCAGAAGTGAGCGAATCATCGTTTTCCTTCTTCACACAAGTCGATGTCGATGTCGATGTCGAGGTTGAGGTCAAGAAGGCAAGGCAGCCAGGAAGAAGTGGTGGTGATAAATATTAAATAATATTCTGATAGTGAACCAGTGAATAATAATGATCGACAGTCACGTGATTAGCATGAGTTTAAGATTGTCCGAGCGCTGCCTTAAATATTTTGTGGATGAGCTCGAGGGGCCAATGGATGAGATCCACAACCACATCCTCAACATCATCCTCACTGCAAACCATGGCACAACCTCACCAACAACAGCCTTTAAGTACAGCATCTCCATCACAGATTCCAGTACCAGTCATCCCACCACCACCACCCACTCCCACTCCCACTCCAGCCAGACACTCAGCATCAGCATCAGCATCAGCTACTACTACTGCCACTTCCACACGCCGCGCTTCCACTTCCATCCATCCCGCAAGTCCAGCAAGATCTCGCATCTCAACACCATCAACATCAGTAGCATCAGCATCGTCAAATGCACCTCCCACCATCACTCCAACAACAACAACTGCAACACCTGCACCACCACCACCAACAAGCTCAGCACAACTAACAGCAGCACAGGCACTCGCTCAACAGCCAACCACAACAGCCCATCACACTCCCTCCCTCTTCGGTGGACCCTCCATATTCGGTAGCGTCCTCCCTCAAAACCAAGAGCTCAACCGCCCATACGGTGCCGTCCTGCCTCTAAACAACAACAACCCATCAACACGCATACTCAGCAGCGCAAACATCAGCACCCCCGTCCCATCCTCCGCATCATCCTCAGCCACCTTCCTCACAGGTCGATCCCAACCACCACCATCTCAATCCATCCATGCGGCAGCAACAGCAGCAGGTGCTGGTCGAACAGCCTCTCCTTTCATCCGTCACAACACAACCGGATCCAGTACGCCCTCTCGAATCGGACAGGGATCCAACATCACTCTCATGCCCGGAGTCCCCCTCCCTCTCAGCTTCAAACTCCACCACAGGCTCACCACGCATACACTCCGCTCAACATCACACCGGCATCTACACTGCGCCTCATTTCTATACCTCCGCTGTGGGCGCCGCTGCTACGGCTGCAGCTGTCAGTGCCGCATCTGCTGGATCAGCCGCAGGAGGAGGAGGTCCCTCAACCATGGGATCGCGCGGAAGTCCCACTCCCCGCAATATGAACATGCCAGGAGGTGCATACCCTCAAGCTGGAGGAGGTATCCCTACCAGTCCTCCCTCCGGTCTCAGTGGCTTCCCTGCATGGTATCGACACCCGACCTCAGGACTCCTGCCTCTGCTCGAGGTACCCTCCGCTCTGCTCTCTGCTGGATCAGCAACTGCCACGAGGTCCGCCCCACGCACGGGTTCGACCAGTGCCCTCTTGAGGAGCTCTGCTGGTTTGGCTCTTCACGCTGGTCGGCCACCTTCGTCCTCCACAAATACCACTGGAGCAACGACTGCGGCGAGTCAGGTTCCCAATCCACTCCATGCGGGGCCTATCGCAGGTGGAGCCATGGCTGAGGATACCCTCGTCAGTTTCTCGTGGGTCATTGGCGAGCTCGCTCTCTTGAGGGATGAGGTCGAGCGCACGATGCCCCCCGGTGATGAGGGGAGGAGTGTCAGTGCGGGCGCAGGTAGGAATCCAGTTTGGACTACGCAGCCTTGCTTTGGTGATCCGAAGGTGTGTATTACCTCTTGAGCGTGGGATAAATGCTGCGTTTGTTTACTGATTTACATCACTTTCTGTTTGGATAGCTGCCCAAGTGGAAGCTTGAGCTTGGTACGTCAGGCCTCATGGAGAAAGTAGAGGGCCTCGCAAAAGCATTATATAGCTAACCTTTTCGCTTCTTCCTACCGCTCAGTCCGCACGCAAAGGAACCGAACCACCTCCGACGATGACTACCACCCGCTGGACGAGAATCTACCCTCGGCCTCGTCCGCCTCCTCTGACGCGCAGCAAACCCGAACCATGCTCAGCAGGACGCCCGTAGCGAAAGTGGAGATTCGGATGATACGCCCCGTCCGGATGCGACGACTGTCCTCTCGGTCTACCTGAGTGAGTTAACATTACCCACGCGCTCTGGGGTTCAAGACCTGTTTGGGGGCTGACTCGTTTTCTTCTCTCAGCCTCACTCGCGCTCGAATACCTCCCCTCGGACGCCCTCATACCCGCAACGATCATGCTCGGCCTCCAACCAGCCCGCACAACACTCTCCCGTCTCCAAAGTCGACAGGGTGCCTGGCTCTGGCAGACACACTCCTCCTTCGTGTTCAGACGGGAACACGAGTTCTTCGAGTGTCATTCGTTGCCGAGTTTGAGCGAGCTGTTGGAGATGGAGGAAGTCAGGGCTCAAGATGCGTTGAGGCTTGTGGTTCAGATTGGGTGTGGGCCTGGGATTGTCGGGCCTGAGACGGAGGGTGGGGATGGATTTGGATTTGGGTTTGGTGGTGGGGTTGGTCTTGGAGCTGAAGGTCGAGGAGGGGAGATGCTGCCCATGCCGAGGTTGGCGCCGTTCCAGATGCCGTCGGCGCACTATGTTTCGCAGACGATCCTGGATGCTATGGAGGGGTTGGTCGATTGTGCGCGGACGGGGGATGTGAGGATTATCGTGAGGGAAAGGGGGTTGTTGATTCGGCCCCCTGCGGTCGTTGCGGCGGGGGCGGCTACGAGGAGTGATGATGGGCAATTTGAGGAGGGGCAGGGAGGACAACAGGCGTACGTCATTCCGTACCCCGTGGGGAGTTACTTCCCCCTGGACGTAGCCGAGTCCGCTGAGCAACAGGCTATGGCTGCTGCTGCTGCTATGGAGCATTCGGGTGTCCTTCCTGAGGACGCAACGACACCCACGGCCTCGGTGGTAGTCCGTGATCGGATCATCTGGGCTCATTCGTCCGTCTTGCGTGCTCGGAGCCAGTACTTCGCCGACATGATGGACGGCGGCTTTGCGGAAGCTCAAGATGAGTTGGATAACGACCTTCATGCCCATGCTGCCGCCGACCCTGGTACGTCGCGCGCGATCAAGACGTTCCGCATCCCGGACTCGGAATGGGCTACTGTCTATTGGCTCATCCGGTATTTGTACCTGGAGGAGATTGAGTTTGCGGAGAGGGAGGATGTGCGCAGTGCTGCGTTGGATAATGAGTGGCAGATCTGTGCGGAGGGGCTGTACCCTGAGGAAGGTGGGGGAAGGGGTGGTCAGACGAGGCCGAATTGGGAGTGGAGGACGATTTCGGAGTTGTTGCGGGAGGAGGAGGAGGATGGGGATGGGGATGGTGGTGGTGGTGAGGTAGGATTGGGTCCTGAGGCGCAGATGCACTACTCGAACACGAACACGAACGTCACTTCTGTCGATCGAGCTGCTACTGGAGTTCCTTCGTCGTCCTCGGGGACGAAGCTGGCAGTACCTTCGAGTCCCTCAAGTTCGTGGCGCGGTCATCCGGGAACGATCTACTCGAGCTCGCACCCGCCTCCGAAGAACTTGGAGGCCCAAGGTCAGGGTCATGGTCAGACCTCGTCGAGTTCGTCGTCTTCTGCCGGCTCGTCGACGTTGTCCTCGACTCACTCGGAACAGCATCGGTTGAGCGTCAGTTCGGCTGCTTCGATGCATGTGGGGCATGATGCGTTTGTGGCGCAGAGTCAGCCTGGTGCGAGCGGGAGTGGGGGTGTGGGTGTGGGTGGAGAAGGTGGGCCGGGTATGTCGAGTGCTAGTACGACCCTGTCCCACATCATCACCATGAACAACACCACCACCAACACCCGCAGTCCAACATCATCCGGCACGCCTCCACCATGAACGACCCACACGAACACCCGGCAGCCCGAGCTCCGCCCGCCTCTGCGCTCGCGACGTACAAGTTGGCGCACCGGTACGGCCAAGTCGGGCTTGCTGAGCTTGCGAAGGTGCACATTGTGGAGACGTTGAGTCCGCAGTCTGCTTTTCCGGTTTTGCTTGCTACGGCGTTGTACTCGGGTTTGCATGAGGCTATTAAGCGATATGTTTGTGAGTTGTTTTCTCTCTCTTGTGTTTGGGGATCAACTGGGTGGGGCAGGGAAGGCTGACTTGTTGCTTTGTTTATGTGGTTTGTGTAGATGAACATTGGGACGAGGTTTCTCATACGGAGGAGTTTGAAAGGTGTTGTGACGAAGTTGGTGCGGGCGAGGTGAGTTGTTGTTTCCCTGCTCTTGTAGTCAAGGCGAAGCTGACATTGCATCCGTTCTTTTTTCTCGATCAGTGGGGCGCCGAAGCGGGTCGCTCGCTCCGCATCTTTATGCAATCACTCCTCTCGCCAGCTAGGATCCTCCTGGCGTCGCCGCAACGCTGAATCGGTCACATGGCTCTCTCTCTCATCGTCATCGTCACTTATCTACCTTTGGGTTTCTACTCACGCTCATCGCTCATCTTCAACTTCGTCTCGGTCCCCGGTGCCGCTATTCTCCTGCTCAAAGTTATCAATTCCCATGTTACCCATTTGAAGATCCGACCTCTCGCGTCACGACGAAGCTGCTTTCAATTTGTGTTTATACTTATCAATCCCCCACCCTCAAACGACGATACCTGGTAACCTTTTTTCGTTCTCCAATCTGTAATCTACACCTCCTGTTGCCCCTTACTGTTGTTGCTTTGCCTTCATGAAACGGTGGAACGGAGTGCTGATGGTGGAGCCGACTTGCTTCGTGATGCTGCCCACAGCCGTAGAGATGGAGCTTGCGACGGAGGAAACGACCGTCGAGGCGCGACGTCCACTACCTACGGCGCTGCTGCTGCTGGTGCCCGTGCTGATGCGCTTGTTCCTTTCGTCAGTGGGATCCTCCTCCTTAGCCGGAGAGGAAGATGGAGATGGAGTTGGGGATGGGCCGAGTGTTCGTGCTGAAGACTCGTTCATCGCTTCGTTGCGGAGGTCATCAATGGTTCGTAAAGCCGTACGGACTTTCATGAGGACGTGTCCGAGCTCGTTCCTGCCTTTGCCGTCGAGGCCTTCACCCCAAAACGACTGTGGGAAGGGGAAAAGGGAGCCATGATTAATGATTGACATTCCGAACTTGCGCGGGAGGGAGATTACTCACATCCGTCGGGGCAGCTTCGATCAGATGGGCTTCACCGGTGTCAAGCAACAGCGAGCGGAGCTGCGAATTGCCGATGAACTTGAGCAGTACAGCATCAAACATCTGTCCAAGTAGTAAGTCAAAAGATTACAATCGAAAACCCGGATCAGTGCTCTGCTGCTTGAGAAGTGAGGCCCGAAGCAAAACGCACCTCTCCCACGCTGACTTGGGTCCAATCCTTCCTCACGCGGTATCGATTCGCGGTAGCCAGCTGGAGTGCAATACGAGCGCTTGCAGCTGAGGCGATGCGGCGGATCAGCAGAGGGTCATCAGGAAACTTGCGAGATCTGCAACTCGAAGAAGAAAATTATCCAAGAAGGGTCAGCTCTCGGGGCCGAGGGAACACGCGTAAGAGCTTGAGTGGGAAGAGGAGGGAGGCCAAGAGAAAGAAGCACTCACTGGAAGTATGCTTCGCTAGTCCAGTATGTTCGCCCATCGAGGAAAAGGGGACTCTGGTAGAAGTTCGTGAGATAGAAACCAGGCTCGCCCCGGTTATAAAAGCGCATCGTGCCGACTTTCTTGTCGCCCTTGCTCTTGACAATGACTGGGTTTGTAAGGTCGATATCTTCAGCCGGTTGGAAGCCGGACTTTTGAGCTGGAGTTGAAGCCCTGGTAGAAGGCGTGTGCACGGTCAAAGCAGGTTCAGAAGCCGTCCGATATTGATCTGAACCCAATCCATCTTCATGCTTCAGGATGGATTTGATCGAGGAATTATTGGCAGCCGATGGCTGAGCAGAAGTCTTGAGTCCCCAAACCTTATCCGAAGCGGATTCCGGTGGACAGCTGGGCGAAGAGAAGATGTCATCCGGCTTGAAGGAGCCCGAAGTAACGAGCGTTTGTGCGTAGCTAGCGTCCGCGCTGGGAGATGTGGAACGTTCTTTGGCGCTGCCGTCCACCGTCTGAGAGCTCGAATCCGCATGTGTCTTGTGGTTCTTGAGTGCTTTGGCGGGTGTAGGTGAAGCTATCGGCACAGGCTCAAAAACGGCAGCTTCGACGGCAGGCGAGGAGGGACGCTCCGGTTCTGGGATTGGTGGAAGAGATGCTTCTTTGACCGAAGCGGGGTTTGATCGAGTTGCAGCCTTCGCCTTGCCTTTTCCTTTCTTATCATGCTGCGCCGGGGTTGGAGGAGAGGGAGAATCTGGAGCAGTGTTGTCGCCGTCTCTGGCCGATGTCGACCTCTGCTTGGAGACTTCGGCAGATTTGCCGTCGGTCTGCCCTTTATCGATCTGCTGCTGCTGGGTGGGCGGGGGAGAGACTGAACCTGGACTTTTGCCTTTTTCGGGAGGTGTCGAAGTCTTCTTAGTGCTGTCGGCAGATTTCGAACTTGAATTGACCGAACGTTCTTTGCCCTTGTCAGGTTTCTGAGAGCCAGTTTCGGATTGCTTCTTCTTCCCTTCGCGAGTGGCCGGGCCAGGCTTTGAAGAAGACTTCGATGCAGGTGCAGGCGGAGGTTCCTGGCCAGCAGGTGCGGGCTCGGAGACAGGCAGGTCCATCCGAGAGGCAGGCGCGGGAATCTCCACTTGAGCAGCAGGCTCAGGTACTTTCGTCTCGACAGCGGGAACAGGACATCCTGCGACGTTCGGAAGCGCAGATGCAACCACCGCTTTACGCGCGGATGACTCCTTCTTGTCACCCCGTGCCCGATCCTTATCCCGCATCTCTTGATACAGCTGTATGCCATCAAGCCTCGTCGTCAGCTGTTCCGCGTCCACAGCCGCCAAGTTTCGCTTCCACCGATTCACCTTGGAAAATACTCTCTCCGTATGTTCGGAGTTCTGCGCTGAGCGAGAAGACTTGCGCGGCTTGAGGTCTAGCTCGGAGGCTGTACCTGAGTCCGGACTTGTTGACCCGGGTGTCTGCGGATCGAGGTCCATCGCATCTTGAAGATCTTGAGCTTGATCATCGTTCTTGCCCTTGTCCTTGCGTTTGCGCTTTCGCTGGTCCTTCTTCGATATTGGAGAGCTGTCGACACGTTCTATGGTGAGGTGCTCATAACCTGGAAAGCAGATGCGTTGTCAGCTTGGCACGTTCAGCATCGTTACACAGAGCGGAGAGTGGACTCACGATTATGTTGAGCTCTGCCGCTGCCATGGTACGTCGATGGCATCTCGGCGCAAGGGAGGAATTGGGAGGAGGGAACAGAAGGAAAAGATGGAGGCGAAGAAGAAGAAGAAGAAGAAGAAGAAGAAGAAGAATAAGGAGGAGGAGGAAGGTGAAGGGTTCGCCGCTGAGGGATCTGAGAAAGCGCAGCAGGCAGAGAAGACAGTAAGCAGCCGCCTGTTGGGGCAGGCTCCTTTATGAAGAGGCCTTCAAGCAAGCCTGCACAAGTAAACGCATGACGTTGAGCAGAGAAACGGAGAAAGAGTTCCCAGAACCTGTGGGTGGTACATTATGAGATGAGAAAGCCCGCACAATGCCCAGGCCGGAAGTGCAGGCGAACGAAAAGGCCGAAGCCAAATTCGGGCTTGTCCCACGGATGCGTGCAATCCCCTGCGCTCGTTTCATTTTTTGACGACTGTCGAGCCGGTGAATTTACATACAACTCCAGCTTGTCACTGGCCCTTTTGTGCCTTTTCGACCTTGCGCAGGGCCCGTTTGCGAACAGACTGCTGTTGCTCTGTTCCCCCCAATAAAGAGAACCGTCAGCTAGTTGGTCGCAGAAGTGAAGTGGCCCTTCAAGCACAGTAGACGTACCGTGGCTGTAGCTGAGAATCATAGCCTTGCTCGGGACCACTCGCTCAAGAACCCAGTCCAGGAGTGCATGCATAGGCCATGGGGTGCCCGTGTAGGGGCGGCCGACAGCTCCACCGCGTTTCCGACTGTCTTGAGTGCCTGGGCGACATACTGTTTGGTGTGGGGATCATGGCGCTGCTCTTACGAACTCTGCTCATGTTGGAAACCACGAAGTACGTGTTGAGAAGCTGGACTGTGATCCTGTGTCGCTTGAGCTCTTCACCTAGCGCCTGGACCAGCCGATGAGGAAGGACTTTGATCCGCTGTATGTTGCGAGGAGGGGCGTAGGGGTTTGCCCGGCGAAGGAGCCCATGTTGATGATAAGTCCTCGTTTTCTGTCGGAGATGACAGAAGGGTCAGTATTTCTAGCTCTGGTAACATAGTATCGAAAGCTAACGCACTGTTCGATCATTCTAGGGACAATCATCTTGGTGACGCGGAGAGTGGCAGTGACATTTATCTCGATGATCTGACGGATCTCCTCTGGGTCCGTCTCGTTGAAAGTGACGGGAAGCTGGTGCGACTTGCCCACATTGTTGACGAGTACACCGATAGTCAGACCCGAAAGACCGGACAAGAGCGCATCGTACTGCCTGTCATCTCCACTGGAGAAATCGATAGCCTCCGTCTTGGTCTTCACGCCAGGTACAGCGAGCTCTGCAGATACATGCGTAGATTTTGAGCCTTTGAATGGAAACTCGTTCGCGCGTGTCGCTCAAACACTCACCAATCTCAGCCGCGACCTTTCCAAGCTTTTCGGCGCTGCGCGAGGCGAGGAAGATGTTGAAGCCAGCTTTTGCCAGCTGCAGGGCAAATTCACGACCAATGCCGTCGGTAGCGCCCGTCACAACAGCCCATGCGCCGTTTCCAGGCAACTTTTTCTTCGCGCCAAAGCTGTCCAGCTGAGTAAGACCCGAGGAGACAGCATTCAGTGAGCTCTACGTCTCTGGATGATTGACTGGGTGTGCCATTTCGCGCAAGAACTCACGGAATGCCCGGAAGCAGGTAGCACTCTGCCAGAACGCGAACAAAAACGATCACTTGGAAAGTGATCCATACAGTTCCAACGAAGGCGAGAAACGCTACAGGGACGGCAGCCAAGACGTTGCGGCCTGTGAACATAGAGGGATTGAAATGTTGGGGGTAAGTCTTTGGGGAAGTCGGCGAAGGACGGAGGCTGGGACTTCTGATACTCACGAGCGCAGTCTGTGAGAGTGTCAGCGGAGGCTGTGAATGACTTGAGGTAGTCCATCGCTGCTACTTGAAGACCTCGACCTCGTTATCGGTGATGTTGTTGCGAAGGACGATGAGAAGTTTTGTTGGTGTTGGTTTGGCTGGGGTTGGGTCTGTGCGGGAGGAACAAGGGAATTCATTGCGCAACGATTCCAACGAGCCTTGGGACCTTCGCGCGAACGGGTGCTAGACGACGACGGCGATCTTCCAGCGTGGAATGAGGAGGAGGGAATGTGGTGCAGGTTATGTGGACAATCATCTCACCCGGAAAGGAATGATGGCTTGTTCCTGACTGAGAAGAAAGCGAGCGCAGGCTGACTGTTTTCTTTCTCCAGACTTTTCTCAGAGGATCGCTTAACACATAACTTGATCCTCCTCAGCATTGCTCACTCTTCTCTCTTCTATCCCTTCTCTTCCCTGTCCTCTTCTCTTTGAATGGCCCTCTTCGTAAAGCCTTTCCAGATCTTTCACTCGATGTCGACGAAGGCGATAACTACTCCACCTTCGGTGAGTCGCCATGATGCTGCTGAAGTCTACGTCCTGACGTCCACATCGCTGACCGCGCTCTTCATCATTCCTAGACCTCGACACAGTCTGCCCCTCCACCAGACTGCGCGTATGCCATCGTACAGCGGCTGAAAGGCAAGCAATGCTCCTCTTGCAAGAAGCTACTTGGCGACCCCAGCTTCTATCGCTGCGATGCGAAGGATTGGCTGTGCGAAGCCTGTGTGGCCACCGGCGTCTCTCAAATTCGCTTTTGGGAGAAAATGCTGCCATGCCATTGGCTGGCGACGTATTACCCAACTCCGGTAGTCTACCAGAAGGTTCTGTTCCGAAACATCGGAGTGATGTTCCAAGCCTGCAAGTTCAACACCCCTCAGCGCTTCATCGAGTTTGCAAGGGAGACTTCGGCCCAAAAAGCTTTCGACAAGGCAAATGTAAGAAGAACGTCAACTTTCATGCATCAAATATTTTGTGCTGACGCTTATATACGCCCACAGAAGCTGAAGAAGGAGGTCCGATCGGACTGGAACCAGATCAAAGTACAAGTGGTGAGCAAGGCACGCATCCCTGTCTACGTCCCGCAACTCAGACTAACCTAGGTGCCAATTCACATCTACAGATGACTTTTTGCCAGTATCTGAAGTTCAGCCAGAACAAGGAGCTCGGCGAATGGCTCATAGCTACAAAGTCTGCACGTCTGGTCGAATGCTCCGACGATTACTGGGGCGAAGGAAGCGGAGGTAAGGGCTCGAACCGGCTCGGCCGCATTCTGCAGGATGTTCGCAAGCTCATCAAAGACCACAGTCCGGTCCCTAAGGATCTGGTCGCCGTGACCCTGCCCTAGATGGAGCCGCATTTTCTGCTCTTGTCGCCAAATAGACGTCGCCTTGCAACGAGATCACATAGCACAACGGCGGCAGCGCGCCAATTTTTCGACCAGACTTGGAGCGAGAATCCACGGAGTGCCAGAAAGCAGGGATCTGCAAGCTCGAGCGCATGATTTTTGGGAACGATAATAAGATGGGCCAGTCATTCGTCTGGCTACTCCAGCTCAAGCATGTGCAAGCAGGGTTTCCAATGTCGATACTTACCACGGGCTTTTAACAATTTGTCCGCGTGCTTGTCCAGCCAAAAAATCTCCGCTATACGATGTACTTACTGCTTCCTGTGGCCTGCTTACATGCTTCCTTGGACTCATCGAAGTTCGAGTAGCGGCGTCGCAGGTGAAAGACAGTCTGCCATCTGTCTCGCGTGCGTATAGCTGAAGCGGTCGATGTTGAGCTTCTGAAAGTCGCCGCGAAGGGCGAGATGTCAGATTGCTTCGCGAGTTGAGGTCGTCAACTACATAGACTGACACCACAACACGACACTACGACAACCCTCTGGGATCATGCTGAACCCTGCCTCGGATTCGATGCTAGATCCCACTATTGGGTAAGCGGTCGGGAAGATGAAATGAGGCAGGCATGATATCGAGCCTCAGTAGGGTCTTTGCGCTTTGGGCGCCTTGGATCGAAATGAGAGCAACATCATCCCAGTCCTCTTCTCGCGGGCCGCCGAAGCATCTTGCGTTCGCCTTCAAAAGAAAGCGATGCTCGCCTTGGGACCTTCTGCTGATCTTCCTTCCCTTGCCCAGTATCATTTCTCCTCTCCTCTCCCATCTCCTCTCCTCTCCTTCTCCTGCTCCGGAAGCGTCCCTCTCCCCATATCCCCTAATCTAGACAGCTCCACAACCTAATCGAGGCAGCTTCGCCTATAATACATTATCTCAAGATGTTCTCTACCTGGACCTACAAGCTATTCTTAGCCAGTTTCGCGGCAACATTCGTTCTCGCCCTCACACCCGATTCAAGCGCCGCAAACGAGGCCTTGATCGACAAACTCAACTCTGGTTTCGTCTTCGTTCGCGAATCAGCCACCACTGCCGATGAACGCAAGAAAAAAGCCGCCAGTAACACGTCCGCTTCGTTCCAGTGGGGCAGCCGAGTCGTCGATACGAACCGCATGGATAGTCTGCTCAAAGATGCTTTCAAGCGCTGGCGTGCTGATGCTCAGAATGGCTCGGTGACTCAGTTCGACTACGCTGGTCTCGTGAGTGTCGTTTACCAGTGACTCTGCTGTAATGTTGAGCTCTTATGCTGAACGTACTTCCTCTTCCTCTTCCTCTTCCTCTGGCAGGTGAATGTCTTCGTTGGCACCGAGGCCAACAACAATCCAGGTACGATAACATTGCTTCCACACATTCTGGGAAGCTGTCGTCCTGATGATCCAACTCTTCTCTTCATCCAGGCAATGTCTTCCCCGGAGCGTCCGTCCCCTTTGGTGAGTTAGCCATCGGTACAGCAAACGCACTTGGCGAAGACCATACTAATTCTTACTTAAATCTAATGAATCTCTCAGGCATGGCAAAGATGGGTGAGTGATCAGCGATACTTCAAGGGGTGGTTCAGACTCGCCTCAGCCCATGACTGATCACTGACACGCTGCTCTCCATTTTGTTCCACCACTACCCGCAGGCATCGACCTCACGGACACGTACTCTCCCGCCGGCTACAACGACGACATTCATGCTCCGGTCCGTAGTCTGGGAGCTCTCCATGACTCCGGCACCGGCTCGAGCGACGGAAGCTTCGGCAACTTCGGTGTCATGCCGGTTGTGTGTCAAGGTGGACATTTCAACAAGTGCACCACTACTGTCGATGCTCGGAAACGTATGCGTGCAAAGGGAAAGGATGCGGCCTGGCCTGGGTACTTCAGCTCCACGCTCAACAACTCCATTACGATGGAGGCTACTACGACTCGCCGAGCAGGGCTCCAACGCTACACATTTGACAAGAAAATCCTTGACTCTTCCAAATCACTTCCCCATCTCGTCTTCGACTGGACGCAGGATAACCCTGGCTCCTGGGCGGGCGGCACGATCGACTTCGATTACAAGAAAGGCCGAATCATGATGAATGGTTCGTGGTACAGCAGCTTTGGTGGAAGGACGCAGGACTATAAATCCAGTCGGTATTTGGGATTCTCCTGTGTTGATTTACTACATGGATCTCAGAAGATTGCAAAGGCTGGACTCTGGTCTGGAGATAAGTTTGGCGCAGATACGAAGCTCGTCGGACAGACGCATGCTAACTTGTCTCAGGTGAGTTATTTCCAAACAAACACGTTTTGAGTGACCCTGTAAGTATATGTTCAATTCTGATCCTCGTTTCTCCCTGTTCCTGTTCTTGTTTTCTGCAGAACTTCATCGGTTCGGACCCCATTCAAAGCGGTGCCTTGGTCGCCTTCTCCGACGCTCCCAACGTAGGCTCCAACAAGGTCCAAGTCACCGTCCGAGTCGGTCTCTCTTACGTCTCTGCCAAGCAAGCCTGTGCCAATGCCGAGGAGGAAATTGGGCCAAACTGGGACTTTGACGCCGTCCAGGCTGCATCGCGCTCGCAGTGGAACAAGAAGCTCAATCGGATCGTGCTGTCGCCGAACACGACGGATGAGGTTGCTCGACTGTTCTACAGCTCGATGTACCGCTCGTTTTTGAGTCCGAACAATGCGACGCTGGAGGCTCCCTTCCCGACGAAGACGTGAGTCTATGGTGCTGTCTCTTCCATTCTCGATGGCTTTGAGCCGCTTTTGCTGATCAGGATCTGACTTGGTTCTGCTTGACCCACTCACAGATCCTTCTTCGACGGACTCTATTGCAGCTGTGAGCAGACCATGCCTCTTCCATGTCATCTCCTCGAAGTCTCTGACCGATCTCCTTTCCTGTTCTTGTAGGGGACACGTTCCGAACGGAGTTCCCATTCCTCTCTCTGACCTCGCCCGACGACTTCCGCGAGATCGTGGACAACTACATCGACGGCGCATCCCAGACCGGCTTTATCCCTGAGTGTCGCGCGAACTTGGTCCCTGGTACGTCCTGTCTCTTACGTTGATCTGACCTGAACCTATCACTACCACTTGATCAAGAGATTGACCCAGCTGCACTTTCCCTGTTTGGTCCTATCCAGGTATCACTCAAGGCGGTGCCGACGGTTTGAATATTGTCGCAGATTACATCGTTAAGTATGGCTACTCTTCTCTCGCCTTCACAAAGGAGCAGATCGTCGCCCAGCTCGTCAAGGAGTCATATGTGACGCCGCGGGAATGGGACAGCTTCGGTCGTCAGTTGACGGTATACATGAAGTATGGGTACATTCCCTTTGGTGTCTTCGACACCGAGTCGACTGGTATGCAGACTCGTGAAGCTTCAAGGTAAGTAGATGGAGCCACGCTACCGCTGGGCAGCTGGGGTCAATGCTCTCTTTCGCTTACTCCCTTCCGTCTGCGGTGACCGAATGCTCTCTGCAGGACTCAAGAGTACGCTTTCAACGATTTTGGTGTGGCACAAGCTGCCAAAGTACTCGGAGACAATAAATTGTACACGGACATGATGAAGCGATCTGAGAACTACCGAAACACATTCGACGCCAAGGTCAAGTCACGCGGGTTCAAAGGCTACCCGCAGAAGCGCCGGACTGATGGTGAGTAGGATTTCGTCATGTGGGAAGAAGCGCGACTTGAGTGCAATCTGACTCTTCGTTGGACGTTCACAGGCTCCTTCGTCTACACGGATCCCACGTTCTGCAGTCCCGTTGACAATGCGCCGGACCACGCTTGCTCGCTGCAGACAGAGGTGAGTTGAACGAACGTTACGGGATCCGCAGAGCCTCGACAGAAGCTGACGCCTACATTTACATTCGTAGAACATTTTCGGGACTTATGAGAGCTCGCCTGCCGAGGTAAGTCTGAGCCGCTTATTCACGCGTCGAGGGAGATAGGCAGCTACTGACGTCCTCACCTCCGATCCTACTCCAGTACGCATTCTGGGCTCCACACGATGGTGCCGGCATCGTCAACCTCACGTCGTCATCTTCAGACGAATTCGTCCGGCGTCTGGACGACTTCTTCGAGGGTTCTGGAGGTTCGCTCTACAACGTCGGCAACGAGCCCAGCTTCGTCACGCCTACGATGTACCACTACGTCGGCCAGCCCTCCAAATCGATTCGGCGAGTCCGCAAGGTCGTGCATGACAACTTTGGATCTGCGTTCTTACCTGGCAATGATGACAACGCCGCTATGGCCTCTTTGCTGGCGTTCTGGCTGCTCGGCTTCTTCCCTATCCCCTCCACCAAGGAACTCCTGATTCGTGAGTCGCACCGCCATTGATGCAGATCTCTCAACGGCAATCTGGATTACTGACTCTCTGTTCGCCCTCTCCATCAGTCTCACCCTTCATCCCTGAATACACCATCAAGAACCCGCTCCTCGGCAACGTTCACATCGTCGCGGACGGCTTCGACCCGGCCTCCATCGGCGCCACCATTCCCAAGGGCGTCAAGGCCTACGTGAAGACGATCACCCTCAACGGCAAGCCCTACTCGTCCCGCTGCCGCATCTCGTGGGACGACCTCTTCCCTGGTGCTCCGGGAAAGACCACAGAGATGGTGTTGACGCTCACGGCCGATGCCGCTGCGGTGAACAACTGCGGTGAAGGTGGAGCGAATGACCTGCCGCTCAGTTTGTCGACTGGTGGCTGGCAGTAGTGGATCTCGATTTCCCAGATGCAAGCGCGCAATATTGATGCGCTCGAGTGAACTGGACTTGCTTCGTGTTTTGTCTCCCCTTTCTTAATCCGAACGACTTCCTTAATCATAATCCTCGTCATACTGTTATTGAAAACCAGAGAGAACTGGAGAGAGGCCGAGAGGAGCTGCAGCTGCATCTGCCATTGCGATCGATTCATTCGAAGAAAGAAGAAGGAATGGAGAGAAGAGGACAATTACGGCCAGAGGATAAACTGGAGGTCATAGTCTGAAATCCCCAGCTCGTCCCATTCCGAGGGCGAGATGGTGATCTCCATCGTACATTTGTATACCTCTATGAGGGTTTTCTTCACTTCGACCGGAAAGCTGTAGATACTGAACCCTCCGTCGAGCTCCAAGCTCAAACTCAGATTTTCTGAGGAGAGAGGCACGTACTCCGTGCGGTTCTTTGAGCTGTGAGGGTCCGGACACCTGTAGAAGATCTTCACCCGAAGGACATCTCCGCTTTTCGTCCCTTTCTGATGGGGAACTTGGACCAGCACCTGTAGCGTCCAAGGATCCTCGGCATGCGCGAAACCGTGAAAAAAAGGAGCTGTGTCTACCTCAATCTTTGCGACCGATGGCGAGATGATGATCTCTTTGAGCGACCCGGATTTGCGGGGATACCACGGGTCAGAAGCAGCGTTGGCGGACCAAATCATGGAGCTCGTAGCATGTGAAGCCCAGGCCTCGTTAGGCAACTGGAACAGCAGGTTTGGCGCCCCACCCATGTACTGCGTGAAAACCGAGCGCAGCTTCATGAGGATTCGCCCAAGATGGTTGAGGCCATGACCGTCCTGACCGCAGCCAAAAAAGCCCTGTGAAGTGTAGATGCCGAGCACTTGTGAGAGCTGTACTACATAGATCTCATACGAGTTACTCACATCTGTCTTGGATCGGTAGACAAGCTCGGTATTGCCGGTCTGAAGCAGACGATGTTGCAGCGGCACGTTTTGAATGTACTTCAGCATCTGCACATGCCCCATCTTCAAGCGTTAAAATGGTACATCAGCTTAAAACAGCGGTCATTCAGAAATAAGTACTACGCCAGATTGGATGATACTTACCACATTAATGCACCGATTTTCCCAGTTGTCATCAGCGTAATCGCCCCAGCGCTGTGAAATGGGAAGTGATGCGGTTTTGTCAGTATAGCCACTGCGGGTCTGAAATCAAGAAGGGGAACTCACCGCAACCTTGTCGAGCATGTCTTGCGGCCACACCGTCTTGTGGATCTCAGACTGCAGTTCGGGGTAGTCCTCAAACTTGGCTGCTCTGGGTTTGTGATCATTGGTCAAATTTCAGTAAGCAATCGTTCCGGAGTCATTCTCAAGCCTGGAGCCGGGCGAAGAGTGGTACACTCACTGGAACATAGCCTCAGCATTCAGGAACTGGTAAGGTCCAGCAGAGATCTTGGAAGGGAAGGAGTTGGAAAGGAAGAAGAAGGGCTCCGTTTCGATACCGAAGTAGATTGAAGCCGTGGCAGAGGTCGGAGCATGATTGCGAGGCTCCCCTCCCACAGTGGACGTGACCGAGCGATGAGATGAGCTCGTCATGACTTCGATGTCTTCCATCCTGCTCATTTCTGAAAGCTGAGAAGATGCGAAGGAAAGGGAGAGATAGATTGAGAGGAGAGATGGGGGAGAAGAAGAACTTTGTGTGGTTCAGTCAGGCCCTCAATGATCATGTGACAATCGATCACTGAACAAACAACAGACAATCGATCAGGAATGATTGAATGGGACGACCGCCACGACCACTTTCAGAATGAGCTGGACGAAGCTGTGCCACAATGAGAGATGGCTCAGATCGCTGAGATCGGTGCAATGCGTTCATGAGAGGTCATGGATCGATTGCTTTGGAATTCCAGATCGAGACTCATGACCTTCCACTCCGCTGAGGACTGAGGAGCGCCTCAATGAGGGAAATCTGTGAGGGCAGCCATCGCCCACCAAGCAGGCGACATGGATTATCGATTAGTTGGATCGATGCTTGATGCTCTGCACTCAAAAGCAGTCTCGTCCTTCTCGTCTTTCTCCCCCCATCCCTCCGACCCTCCCTGTCTCCCTCAGTCCCTCCACCCTTTCCCCCCCTTCAGTTTTCACTCTTCTCTCAATCTTCACAGCCTCTACACCATGGCAGACATCGAAGTGATTTCGAACTCACAACTCTCCTCCGAGCGTTCGGTCACTCACACCCTTGACGCCGACACCCTGACGCCTCCAATCTGCTTCGGGATTGAGACAGAGCCATTCTTCTTTCTGTCCCCCCTTTTCCCGTCCCGCATCTCTACAGGCCACTTCGAGTTTTCGAATGCGGAGGCCGCCTTCCAGTGAGTATGCGTCCGTCCCTTTGACTGGCTGCCCGAGAACCAGCTGATCTGACGCTCGAATCAATTCTGCCACACGAATGTAGAGCGTCTAAATTCGCACAGAATCCCGAATTGCGATCCGATATCATGAACACGGTGTGTGCCAAGGACACGATCGAAAAGGCGCACGTAAGTTAGAGTCCACCTCTCCTTTTTCACCCTATCGCTTTCTCGCTTTCTCAAGCCTCACACTCATTCGACCGGCGCCTCACTTTCTTCGCAGCGTTGGACCAATTTCGTTTCTGTCGATTGGGAAGAGCATCGCGTTCCTGTGGTGAGTATTCAACTTAGCAGGATTTCACCTACTCAATGTTTTCCTGCACTGAGACACTGTTTTTCTTGCCTACGCCTGATCAAAGATGAAGGATGTGCAGATGCTTAAGTTCGTTCAGAACATTCAGCTGCGAGCTCGCCTGCTTCAGACCGATGACGCTCATCTCATCTACAAGTCTGAAGCCGATGTGAGTCTATCGTTTCCTTGATGAGGGTGCTGCGCTGCTGGCAGGACTCACGGCCCGTGTGTGTCTGCTCTTTTCAGAGCTTCTTCGGCTCCGGTAACGACCGCCAAGGATTGAATCACCTAGGAAGAATCCTCATGGAGATCCGCTCCTTCTTCAAAGCGTACCTGGGCACAAGTTCGACTGGCCTGTCCAACTACTTCGAAATGGTCACGCTCTCTCTGTCTCCCAAGACGCGCTCCATTATCTGGGGCCCTAACATTGCTTCCGAGGTGTGGTATCCCCGTAGAAGCAATGCTCTCAAAGAGATCGTTATCGAACCTGCCATTGCAGGCGCTCCAGCAGGCGCATCTGCGTTCCTGCATAGCATTGTGCATAGCAACAAGCCTTGGACGCTCGAGGTCCTCATTCAAGTGCGCGAAGAGGTGAAGGAGGGTGCTGATGGTCCGCTTGTCAGGATTTGCCACAATCACGACTACGATTACAGCCGACACAACAAGATAGTGGACTTGCGTCTCTCTTCAGAGCACCTGAAGTCGAGCTTGACGATCAACGGAGGCATCTACATCTACGGCTTTCCGCTGGAACTGGGTAGGGTTTTTGTAGAGGGATGCGGATGTATGATTTCGATTTCTGTATTTCCCTCCAAGTCGGCCCCGCGTTCACGTCCAGACTACTACAAGCTCTCTTTCACCCTCTGGAAGGAATGATTCCTTCCTTGCCTCCTTCTTTCTGTTGCTTCCCTCGCATGACCCTCTGCAATGACACAAATTGATGCTTCTATGTCCTCACAATTCACATTCCATAGATTGTTCCACACGAGAATCGCAGAGGAGGAGATGGTGTTAGTGAGTAATTTTACATGCAGGACAGCGAGACTACTGACGTCGAAGTATCTGTCATTTCCTGGCGCTCCCACTGTCATCCTCTCCCTTCTAGCGGCTCCGCCCTCATGGCTAATCGGTGTCCCTATCGATCGTCTTTCATGTGGCCCCACCCTTGAGCACCTCCCGTGACCAGAATCCAAGGCAGATCAAACGCATTCCTCAAGACTTCGCACCAGGTCGTCCCCTCGAGGTGGAACGCACGGTGGTCGAAACGCAGCACGGCAAGAGGCTCCACAGCAGACGCACTCCAAGGGTACGTTCCAATCGTTCTCTTCCTACCTGGTCTACGTGGAGCCTTCGATCCACTCATCAAGAGCGATCTTCCACGTACAGAGACGCCAACCTGATGCGCGGTTCGCCTCCGGCTACTATTGCCTCGGCGGTGTCGCTCCTTACAACTAACGTAGGAGGCCCCACCATTGAGAACGTCGAGGATCACTCTCAATGCCACGTCCCCAGGAAATTACGTGCATCTATCTATCAGGTTTATCGGCGAAGGTATATAAGGAAGGGCTGATACTCTGTCAGTTGCTCCAGCAGATCCACCCATCCCTCATCGTCTCACTCGCTCACTCCTCTGGAAGCTCCCACTATCTCACCCCTCTTCCTCTCGCGTACCGACTTACTCTCGACTCACACTCTCACCAGCATGCAGCTCAACTCCAAGCTCTCTCTCGTTCTTTGCGCCATCCTGGCCGCTCCGTCTATCGCCGCTACTCCCTCCGCCTCCAGTGGCAACAACGCGGCCGAGCTCAGTCCTCGCTCCGGCGTCGTCGGCTCTGGGGTCACAATGGCATCGGCCTAAGTGACATTCTCGGTGGTGCTGGACTCTTCGGCGGAGACAACAAGGGCAACTACGGCAATGACTACAGCAATGACAACAGCGGGAAGGGTGGCAACGGCTATCACAATGGAATTGGTAAGGGTCATGGAGGGAGGAAGCACAAGTTCGCGGAGAAGAAGCTCAAGGCCGCCAAGGCGGCGAAGCACGCGAACGAGCACAAGGACGCAGCGAAGGTCAATGCTGCTACCAACTTCGACGTTGCGGCTGCCAACGAGGATGCCAACTACAACAATGCCAAGCTGATCAAGTTCAAGAAGGCTAAGGCCAAGGCCAAGGGCTTCGGCAAGGGTGGCTTTGACAACTTCGGCGGCTTCGATCGTCGGGACGGTGTTGGATCTGGTGCTGGAATCGGCTTCGGCGGACAGAACTACGGCTCCGGTCGAGGAGCCTTCGACTACGGCTCTGACAAGAAGGGCTTCTCCGGCGGCTCCCACAAGAAGGAGAAGGTCGAGAAGCTCGCAAAGCACTTGGAGAACGCCAACAAGCACAAGGCGGTCGCGAAGATCAACAAGGACGCCAAGGTCAAGGCTGCCGTTGCTCATGAGGATGCTAACCTGGACAAGATTGCTGCTAAGAAGCTGGCGGCTGAAAAGAAGAAGAGCGAATTCGGCGACCTGTTCTAGGCTTCTTCGGAAATAACCTCATGAATACAGCAAGGCTTTCTGCTGTTACATTCTTGAGTCAGCATCGAGAGAAGTAAGAGGGCAGGATCAGCACCGACCAGAAGACCAGAAGCTACCAATCCCCAGCACCTCTTCGTCAGAGTGAGCAGCTTTGGATCAATCACTACCTCCTTGTCCTGCTCACTACTGATGCCTGATGCCTCCTCTCTCAAGCTCTGCAGATTGAATTACGCGCACGGATTGCGTTGCCCGCCGATCTCAGACCAGTGATTCGTGCTGAAGACAGACTGTGCAGCCCTGGTCATTCGAAGATCCGGAAGTATGTATACCACCTGCCGATGATGAATGTCGGCTCCCGAATTGGACCCAGCGGGCGCTCCTGACAAGGAGTCAGCGCATGCCGAGGTCATCACGACTTTCGCACAGCTCACCGTTTTCGATCTCTTTCGGTTTCGCAGCCGCTACGGATCGCATCTCGGCATGATCGAGAACCCCTATTTGCGGAAATGAAGCTGCACCTTCGCCCTCCGGATGGAAGGATCTCATGAGACGATGCTGCGCAGGTCCGCGAATCCGACAACCGGCCTGCAACTTCTCGGATGAGGTGCATCGAACAAAGGATGCACTGAGCTGTGACTTTAACTTTTCCCAAGCCTCAGAGCGCTTCATAGCTTCTTCCCTCTGTCTCAAGCATGCCTGTGCTAGCGACGGATCTGCACTTATATACATAAATAGGTCAACGGTCAACCGCTTCCTCAATCAAAGAAATCCTTCGTCCCCCCACCAGCTCAATTTCTTCACCACTCACCCTCATTCCTTTTCTTCTTCTTGCCTTTCCTCTCAGACACAGCACTGCACATCTTCAGGATGGAGGCTATCGAAGTCATCACGAACTCAGAAGTCTCTTCAGAACGTTCGATCACGCCCACCATTGACACCGACCCTCTGAACGATACCACCACGCCTCCAACGCCTCCAATCTTTTTCGGGGTTGAGACCGAGCCATTCTTCTTTCTGTCGAGCTTCTTCCCTTCCACCCTCTCTCTTGGTCCCCACGAGTTCTTGACGGCCGAAGGATTTTTTCAGTGAGTATGCAGCCAGTTTGCGCCGAGCTACACAACGGCCCATCTTTCCAATGCTCCGAGACTGACACATCATCCATTTGAAATGCAGAGCAGCCAAGTTTTCAGAGCATCCAAACCTGGTGCTCGCTCTAAAGAAAACGAAGTCGTCCAAAGAAATGCTGTACAAGTTACAGGTAAGTAAGGGATTGGCCCTTCGCTCTCACTCTCTAATGCCCTCTGATTGACGCGCTACCTCCCATCCCTCAGCATTGGACCGAATGTATTCCGGAAGACTGGGACGAGAAGAGACTTCCGATCGTAAGTAACCTCAGAATTCGCCCCGGCTTTATTGCACTCTCTTTCTGACGCTGATGACTGATTGAATCTTTCCTGCTTAAAGATGAAGGAAATACAGGAGCTCAAGTTTGCTCAGCACAAACAGCTACGCGCTCGTCTTGTTCAAACCGGCGACGCCAAGCTCATCTACAGGTCCAAGACCGATGTGAGTAATTCTTTGTGTGAAGCAGTAGCCATTGTTGGAGCTCAATGCTCACAAACCTCGAACTCCCAGAGCTTTTTTGGCTGCGGTCAGGACAACCAAGGCCTCAATCATCTGGGCCGCATCCTAATGGATCTTCGCTCTGCCTTCCAAGCGTGCCCGGAACCACAACCAACCCTCTTGTTGACCTCCTTCAAATTGCGCCTGCCTCATCCAGACACAAGCTCTACGGTCTGGTGCGCCGACAACGCTTCTGAGAAGTGGTACCCTCACACTAAGTCATCTCTGAAAGAGATTACCATCGCACCAGCAATTTCGGACGCCCCAGCATCCGAATCCGGCTTCCTACACGGCATCGCGCACGGGGACAAGCCTTGGAAGCTAGAGGTCCTTATTCAGCTCCGCGAAGAGGTGAAGGAGGGTGCTGATGGTCCGCAGGTCAGGGTGTCCCGCAATCACTGCTGGGATTCCAGAAACCTGAGCAGCATTGTGGACATGCGTCTCTCCTCGGAGCATCTGAAGTCGAGCTTGATGATCGACGGAGGCATCTACATCTACGGCTTTCCGCTCGTATTGGGTCAATATTACGTAGAGAAATGCGGATGTACCGTATCGATTGCTATGTTGCCGTCAAAAGCAGCTGGGCGTTCAGGTCCAGAGTACGAGCTCAACTTCACCCTCTTTGAGTAATAACTCTTCCCTTCCTTCCTTCCTTCCTTCCTTCCTTCCTTCCTCTGCGTCCCTCGCACGATGCTGCGCAATTTAACAAGTTGATGCTTCTGGTTTCTCAGATTCAATGGCCACAGTGAACCATGTAAGAACATCACGCTCCGTCTGAAGCGAGGAAGGGGAGGCGGAAGGTCGCCTGATGTGGACCTGTTCGTTTTGGATGAGTTTTAATGAGTACCAATGAGTACCGCAGATATGTATATAATAGTGAGTGCTCTGACTGGCTACGAAACATCTCTCCTACCAGGCCATCAAGTCCCAGCTCAGTCCTTCCAATGCATCGCCCGACACCATGGCCGCGGCCTTCGGGATCAACAAGACTTTGACCTGCTTCCCCCAGCCGGAAGTCATCACCCAATCCTTCTCAGACTGCGAGCTCAAACAGGCAACCATCTCCGCTGTCTTCCCGGGCAACCTGCGTCTCTCCCTCATCCGCGTCGCTGAACCCGAAAACTCAACAGTCACAGGTCAACCTAGCTGGCCTTCGCAAGCAGGGACTA
The DNA here is from genome assembly GCA_001689995.1 of Tilletia indica. Lineage (NCBI taxonomy): Eukaryota > Fungi > Basidiomycota > Exobasidiomycetes > Tilletiales > Tilletiaceae > Tilletia > Tilletia indica. Next base: position 297,275 of record MAPW01000020.1, read on the forward strand.
CGCTCTCGTCCGTCTGGCTTGACGGGGTCGAGCAGTTCTACTGCCAGGCCAAAGGATGCACGGGTCGAAATCAAACTCAAGCCATCTCGTCAGTCGCAAGCGAGGTTGACAATGAGATCGAATTGGAAGTGAAGGTGAAAGTATTCGGATTCCGGGGCTTAGGTCTACTTGCCACAGTCTTATGATGTGGTATCTCCGGAGGATGAAGCCGACCCCGTATCTGCGCGTCCATACTGTTGTAGAGCGGCTACCAATTCTTGTAGTAGTGGACGCTCCCGGGGATCAAAGGCAGAGCAGCGCTGAGTCATTTCTCTGATCGGGTCCGGAATCAGATCTTCCCATACGTCCCGAGCTGGATCAGCCCCGACATCAGCAGCTTGCAGGAGTTGGATCCCGCGTCGAAGGTGACTACGCGTCGTCCAAGGAAAAACCAGGCGGATGTCGAGTAGTTTGCCAAGTGCTGAACCAAGGTTGAAGACAATGAGGCGCTCGAGTGCCTCGGGCATTTCCTTCCAATCGTTGAAGATCGTATTTCCGCGGTACACGGGTTCATCGTCGGAGCGGATATAAACGAGGTCACCGTTCTCGTTGATGCTCGGATTCCAGTGGCCCACGATCTCGGGTGCCTCGGGACCATTCTTATTGCGGTAGTCTTCGAACGGCTCGAAGTCCATGACCATTAACCGATCGTTTGGTGGCGTGCCGGCAAAGAGAGTATTCTCTACTCCCAAGTCGGGGTGGTAGAAGCCGTGGCAAACAAGGTGCTGGATGCCACAGCAGAGCTCATAGGCGTACCGGAGCTTGTAGGTGGCAGCCTTCTTGGTACGGAAGGTGAAAGGACTTTTTCCGAGCCAGTCTCGGTGGTGATGATGCAGCCAGCCAACGAGCTTTGTTTTTAGGGAGTCCTTGCTTCCCTCATGGAACACAGAGTCGCCGCTGGACCGCTCAGGGATACGGATCGTGACCAATGCCAGAGGTGCAGGCATGACGTTAGGGTGAGGCGTCAATGTGCTGAGGATCTCGAGCTCTCCCCGGAAGAGCTTCACTTCATCCGGGCACATGAGAGAGCTGCTGTCAGTCGACTCGCGGAAGCTGGTAGGGATTTCGATCGTCTTGAGGATCAGTTGGGTGGGTTGCGTTGTACTATCGGTAGAAGCGAGGACAGACAAGACACTGTCTTTCATGTATCTTCGTTTGAGGTGGTAACCTGCAATGGCGCTGATGTCGATCTTGGGCAAGTCGGCAAAGTCATGATCGGAAATGAAGGGTAGGTCACGAACAAGGAGCTCACGGAAGAGGTCTCCGACCAGGTTTACTTGTGGGCCACCCGAAGCGTCGGTACTGTCGCTGTCGCTGTCGACTTCGGCCCAGAGCTGAGAGCCTGTTGGAGGATCTCCGAGTTGGGCTTGTTCGAAGATGCGGGTTGAAGATTGCTCACACAAATCCAGGATGTCATCCTCTGCCTTCTGCACTGACAGAGAGAAGGTGTGTTGATCAACTTGGCGCGGCACCCAGAAGTCGTAGTCATCCTGTTTTCGCTGCCAGGTCGGCTCAACAGTGTCGTAAACGAGTTTGCCATAGGTGGTGTCCGAGCGGAGAACGAGGTGGATGAGGACGCCGCGATGCGCCAGGGACAGACGAACGGCCTTCTGGGGGATATGGATCGCCCAGCAAAGTATGGCTGAGTCTTCTGGATGCGGCGGCTATGGAATGTGGATGAGTTCGAGTTAGCCTCAGTATTGATCTGCAAGCTTATGCATGAAGCAATCAATAGTGCATCTCACATGAGTGTCAGCGTCAAGGACGGAGAGGCTTCCGAATGGCCATCTGGCTACCCAGTTGAGTGCAGGCATTGAATGGTCAAATAACTGTCAGTACCTCAATATGAAGTTCAGAACGTGGTGGTGGGCAGGTGAGAGGAAGTTGAAGAGTGTGAACGTGAGGAGCTGCCGCATTCCCTTTGTTCACACTGTCGGATCCTCATCTGGCCGGTATTACCTTTCCAGACAAAGGGAGAGCGCGGCGAAGGTAATCCGTTATTAGCGGTGTCTGACTTGCTGGTTACACTTCTAGTGCTAAGGTGTGACCTCCTCCGTACATTATGGCTCTCATGAGCTGGTGATTTACTGCACTTGTTCTCTCTTCTTCGTCATTTCGTCGTGTTGCGTCCGTCCACAGCTACTTCCGAATCACTGAACCTGATGTTTGGCGGAGCATGGACCATCCGCGCCAGCCGTTATGTATCTGCTGTGGTGGTGTAGCAGAGAAAGCATATTTGTCTAGTTCCACAGCTCGACACCGAGTCAAGCTCGTTTCACATGCCTTCCCGTTCCAGCAGAGCCGTTCCAGGCCCGTTTTCCCACGGTCGGACTGTGCGTGAATCAACGGGCTATGCGTTAGGCCACAAGCTCTCAGTTCAAGCGCTGGAAGGTATGTACAGCTTATTAGCGACGTTGCAGTGGATTCGAAGTTGCTGATGATGATGCTGATGCGCTGGCGTGGAGACCTGGAAGATTCATTATTGGACCAAGAGCACGGCTTCTGATGTTATGAGGCGAGCGACGACCATCATCCCCCGACTGTTTTGCGGGTGTCGCCAGAGTCCGCAGTCCGCTTCATCTCATCCTCGCTTCCTGGGCTGAAGGCAACCACCTCATCTCCCTGCTGGCCTCCTCTGACACTACTTAAGAAGCAACCCTCGTCAGGACCTCGCTCTTCTTGCCTCCCGCTCTCCCTGTACTCTTGCCTGAGCAACTCCCCGCCTCAGCAACAATGTCAGGTCTAGACCTCTTCCAGCAATGTCCACCCGGTCTCGGTGGCACTAACTGCACCCAGGCAACCTGCCAGTCCCCCTACGTCGACCCAGCAAAACGAACTCTCAAACCCAACACAGACCAGACTTGCTCCTCGTGCGACCAAGGCTTCTCTGGAATCAACTGCAACATCTGTTCAGGGAAGAACTCCTGCCAGGCCATCAAGTCCCAGCTCAGTCCTTCCAATGCATCGCCCGACACGATGGCCGCGGCCTTCGGGATCAACAAGACTTTGACCTCAGTAAAACCTTCCACGCTGTACTGACGCGGATTTTGGGACGAGGACGCGGTATAGACGCTGTCTTGACGCCCCAGGACGACCCCGGCAGCGTGAGAGAGACCGGAAATGAGCTTAAACTAAATTAAATATTTTCAATAATGTCAAAGCCCGAGAAATCAGACGCCAGGCCAACGCGGTTTGAACGCGGTGCTGCGCAAGTTCAGTGCGCCCGGAAAATCTGAGGTCACGCGCACCGCCGCAGTCTTTCTCTCCGTTCTTCTGACCAGCGCTGTATCCACCACTCCCTCACCGCATGACCAAGGTGGGGAGTGGGAGAGTAGAGAGAATTAGAGGAGAATGGAGCGCCGCGAGTGCCTCTGACAAAAATATACTGCTGAGCTTGCGTGAAGTCTCCGCCCCTTCCACGGAGACTTCTCTGTTTCTCACACACTCGCTCTCTCGGCCGATAGGTCTTTTCTCTTCCCTACTTCCTTCTTTCGCTTTCTGCTCCCCACTTCCTCTCCTGCTCCCTCAGCTTTCATTGACGCTGTCGAGCAGGTGAGTAGCTCTCCCCTTCCTTACTCCTTCCCTGAGCTTTCATTGACGCTGTCGAGCAGCAATACATTCTCTTCTTGTCTCTGCTGTGCCCCCCTGTGGCTGTGGTCACTTCAGTTGGTAGCTTTGCTTTCTAGCAACGCCTGGACACTCCGAACGAACAGTGAGAAAACCGTCGGCCCCGCTAGGTGATCTATCTGCAACCCTTGTTCTACGCATAGGTACACAGCCTCGCCATGAGCTCAAACCCTGCGCCTGTTGTCAACTTCCCCGGGTCCCCGTCGTCGACGCACCGATGACAGCGGCCCCGACAGCCGCACCAGCTGCCATGACGCCAGCAGCGTCCGAACTTCAGATACAGCAACAGCAACAAGAGATCGCAACACTGCGCGAGCAAGTGGAGCTGCTGACCGTGCGATTGACAACGACACTGGCCGCAATGGAAGCAAACATCGATTCCACGCCAGGTGCTTCCACGGCAGCAGCAGTCGCATCCTCCCAGGGCGTACCCAATAACCGGGTCCCACCGCACCTCAGTGCCATGCAGAACCCAGCTTCGACCCTCACCAACCCGGTAATGGGTCAGAGTGTGCGGTACACCATCAAGGTCAAGGAGCCCCAGGAGTACACGGGTGCCCCCGGGTCCGACCCGCGTCCTTGGATCGAGGACTTGCGGGACTATATCGGGTTCCACACGCTCCGAGGTGCCGCCATGGGCGAGAACGAGAAGGTCCTCGTCGCGGCCACCTACCTTGGCGGCGATGCAAAGCGGCGCTGGAGCTCGCAGCGTAGCAAGCTGGAGCAGCTGCATGCTGCTGACCCAAGTCACCCGGCCTTGAACTTCACCCTGGAACAGTTCCTCACATGGGTCGGTCGCGAGTTCAAAGATGTCAACCGGGAGGAAAAAGATCGGCTCGCCTACGTCCGGTGCACTCAAGGTAGCCGAACCGTGGCTCAGTATGTCACCGACTTCCTCGCTCGTGCTTCTCGTGTCGTCCCCAGCCCTAGCGACCTGGACCAACGTGATCGGTTCAAGGACGGCTTGTCTGCTGCCATGAAGATGGAAATGGCTCGGATCCGTCCGCAACCAGTGGATCCACGAGAGTACATGGAGATCGCGGAGCAGCTCGACCAAACGCTACGAGCTGCAGAGCGTGCCGATCGCTTCCAGCAGCACGACCGGCAGAGGACTGGCTACCCAGATCGGACCCGTGGTACCGGGTTCAACCCGCGCGTACCCAATAGCCGGCCTCCGCAGCTCCATGCTATAGACGCTCAGTCGGTTATCGGGTCCGACCAAGATGATGAGGCCTACGAAACGGCCTCTGTCGGAGCAACCACGGACGACGGCGAGGAGCATCTGGCAGCGTTGTCTCCAGATCAGCTTCAATGCTACAAGTGCCAGAAAATGGGGCACATAGCTCGGCACTGCCCCGAGCGGACATCAAAGGGTAAACGCTCTTTAAAAGCCGCCGGTCGAACGTAAGGGGTGTCCCGTTCGACCCGAAACACAATCCACCCGAAACCCAAACTCAACCCGATACCCGGTCCAACGTAGCGGACAAGGGTAGCTCGGAGGCCGCCGAAACATCAGAAAACGAGCAGATCGCGGCCATGCTCATGCGACTAGAAAAAGAAGGTCCCCGTCAGGACTACATGAAGGACCGGTGCGCTTAGATGCCTGGATTGGATCACATCAAGTACACACGCTCCTGGACACCGGTGCTACGGACAACTTTGTCTCGGCCACGCTGGCCAAACGCTGTAACTTGTCCATCTCGTCTCGCCTACGCTCTCCGCGAGGGGTCGGCTTGCCGGATGGAAGATCCATAGCCTCACCTGGGGGCGTGGAGTTTAACATGACCTGCGGCGAATTCAAATCCTCCCTTACGGGTCGCGTTATCGATATGACCGGATACGACCTGATACTGGGTATCGAGTTCTGCCGAAAATTCAAGTGGTCGCCCGACTGGAATGCGGGTCACCATCGGGTCAGTGATGGCAGCGGTAATCACTTTAGGCTGGCGACGGTTGCGCGCAACGGACAGAGCATCCAGGAGAGCGACGGACAGCTTTACGAACTGATCTCTGGGCGCGCCGCCGTCAAGGCATGCCGAAAAGAACCATCGGCATACTTGTACTTCGTTCGACCCGTCTCTGACGGATCGACGCCAGTACACCCGGTAGCGGGTCCCGTCGCACCCGTTACCCAACCGGAACCCGCTAATACGGTGCCTTCCTGTGAAGACGATGAGCTGAACCAGCTATTGGGTAGGCTCCGGAACGTCTTCAAGAGTTCACTTCCGCCGGGCGAAGTTCCGGAAACGATGCCCAAACCGCGGGTTTTAACGGAGCCCATCATAGACACCGGGTCCTCAAAGCCTGTCAATATCAGGGCATATGGACTGACTGCGTCTCAACAACAGGAGCAAACGAAGCAAATCGAAATGCTCTTGGACCGCGGGCTCATTCGTGAGAGTAGCTCCCCTTGGGGCTTCCCCGTTCTGTTCGTCCCCAAGAAGGATGGTGGCTGGCGCATGTGTGTGGACTACCGCAGCCTCAACCAGCTGACGGTCAAAAACGGCTACCCGCTACCTCGTATTCAGGAGTGTCTGGATCAATTGGGTTTGTCCAGTTGGTTCACCAAGATAGACCTGGTATCGGGTTACTGGCAAATTCGATTGGCCTCCGGGGACGTCCCGAAAACGGCGTTCAACACAAGGCAAGGCAAGTACGAATACCTGGCCATGCCATTTGGCCTCTCCAATGCCCCTTCTGTCTTCCAAACGATAGTCAACAACGTTATGAGGCCCTTCTTGGACAAGTTTGTCATCGTCTACCTGGACGACATCCTGATCTTCTCGCGCAACCAGGAAGAACACAGAAAGCACGTCCGGCTTGTTCTAGAGGCGCTGCAAGCTGCGGGGCTGTACGCCAACCCAAAGAAGTCGTTCTTTGCACGGAAGGAAATGGAGTTCTGCGGTCACTTGGTCAGTCAGGGTCGGGTCAAACCACTGGAGGACAAGCTGAAAGTGATCAAGACGTGGCCGGCGCCAAAGACGGTTCACGATGTGCGCGCGTTTATGGGGCTGGTCAATTACTATCGACGGTATGCTCGCAACTTTGCGTCTGTCTCGGCACCCATCACAGACCTCCTTAAGCATTCCGTCACCGCTCCCACCGCTGTGAAGCGGAAACCCGGTAAGCGGGTTGACGCTGAGGCCGCACATTCATTACCTCCCGGCGACCCACGGACACCCGGTATCGTGAAGTCCTTCAAACTTGCTAAGAACGCTCCGGTTCAATGGACGGTCCAATGTCAACAGGCCTTCGACCAGTTGAAAGACCTCCTCTGTTCGGCCCCTGCTCTACGCCAGCCAGACACCTCCAAACCGTTTCGCGTCGAGACAGACGCTTCTGATTGGGCTATCGGTTGCGTGTTGATGCAGAAGGACGCCCAAGACGTGTTGCACCCGGTGGCATTCGACGGCCGCAAATTGAATGCTGCCGAGCTCAACTACCCGGTTCACGAGAAAGAGCTGCTGGGCGTTCGATACGCGCTACAAGTTTGGCGCCAGTACATTGACAATGGGTTAACCGTCACTGTCGTCACGGATCACGAAAGTTTGAAATACCTGCCGACTACCAAGATCGCGTCCAAACGCTTGGCGCGGTGGGTCGCTGACTTTGGCGAATATCCTCTGGACCTTGTCTACCGTCGCGGCGAGGACAACATCATTGCTGACGCCATCTCGCGACGCCCAGACTTCTTGGCTGCGTTGGGCTATCGGCCTCTCTTCCTGGCGGCACTGAATGACGAACCCGAAGAGATTCCGTACCTACCCGACTACCTGGTATCGGGTTACCTTCCCCTGGTCATACCCGGTCACACCCTAGAACGGGTCCGACGTGAGGCTTCCGCTTACCGCGTGGATGATAATAACACCCTCTTGCGCATCGTGGGTGATAACAGGTTGGCGCCATACATCGAACCCATCCACCGGGTCTTCCTCATGTCCAAGCTCCACACGGGACAGAGCCACCTGGGAGCTGCCGGACTTTGGGGGCTGTTGGAGTCGAGAGGCTGGTGGCCAGGTATGAAAAGCGATCTGCGCCGGTTCTGCGCATCTTGCGGCGTGTGCCAAGTAAGCTCCCGGCCTCAACCTGATCAGGAACGGGAGTACGCCGTGGTCGTAGCGGACACAGCCATCCAGCCTTTCGAACGGTGGGGCGTTGATCTTATTGGAAAGCTCCCCTCTACACCCGATGGCAACCGCTGGATCGTGACGGCAGTGGACTACGCCACTGGCTGGCCTCTCGCTCGAGCCCTGCCCGATGCCAAGGCGGAGCGAATCGCTGAGTTCATACACGATGAGATCTTCCTGAACTTCGGCGCTCCTCGTGACTTCATCACGGACAACGGCGAGAACCTGTTGGCTGAGGTGGTCGAGGCGCTGATGCGTGGGTTGAACTCTCGGCATCGCCTGGCTACGGCCTACCATCCTCGAACAAATGGTCGGGTCGAGAGTAAGGATGGCTTGCGGAGTAAAAGTGCGGAGTTTTACTCCGCAAGTGCGGAGTAGTCGGATGTTTCATGAAGTACGGAGTACTCCGCATTTTCATCGAGCGAAATGAGGTGTTCGGCGGAGTACTCCGTTACTCCGCACTTTTTCAGGCAAATTTGTCGGCTTACTCCGTACTCCGCAAGTTTTTCTTCCGCCGAGGCAGCGTTACTCCGTACTCCGCACTTTTCTTGCCGGTCGCGAAGAGGTTACTCCGTACTCCGCAAATTTTATGTCAAATTAGGCGCGGAGTACTCCGTCATTGCGGAGTAAATGCGGAGTAGTCCAAAAATCATTGAAGATGGTATCAGAACGGCTCAAGAACGGCACCGAAACGGCTGATAAAATCTCATTTCATGACGGTGGCGTTTTTGCGGAGTAAATGCGGAGGAAATACGGAGTAAGCGGAGTAGTCAAATTTTGATTGACCTGAAGGCCTGACTCCGTACTCCGCCAAATTTTCCATAATGTCAGAGCGGAGTACTCCGCCGAAGTTGCTCATTTTTTGAAAATAATGCGGAGTACTCCGTCGATTTTCAGCCAAAAAAACTGTCCTCCGCACATTTTGCGGAGTATGCTGCGGAGGAAAAATGCGGAGTAACTCGCCAAATTTTGCGGAGTACTCCGCATTTTTGTGAAATGAGTTACTCCGCAAGCCATCCTTAGTCGAGAGCTTGAATGGTATCCTAGGGAAGACCCTGACGAAGTTGCTAGTGGGACAACAGACTCGTCTATGGGATCGCTATCTACCGCAGCGTTGTTCGCTTGTCGTGTACGCACACACGCTTCTACCGGGTACAGCCCATTCCAGCTGGTTTATGGGGTCGAGCCCCGGCTACCGGGAGAGCATACCGGGTCGCGGGTTCACCCGGGTGAGCCTGCCGACGCGGTGGACAGGCTACCCCGTCTTCGCAGTGCGCGTGAACAGGCACGCGAGCGTAGCCATGCCCGCGCACTGAAGAACAAGAGCCAACGTGACGAGCGCGTGCGACCTCACGCTCTTGCTGTGGGCTCTCTCGTGTTGGTCCGCAACGAGAATGCTACCAAGTTTGAGGCAAAGTGGTTTGGGCCGTATCGTATTACAGCGCTGAAGGAGCTAGGTACATACGCCTTGGAGACGGTCAACGGACATGCCGTTCGTGCCTTACTTCATGGCAACCGCCTCCGCCCTGCCCAGGCGCGCGGTCAACTGGAGTGGTGGCACAACCCGGATCATCGCGGGCGCGTGAACCTCGGTGACGTGGGCGTCGTCGAAGTCCCTACTGCTGATACGACGCAACGGTTGGAATCTCAGATGGACGCAGAATACGACCGTGTGCCTGAGATGCGCGGTCGCCCCCGTCGTCGGGACCATCTGCTTCGCCGTCGGCCGACCCAGTGCTCCTGCGTCAACCCAATGATACCCGCTATCACCCCTATCGCCCGCTACTGGGTACATGTCCGCTTCCTTCCGGTGGTTACATTGTATCGGGTGATACTGGGTTGGGCATGGGTCATAGTGGGTTTCATTTGGGGAGCGCGGGTTTTTTGGGGTTACATTGGGTCTGGGACACAGTACTGGCAATCAGGGATCCTCCTCGCTGTCGTCCTCCTTTTCCTCCTCCTCATCGAACTCCATGGCCTGCAAGGCGCGTCGATCACGACGAGCACGCTTCAGCGCCCTCTCATGATGTTCGATAGCCGCCTCGTTGGCCTCGAGTGCGCGTTTGTGCGCGCTGGGGTTGTCGATGTTGTTGAGACTGTAGGCGGGCGGGCCGGTGGTTCCCGATCCAGACGCGAGCAAGGCTGCATGCAGCGGGTGCGTTAGCCGCCATAATGGGAGCGTCTCTGCCCAGATGCTGGCGCACATCTGCGTCTGCCGAGCCTCTTCCCCCAACAAGTCTCTAGATACTTCGCAGTCCAGTCATTGCTAGCGTTAGTCCGGACTGGGATATAAGGCTTGGCCTTAAGGGCAGCCTCGTGAAGCTTCTTGTAGATGCGCTGGCGCAGGAGCGACTGCTCTCCGCGGAAGTCAGGCGCTGGGACAAAAAAGGGGGCGGTGTGTCAGTGTGGGGTCCTGTACTTGTGTCTCTGCGTCGGGCCAGCTGCAGCTGCGTATCACTCACTACGGCCGTCAACGTTGCAGCCGTTCCTGCTCTTAGTGCAGCCCTGACAACGTTTGGCGTCAGGGAGCACCTTGCATACGAGCTTGTGTTTGTGACAATGCACGCAAGGGAGCTTGGCCACCTGAGGCACAACCTCCTCAACCTCCCCCTCTCCCTCTGAGCCCGGCTGCGCTGGTGCTTCCGCCTGCTCCGGCTCCGCTTTCTCGCCTTCTTCAGCTCCTTCCATAGGCTCCACAACTTCTTCTACTATTTCCACCTCCTGCTCAGCCTCTTCGAGCTCCGACAAGTCGCTCTCGTTCTCTTCTACAACAATAGGATTAGCTGCGGCATACGAAGGGGGTGGTGCGTCCGCGGGCGGTGCCGCCTGGCGGGCGGAGCGACGGGTAGAACGACGGGTGGGCATTGTTTGGGTTTGTTTGTTGGTGGTGTTGGTGGTGACCGTGCTTTGCTTTCCTGCTTTCCTCTTCTCTCCCGCCCCACACCGCACACGTCATCTTAGTGGGGAGGGTGAAGTCTCCGCCCCTTCCACGGAGACTTCTCTGTTTCTCACACACTCGCTCTCTCGGCCGATAGGTCTTTTCTCTTCCCTACTTCCTTCTTTCGCTTTCTGCTCCCCACTTCCTCTCCTGCTCCCTCAGCTTTCATTGACGCTGTCGAGCAGGTGAGTAGCTCTCCCCTTCCTTACTCCTTCCCTGAGCTTTCATTGACGCTGTCGAGCAGCAATACATTCTCTTCTTGTCTCTGCTGTGCCCCCTGTGGCTGTGGTCACTTCATGCGCGTGCGTGCTTGATGATGTTCAAGATTTTGATATATATAATTCTGAGTGGAAGTAATTTTTGTGAACAAAAATGCTCTGTTGGTAAAGCGGCAAGACAGCAGCTTGCCGAACACAGGGTCCTTTGTTCGAATCTGGCTACAGTTGTGATTTTTTTTCGATTTTTTTTTCACAAAATCTGATTTGGACGCAGATTCCAACACCCTCTAGAGTGATCTATAGGCCATACTACGACGTTTGCGATGTGATTTCTGAGCTTCGGGATCAGTAAAGAAAAACCAGTGTCGATTTCGCGCATGAACCGCGTCAGAACAGCGTGTCCGACGCGGTTCAGGGCTTTTTTTAGTGTACCGCGTGGAAACCGCTTCCTCAACGCGGTTTTGACGCTCTGTCGGCGTTGTTCAGACGCCATTTTTCACGGCGTGTGACCCGCGTCGGCACCACGAATTTTACCCACCCGACTTTACCCACTCTGGGTTAAAATTCAAATTGCGTCCCTTTGAAATGTACTTTTACCCTCTCGTACCCACTGAGATCGTCGAATTTTACCCACAGGACTTTACCCCTGTGGGTAAAATTGTGCTTGCAGTGGGTAAAATTCATGTTCTCAGACAGAAAGGTTCAATTTTACCCCTCTCGCTTTACCATACCCGCCTTGACATTGGGTAAAATTTACAATCAGATCTCTTTCCAACCAATTTTACCCAGGGCTCGGCAACGACTAATAGTCGGTGATTTTTGGATTTCCTTAGTCATAGTCATAGTCACATTGCCACGGATCCTCCAATAGTCTAGTCTAATCGGGACTATTAGTCTCATAGTTTGCTTAGTTTGGCTTAGTCGGAAAGGAGTGTGACTAACTTTTGACTAAGCAACTAATAGTCGGATCCGTCAGACTAACATCTGACTAAGAAAACTATTTTCCGCATCGCAGCTATTTTGCGATAAATAATTTTGAAAATCTTCCGCCGAAGACCGACTATGACCGACTATGACCCTTAGTCTCGTTACCAAGGTTTTTAGTCGGGACCGCGTGCATCTTCTCTTCACCTCGCATGCAGAACACTGAGCTGCTCTCAACTTTCCACCATCACCACCCTACTCCCTTTGTGATCGAGCACAACTCACATCATCAGTCGACTCATCCACAATGTCCGACGCGGCTCCCCCCGCGTACGACCCCATCATCTTCGACCTCGTCGGGCAGTATGCCTTTGAAAATCTACCAGATCAGCCCTTCCACTCTCAACTCGACGAGCTCAACCTCCCGCCCAACGTCGGCCAAGCGTGGAGCAACTTCGCTTTCCACGCAAGGAGCTCTACTTCCCAGCAGACCGATGCAAACAAAACGCTTCCGTCATCCGTCACAGCCATGATCGTGAGTGCTTGCTCCCCTGACTTGTATAGCGTGCGAACGAACACTCATTCAGGTCTACCTTCGCAGCCCAAGGTCAACGACCCAGGGACGAAGCTGTGGTGGGAAGAATTCGTCAAGGAACCCTCCTCTCAAACATGGTCGCAGCTGAGAGATGGCTCTCACAGCTCGCAAGCTGGGACATCACAGTCGACGGCGTCTCCGATCAAGCACGTCGCCATAGCTGCACGCTCGCCCTCCACCTCCAGGACAATCCTCGGACGACCAAAGGCACGTCCACTCGAACATCGTCGAGACAGATCAGAAGACGACGAGGAAGAAGGGACGGCCTTCTTCCGACGCTCGAAGCGAAGCCGGACATCATCAACTCGCCTTTCCGGCTACGAGACCGCCACCGACGGCGAATCCGAGAGGAAACGAACTGATCCACCCAAGCGCGGCCATCCATCGAAAGGCAAGGCTCGCGCGGTTAGCCAGAGCCACAACATAGGCAGCTCTGGTCCCAGTAGCAGCAAAGGCAAAGGCCGTATGTCCGGACTGGAACGGCGCGAACAAGACGCGGCAATGCGGAATCGCGCTCCAGAGAGCGACTTCGGAGACAGCGCGCTGGAAGACGAGGGGGACGACTCTGACGTGGATCAATACGATCCCGGCGCCAATGGTCAAGATTCCGACGAAGAGGCCATCACAAGCACACCCACTCGTGCTCATCCTAAGCGCAAACGAGCGGCAGCGAAGTCTCCCTCCCGGAAAGTGTCATCTTCTCGATCCAAGGCGCAAAAGGGGGGCCCATCTTCTCGATCCAAGGCGCCAAAGGAACGCGTCAACGTCGACGACATAGAGGACGCTTCCGAAAAAGAGGCAAAGGAAAAGTCGACCCGAGGTGTCGGAAGCAAGGGTTCCGCGTACTACAAGTACTTCATCCCCAAGGCCAAGTCGCTCGAATGGAAATATCCTCGCAATGGCCGTCCACGGTACCAAGCGATCGTACAGATGTTCATGTGTCGATTTTGTGAATCAGAGATTCCGATCACCAACGACACGCCATCCCCCATGGCCCTGCACTTCAACAAAAAGCACAAGTCGTCTCTTTGCCGGAATCTCTTAGACCCAAAGGACCACTCTCTCCGCGGAACCTTTGGCCCGTACGTACCACCGGCACAGAAGGAGAAGGGGACACGGGCGGCATCGAGCTATTCGGCTGCCACGTCTGGCAAGGATGTTGCCGGTTGGCTCGCTGGACACCGCGAACGGGCTCACGAGATCAAACTGGAGGTGGTCCGGCGGAACGCGGCAGAATGGTTGTTCACAGACTGTCTTCCTTTCACCACTCTTCGGACGGCAGCCTTCCAGAAGTTCATCAAGTCCATCGATCCGGCTGCCCTCAAAGCCCTCATGTCTGCACGTCAGTGCAGCGTGACGTATCGGAAATCGGTTCCGTTTTGCTTCGAAATGCTGTCTCGGCTTTGCGTAGCAATGACTTCTCGCTTCAACTCGACGAGTGGACGACACCTGGGTTTCGGCACGCATTCCAGGCCATGGTGGCAAGCTACATCGACGAGTCCTGGGAGTTCCATTCCTTTTGCGTCGATTTCAAGGTACTTCAAGGGCGCCATTCTGGGGCCACGTTCTCGGGATACGTCGTAGACTTCCTGTTCGAGCACGACCTGGTGTCGAAATGGAATGCGACAATCATCACGGACAGTGCGTCGGCAGTCGTGCGCATGGGCCACTTGATTGAACAACGGCTTCAAGAAGACAATATCACGACCAGCTTCAACGCTTCCACGCATCATCTTCGGTGCTTCGCCCATCACCTGAACCTTTGCGTTCAGTCGCTCTACGTGGCACTTGGCGTTCCGAAGAGTTCAGGCCGCAAGAAGGTGGTGATTCCCGGCCAAACCACTGCTAGCTCCGAGAGTGGTCCCAATCTCGACGATCCCAGGCGTCGAGCCAAGCTGATGGCGAGCCTTGACACCGACGACGAAGCCGAAAATGGGCTTTCTTCCGACGAGTTTGACGAGGAGACCGAAGACGAAGGAGACGATGACCCTGAGAAGGAGAAGTCTGCCGGCGATGGAGGCGCGCTCGGACCCACTGCGGACGACGATTTGGAGGACGACGACGGTGGAGTCGAAGAGGGAGTGGCCCTGGACGAAGATTTCGAGAACAGTGGGATGAGGTTGCTTGAGACCATTCCTGAAGAAGCAGAGGAAGACGAACTACTCTCATCCGATCAGACGGTAGGAGCAGCACGTCCCTCAACAGGTCCAGCAGGTCCCTCCTCTTCAACAGACTCGACGGCTGGTCCCTCCTCCTCAACAGGTCCAGAAGGTACCCTCTCCTCAACAGAATCGAAGACTCTGAGTCCTCTTGTCAAGATCGCAAACATCGTAGCGATCGCTCGCAGTAGCCCCGAGCGCCGCCGCCGCTTCCTCCGCTTGGCGAAAGAGGCGTATAAAGAGAATCCAAAGAAGGCTGCCGCCGTTCACATTCCTCCGGCTTTCAACAAAACGCGGTGGAATAGCCGATTCTTTCAACTTCGAGTGGCCTTGCGCTTCGCAAAGTCGTTGGCATACGTGGTCAGGGCCGATGTGCTGGAGGGAAACAACGAATATGGCGCCGATCTTGATCTCAAGCAGGACGAGATCATGCTCCTCCGACGCACGGTTAGGATACTGGGCTATTTCATGGCTCTCACCAAACAAGTGGAGGTCCGAGGTCCTTCTGCATGTGAGGTTCTGGCGTTACACGGCAAACTTGCACACGCTTTAACAGTCGAGATCGACCTCGCTCGCAAGACAGGTGGAGCGTCGGGAAAGTTCTTCGGAGATGCGTTACAGGTAGCGGCCGATAAGCTTCGCCCCTACCGAGAGAAAGCAAGCTCATGCGAGCCTCTCCTTCTGGCGGCGGTGTTGGACCCCCGCAATCGTCTACGCACACTTCGCCGCGACTTTCCGGACAAAGTGGATGCCGCAAAGGCATTGCTTCATCGAGAGGTCAGCCTTGCCGCCGGGGATCGGGAAGTTCCTGCAATGGCTCCGATTGCAACCGATGTTCTTGAGATCGACGTATGGGCTCGAGACCGAACCCCGGACCCGGAGACGCCCGTCGGGTCAGAGGTAGACGAGATCACGGCGTATCTGGGCTTCCAATTCAACATGCGCGCGGGAACCACGGTTCTGCAGTGGTGGAAGGAAAATCAGGTTAACTTCCCCACACTTGCAAAGGTTGCCCGAAAGGCTCTGGCCCTGACAGGATCGACTGCCGAAGTCGAGCGCTGCTTTTCGGCGGCAGGACGGATCTGTTCGGTACGCCGCCGAAGCCTGTCTCCAACTTCTCTTCAGCAGCTCCTTCTCGCAAACCAACTCATCAAGGCTGGCTTCAGCACCACATTGGCCGCGCCTATTGCTCCCACTCCCGACATAACTCCTGCTTGAAGCATGTTTCCAGTCTCCTTGCTTTCGCTTTGCTTTCGCTTCCCCTTAAACCTTGAAATGAAATCAAAATGTTCATAGACAACTGATTCTGACTATTATTCAATCATTAGTCGAACAATAGTCAGGATAGTCACTTGATAGTCAGAGCTGCACAGTCTGACTAAACTATTGCGCGACTATTGACCGACTATGAGTCAGTTTAGTCAGAGTTGCAAACAGACTGAAAACTATTGTTTGGATGTTGAGCGAATAACAGTCTCATAGTTTGTATTTCGTCCTGCCTAGTGCCTGATAGATACGGGCATGTCTTCTCTTGTGGTACGTCAACGACGGGGTAGGTCCCTTCGGATCTTGCGAACTAGGATGAGATCGGACGGCATGATAGTCACACGCCCTGCGTGTGCAGCAGCATCGTTGCTGGAGACAAAGCAATGTCACCGTCAGAGCTTCCTTCTCAACCCCAAGCAACAGGGGACGCAAACGTACCAGTCTTGCAGTAACTCAACGAGATAGTCCTCGGTGGCTGCTTGCAAAGCTTTTAGGGCTAGAGGCTCGTACCGATAACCCTCGTACCACATTGCTTCATAGATCTTACGCGCACCGGGCGGGGTCACCCACTGGGTGAGCTCGCGGACGAGACGGTAGAAACGTGCCTTTGGAATTATCGGTCCGCGACTGTCTCGATACCTGGCGGGTTCGCGCTGGAGGGGTTCTCCGGGACGTTGGTCTTCACGTTTCTTCTTGATGGTAGGTACATGTCGATGAGCTTGAAACTTGATGCGTGGCATAGTCGTGTGGTGTTTGGAAATGTTGTGTTCGTTACTTCGTTGTGTGGTGTACGATGAATGGTGATGTTGTGCGTGCATCAGGTTGTGTCTCTGGTCGGACAATCTTCTACTCGAATTTCCACCCAAATCTCAAAACAACACAAATGACCATAGATCCGACTAACGCGGCTATTAGTCGGAAGCTGTGGCTATTGGTCGATATTTGATCGAACTTGGTCGATTATTAGCCGAAAAATAGCCTTAGTTGATGCATCAGGATGAGATTCGCGGTGCTCACACCGGTACACACGTCCCACCGGCGCACATAGCTACATCAATACGGCAATACCAACACAAGACAAGACGTAAACGTGATCATCAACGTTCTGAGGTGTGTCTGGACGGGAAGCGTGGAAGAGAACCCTGTGCAGGACCGCTCAATACGACACTTTGGGAGACAATGGCGGTCATAGAAGGACGCCTGGACGGATCCACGACGAGGATGTGCGGTAAGGCCTCGATTAATTCATCATATGTGTTGTCCGCTCCGCGCATCGCCCGCAACCGACTAGGCAGCGGTGCCCGAGAAGCAACGCCGGGAGGTAATGCTATGCTTCGAATCACTCCTCGACGGGGGTCACTATACGCGATGTTTTCGTCGGAAAGAGCTCCTGGAAGCTCGTCTGATCCGGGCCAAAGCTCTCGCCCGACCAGGCCCATATCAGCTGCAATGTGACTGATCATCTCATCGGCCTGACCGGTAAACCAAGGAGGCACTCCCGTGGGATCAAGCAACTGAGCCAAACGACTCCGAAGCTCCATACGTCTACGAAGCTTCCGACGTCGATCGACCGCAGTAAGGCTTCAGGCGATCTGTACCACAGGCTCACCACAGCCTGTCTACGAGTGGAAGGATGAGGCTGTCTAAGGTCCTCAGCGAGTCCGAAGTCGCCAATCCGAACTCGACCGTCGGATCCGATGAGGATGTTTGCAGGCTTGAGGTCGAAATGCGCGATACCTGCCTGTTAGATGTTGACGGCTAATGAATGAGCGGCTCCATATATTCAGGATGACCTGCACGTTGAAAGTCTACTTACCTGATGCACCGCCTGTAGCCCTCGGGCGACTTGGGACATCAAAGTCTGAACCACTGGAGCGGTAAGCTGCTGGCGTGTGGAGTTTGAGGACAACACCTGCAGCAAGTCCGTCTCGCAGAAGTCGAGAACGAGATGCATCTGTGGCCGACCATCCAGCTGCACGAGAAGGACATCGCGCAGCTGGATAACGTTCGGGTGCTCGATCCGCGTCAGAGCTCCGATTTCGTTCCACAGCGTGCGAGGAAACGACTCTTTCACTTTGCCGCTGACAGATTTGATGGCCACCGGCTCAGGGCGGAGCAGATCCATCGCACGATAGACGGAACCCTGCGAACCTGCTCCAATTCGAGAGTAGGACTTGTAGCGACCGGGTCCGCGCATCCACGAATACACGTCACGTTTGTGTATGAGGAGGTTCTTCATCCCAAATACGTGTGGATGTATATCTTGCTGACCTTGTAAGGGAACCGGTCGACATTTGCGTGTGGCTGACGGAGATGCCGAAGACGAAGGATGTGCAACGTCTTTTGGGCATTCCACTGGATGATGGCGGTCTCCTCGGTTGTCCCGAAAGGCAATGAGTTCTTCTTGGAGCTGATTGGACTTGGTCGTGGAGGCTGAGAGATTGTCTTTGCATGTGGCCAACTCCTGCTGGACTTGTTGTCCTCTGGCCATTGATGCGGACAGTTCGTCTTGTAGCTGGCGTTCTCTGGCAATCGATGCAGAGAGGTCGGCCTGGCATGCAGTGAGAGCGTCTTGAAGCTGATTTGACTTGGACGTTGACGCGGAGAGATTACCGTTACAAGTAGCAAGCTCTTCCAGGAGTTGTTGTAGTTTGGCCGTTGACTTGGAATGTTCTTCTTGAAGCTGACGCTCCCTGGCTATCGATGCGGAGAGACCGGCCTGGCATGCAGCGGAAGTATCTTCAAACCCACGTAGGGCGGCCTTGGTTGAGGTGAGCTCGTTCTGGGAGGCAGAGACCTCCTCCTGTAAGCGATGCACTGTAGATTCGGTTTCAACGAGCTCAGCTTGGAGCCGTTGCACCGCGGAGCTAGACGTATCAAGTTCATCCTGTAGCTGTTGAATTCTTGAAGATGAGGCGGCGATGTGGTCTTGAAGTTCCTGGGTCCTCGATGCCGCGTTTTGTTGGGCGTCCTCGATTCTGCGGCTACAGGCGGCCTCTGCCAGCTGTTGAAGATGATCGTTGGCGGAAAGATTGGTCGGTGGATTCTTGGGAGGATCAGGTACAATCCATCGAGCAGCTTGCTGGAGTACGGCCAAGGACAAAGTATGGATTAGGCGTCCGAATGCGGCACCGGCAGTGATGTGTTCGCGGGCCTCTTCAATGGGATAGCCGGCGTCGATGTGAAGGAGCTGAGCGGCCAACTCGGGGATGAGACAATCGTCGACTTTGTTGATGTGGTCGAATGACAGACCGAGTTGGCAGGCCCGGTAGTGAAGACACATGAAAAGGTAGAGTTCTCCACGAGGACCGTACGGTCCCGCACCGCGCGTGTCCATGTAAGAGAGACTCTGGTTAGGTCGAACATATGACCGGAGAGTGGTGTTGCCGGGCGAGAGAGGAGTTCCGAATAGCTTTTGGTAGATGCTATCAAAGTCGTACCCCTCTGCGGGCCAGAAAAGCCTTAATCCTTCGCGCAGGACCTCTTGAGCATGTGGGATGTCATGTTTGTCGTGGGCGCGTACGTCGTACTGAGCTTGGAGTTCTCCCATAGTGTGATGAAGCTGATGGTTGTCGAATGATGAGAAGGTGGAGGACGCCAAACGGGACAGGGTAGAAAAAAGTGCATTACGTAAGCATGACAAATTGGCCATCAAAGTTATTTCGGCTAATAGTCGGATACATGCGATCAATAGTCGAAACATCCGGACTATAGTCGGAGCTTAGTCACAGCGGCGCTAGAAAGGTGCATAGGAGATGGAACTTGTTGCGGAATCGTATAATAACCCCAAACCTGGCACGTTGACGTCGAGGAAGAAGTTAGACTGGCCAAATGCTGCGACCAACGGTCCGACTAACCAAACTAAGCCCGACTATAGTCGGTCCCGGACGATCGTTAGTCATAGTCATAGTCGGATGCCAAACTAAGCTTAGTCAGGCTTAGTTTTAGTCGGGACTAAGGCTTAGTCGGTTTCCTTAGTTTCATAGTCGGTATATAGTTTGCCGAGCCCTGATTTTACCCTCCATATCCCGTCGCTAGTCAATGAGGCAAGTCAGTCAGTTAGTACTTAGTGCCGACGTCACGCCTTGG